>CM044010.1:46544334-46871834 GCA_024085815.1 Flaveria linearis | reverse complement strand
AACTACTTAATAGTATAAGAAGTTGTCTGTTGAAGAAATCAAAGATGATTACGAAGAGGTTTACATATGGATGGAACTCATTATCGAGATGAAGAAGAAGATGATGATGAGCTCTGGTACATATATGTAACCCTAATAAAGATGGTGATGAACTAGATAGAAAAATGGATATCTAGGTAAGATACATATATGTACCCACTCGTGACGTACGTCTATGTAACCCTAATGAAGATGACTACGAAGATAGAAAAATGGTACGTATATGTAACCCCAATGAAGATGACTATGAAAAAAATCAATGGTACGTATATCAAGCCACTAAACAATCTTGACCATAGATCAAAAAATCAATGGCTACTAATTGGTTTACACGGTTTTCTATTAAAATGAAGTTTTCAATGGATCCCCTATATATATATACATATATATATACATATATATATACATATATATATGTACATATATATATACACACATATATGTATATGTATATATACACACACATATATATCTGTATATGTATATACACACACATATATATATGTATATGTACACACACACACACACATATATGTATATGTATACACACACACACACATGTCATGTTCTCCTTTCGTCTCTAATCGCTTAAAATTTCAATCCCATAATTTTCTCCTCTGTTTGTTTCAATTATGAGATTCCATTCAACATACATAGTAACACTTGTTTTGTTGGTTTGGTTGAGTTGTTTTATCGATCGCAGTTTGTTGATTAGGGTTCCTTATGTTGAAAAGGTTATCGAAGTAAGTTTTCCATCTCACTTTGATGTCGTTCTCCTTCACCAAGACATTTCCATCTGCATCCTTTATAAACTTCAACATTCTCAGGTCCTGTCTTCTACTTTCTCTTGCCCTGGCAATCTTAAACATGTCATATTCTCCTTCTTTCGTCTCTAATCGTTTATACATTCTCTCGTACGCTGTGTTCTTTGCCTCTGACACAGACTTTTTCACCTCTCGTTTAGCCTCCTTGTATTTATCTTTTAGCTCTGCTCGTTCTTCGTCATTATTACAGTGTAAAAGGTCTCTAAAACTTTGTTGTTTAATTCTTATCTTCTCCTGTATATTTTCGTTCCACCACTAGGCTTCCTTATGACCTACTGTCCTATTTGTTGCAAGCCCAAGAGTTTTTTTAGCTGCTTGCATAACTGTAGTTGCCATATCCTCCCACATTTGGTTTGCGTCTTCCTGTGGCCTAGTTTGGATCATTGGTATGACCTTATCTTTAAAGGTGGTAATCTTTTCGTCTTTGAGCTGGCCCCATCTGATCGTAGGTCTAATTCTCTTAGTTGGTTGGACAATTGCTCTCTTCACGCGTAGATCTGCCACCAACATATGATGTTGAGTCACTACTGTTTCTCCCGGGATTGCCTTACAGTCCTTCCACGAGTTACGGTCTTCTCCCCTCATCAGCAGATAGTCTATCTGCGTGTCTCCCGCCGCTGCTAAACATGATTAGATGCCAGTCTCTTTTCTTAAAAAATGAATTTATGATGCCTAGGTCATGCGCTAAAGCAAAGTCAAGGAGCTCCCTTCCGCCGTCATTCCTCAGACCATACCCAAACCCTCCATAAACCGACGGGAATTGATCATTATCCTTACCGATATGCCCATTAAAATCTCCTCCGATGCATATTTTTTAGTCTCCCACAACGTGATCTAAAGTCTCCCAGAATTTATTTCTTTCCGTTTCCCCTAATCCAACTTGTGGTGCATACGCACTAACTACTGCCACTACCTCATCCCCTATTACTATTCTTAACAGCATAAGTCTATCATCGTATCTTCTCACCTCCACTACATTATCCTGAAGTTCTTTAGCAACTAGAAAACCTACTCCATCTTTTGTACCATCTGACCCTGAATACCACAGTTTATAACCATTTCACTCTTTTGCTCTCCCATCCCGCCATCTAGTCTCCTGAAGGGACGCTATCTGAATCCTACGTCTCTTCAGCACATCTATTAACTCTAATAACTTACTAGTAAAGGTGCCTACATTCCACGATGCCACTCGCAGTCTATAACCATTTCTTCCTGTAGAAGCA
The DNA here is from genome assembly GCA_024085815.1 of Flaveria linearis. Classification (NCBI taxonomy): domain Eukaryota; kingdom Viridiplantae; phylum Streptophyta; class Magnoliopsida; order Asterales; family Asteraceae; genus Flaveria; species Flaveria linearis. Next base: position 46,869,748 of record CM044010.1, on the reverse strand, counting down.
CCTCTCTTCACCGAACATGATCTCAGGGCAGTGTAATGGCTCCTGTTATCTATTATACCTCACTAACCTTCCGTTAACAAAAAAAACCATCCCAAATTCACGAAACAACCACTAAACACGGAAAACACCTTAAAATAGAAATGCAGCACTAGAAATTCACAGACAACAATATATCAAATAATGAGAAAGCAGCAATCTAAAACCAGAAATGAAAACCCGGGATGGAACGATCTTACCAAAATGGATGGAACGATCTTACCAAATGAAAACCCGGCAGGTTGGCGGGTGATGTTGGGTTAACGGTGGCAGGGTGAAGTGGGTGGGTGGGTGGTGCGATAGTATCGTTTGGTGTGGGGGGTGGGGTGAAGTGGTGTTGGTGGCTGGTTGTGAAGGGGTCAGGGGTCGGGGTGGGGGGTGGGGGTTGGGGCCGGTGAAAGTGGCAGGGGTGGGTAGGCAGTGAGTGGGGAGGCGGTGAGGTTGGAGGTGGAGATGGTGGCAGTTGATGGAGGAGATGGTGTTCAGAGGTCAGCGGTCAGCGGTCAGCGGAGCAGGTGGCTCCGGTCAGCGAAGCAGGTGGCTCCGGTGTAGGGGGTGAAAGCGGTGGTGGCTCCGGGGAAGATGGTAGGTGGCTATGGTGAAGATGGTGTAAGGGGTGGACGGCGGTGGTGGGGGGCGACGGTACTGCGGTCGACTCCGGTGTAGGCGGTGGACGGCGGTGTAGGCGGTGGCCGTCGGGTGCTCCGTTGATGGAGGTGAATGGTGACCGGTGATTGAGGTGATGGAGGTGATGGTGACCGGTGCTCTGGCCACAACGACTGTGATGATGCTCCTGCTCCGGCTCCAGTGATGGTGGTGATGTTGACCGGTGGTGACCGGTGGCCGGTGGCCAGTGAGGCTTCCGCCTTTGACCGGTGGTGACCGGTGGTTGTATCTTCACAACGGTACAAAAAGTACCGATAGAGAGAGAGTGCGGATAGAGAGAGAAAGTTGATAGGGAGAGGTAAACGAGAGAAACATATTATGCTTTATTTTTTTTAAGCATTGTCCACCCATTAATTAGACATGTGTAAATTAGTCATTACACTTGTAAATCCGGTTTTACACGTGTAAATCCGGTACATATGTGTAAAATGAAGTTCGTAAAAAACGAGTTTTATTTTTTTATTTTTATAAACATTTTTTCTATTTTTTATGAAAGAGGTAAACGAGAGAAACATATTATGCTTTATTTTTTTTAATTTTATGTCATTTTTAGTTTTATAATTTTTTTATTATCTTTCGTTATTTACCATTTTGCCATTAAAAACTTGTGGCTCACATTGGTTCAACCCTCCCCTATGTATGTGTGTATATATATGTGTGTATGTGCGTGTTTGTGCTTATATTTAAATGAGAACAATGAACCACTAGTCCATTACATGAACACACTATTTGTTGAATCTTTTGAAACTATGTGTATTAACCGGTGACTGTACTGTATTTGGAATCATTAAGACGATAACGTATTTACTAGTGAATATAAGTGTATAGAGTGTGATACATATCCAAGGTTAATAGGTCGGATCCAACTGTACCGAGGTCCAATCCAGTTTGCCGACCCAGGTCCACATTATGCATTTGATCCGGGTGATTCAAGGTAGGCCCTGGTCAATAGTAATAGGCTGATAGTTGTTAGGTATCTTTACGTAGCGGAAACAAACACACTGTTATACGCACACACACGAAAGCAATAAGAACATGAGAATTTATAGTGGTTCCGTCAAGATGACCCACGTCCACTCTCTGTAACTAGGTATTTTTATTAAGCTCAAGGGATGAGATTACAATACAACGACATGCTCTCTATATAAAGATAATTAGGGTTTAAAGAAGCTTCAATGGGCCAGACCCATAACTCTATCCAAAGCCCAAAGGCATTCACACGTCATTTCATCACTGTGTACGGCGTGAAATGAAGAAACAGTATCCATGATCCAAGAATTCACACTGTTTTCAGCCTCAAGTAACACGTCACCATTATTGACATCCTCAGCAGCAGTGTTCAGACTTTTCTTTGGACATTGACTCTTAATGTGTCCACCCTCGTGCAGATCCAACACCTCACATTTTTCCGAGTCCAGTTGAACTCTTTCCCCGACTCCCACTGGCTCGGCTATTTTCCCTTCCCCTGCCACATGTAACATCTCAGAAGATGATTCAACATTTGCACTTTTTAGACGTGTGTCTTCATCTATCATAATGTCTCGGATCTTTTCAAATGTCATGTTGTTAGCCCCCGTAGAACTTGTAACAGCAGTTACAGTCCCGGACCAACTATCAGGCAGTGAAGATAGCAACACTAAAGCTCGAGTCTCATTATCGAATTTTATTCGCACTGATTCTAATCTGGTAAGATAGACATCTGATCATTAATATGGGAGGTGATTGAGCTTCCCTCTTTCATTCTCGTCATGAGCAGTTCCCTCATCAAGAACACCTTGTTAATTGCAGACGGCTTTTCATACATATTTGAAGAGCCAACGTCATACCACGCGCAGTGGTTTCTTTCATGATGTTAAAAGCAACGCTCTTCGTCAAAGATAACATAATAGCCGCTCTAGCTTTCTTGTCCTTGGAATTCCAAAATCCAAACTGCTTTTTTAGCTTTCTCCGTACTCTCCGGTTTCTTTTCACTACCATATCCAAATCCTTTTGACACAGTAATGCCTCTATTTGCATTTTCCACCAACCAAAATCAGTGCCACTGAACTTTTCGATCACAGTCTTCCCGTCTTCAGCCATAATAGCAAACCAGAGACAAAAAACAAACGAAACAGGCACGCTGAACAGTTGATAACCTGTCAACAAAGGATAGACAAACCCTAGGTGGCGGCGGAGGCAGAAACCCTAGGTGGCGGCGGCGGCGGCGCAAAAACCCTAGGTGTGCGAAGTCTTTTAAAAGTAATCAAGAGCCTGATGCTCTGATACCAGTTGTTAGTTATCTTTACCTAGGTGTACACAGTCTTCCCGTCTTCAGCCATAATAGCAAACCAGAGAAAAAACAAACGAAACAGGCACGTTGAACGATTAATAATCTGTCAACAAAGGATAGACAAACCAGATCCGGTATTTCCAACCAAAACCCTAGGCGGGCGCAGAACCCTAGGCGATTGTGGCGGCGGCGACAGAAACCCTAGGTGTCGGCGGCAACTACATAAACCCTAGGTGGCGACGGCGGCGGCGGCTGCTACATAAACCCTAGGCGGCGGCGGCAGCTACATAAACCCTAGGTGGCGGCGGCGGCGGCGCCGGCGCAGAAACCCTAGGTGTACGAAGTCTTTTAAAAGTAATCATGAGCCTGATGCTCTGATACCGGTTGTTAGGTATTTTTACGCAGCAGAAACAAACACACCGTTATACGCACGCACACGAAAGCAATAAGAACACGAGAATTTATAGTGGTTCGGTCAAGATGACCTACGTCCAATCTTTGCAACTGGGTATTTCTATTAAGCTCAAGGGACAAGATTACAATACAATGACATGCTTCATATATACAGATAATTAGGGTTTAAAGAAGCTTCAATGGGCCAAGTTTATTACTCCATCCAAAAGCCCAAAGGCCTTCCCACCTTAACAATAGTGTGTTAGTGGGCGGTTATCTAACTTCTATCTTTTGCTATGAAATAAAGAATTAAGCTTCAAATTTTTGTTTTGCTTGGTATTTTGATTGTTTGTTTGGTGTAGTTGGGGATTTGTCCCTCTTGAAGTGAATGGATTGTTCTGCTCTTCATTCTAGTAATCAAGCATTCGATTTTGGTCTCTATAATTAGTTCCATTGTCGGGAAATGCTGGCACCTTAGGCTTAGAGCACTATAGAAGGCAACGTCTAATCTTGATCCCATAGTCGTTCAATTGGCTACAATTGCAAGACGGTTAGAGTCATGTGAGTCATTCAAAGCAGATGTTGCGGCGCTTAAGACCCAACGAGCTTGGTTTAAAAAAGCGCAAGGCGCTCCGAAGCATTTAGGTACCAAAATTCGAGGCGCCACGCCTCAAGCGCAAGGCGAGGGCTTCACTTAAGCGAGGCGAGGGCTTCACATATGCGAGGCACATAACTAAAAATAGTAATAAGAAATTATTATGCATCACACATTTCACTTTATAATCATAAACAGAAAACATACTTAGAATTTAAAGTTTAAAACATAATTAAACATCTTTAAAACATAAATAAATGTCTCAAATCAATCATTCATCAACAACCCAAGCCTCATCTCCCTCAAGATCAAAGGGTTGGAGTAAGAATCGAAGGGTTGGAGTAAGAACCGAAGGGCTGAATTAAGAATCTGATGTGAATGGCGATGGGGCTGGAGTAACCACTGAAGTCTGAACACCGATTGATGATTTAGGGTTTTAATCTAAAGGATTTTGTTTAGATGATATAGAGTTGTGGGTTGGGCCCGCGATTGATTAAAGTAAAGAGATTGGCCAGAAGTTGATCTTGATAAAAAGCCTAACATTTAACTAAACTTGACCAGGCCTGATATTGACCAAACATACATGAAGCACCGCTTTATATCGCCTCAAGCCTTCTTACTGAAGCGGTGCTTCAGAGCGCTTCATGTACATCCGGCGCCTCGGTGAAATAAAGCGCTACGCCAAACGCCTCTAGCGCTTCGCGCTTTAAGCGGCGCCTCAGAGCGCTTTTTTAAACTAAGCCAACGGGAGAAATCAGACGATGGTTTGGGGTGTTTTGAGGATAGCGAGTCCTTTTATTGGCTAAACTCACATCAACCTTATGCTAAAATCATTCTTCTAGCCTTTAATAATGGCGATCCTTGGGGTTGGATACTTAAGGCCAACAAGTATACAATCGATGAGGACAAAGTCGATGTGGCTGCTACGTTTCTGAAAGGAGATTGTTAGGAATTAAGCATCGCAGCGGAACCAACACACGAACACGCACAAACGAATATCACGCAAAAATAGAACAATAAACGACACAAGGATTTAACGTGGTTCGATCGGTGTGACCTACGCCCACGGGCTGCAACTAGGGTTTTCTTTATTTGCTCAGTGCAAAGATTACAAATACATGACAGGGTATATATAGAGACTAATTAGGGTTAACAATTTGATGAACAAGAAAACTAAACATGGGCCCAAGCCCAAAGCCTTCAAAAACCCAACAATCTCCCACTTGAAGGCTTTGCGATAAATTCTAGCCCGCCATTCAAGTACAAAGCAACCGAGTCGTCTAGTAACTTCAGTAATCTTCAAACAAGTCTTTCAAGCCTCTAGTTCCCAAAGAACAAGCTAAGAGTTCATCACAACTCCTAGTTGCAGCGACCCCTCATCATCAAGTACCAGAAGGGTCAGTTGAAGCTCCCCCGAGCTCCAACTCAGTCGTGGCTCGTCCCGCCAACGACTCATCCTCCGTCTTAACCGGATTCAAAGATACATCGAGGATCACTATCACTCTCCAAATTCAGCAAACAATAACCAGGAGGGAATTTTTCAGTCGTAGTCTTTAAAATCCAACGATTCTTTGTAATTGTACCCGAAACATGTCTCGTGCTCCCACTGTCACCGAATCCCCTGAATGGTTTAGACTTTCGAACTCGTTCACCTAACATCCCTGCTCCAGACTTCATGTTTGCAAAGTGAACTCTCTTAGCACCAGATTTAGCGAACCGGGTTTTGTCGTGCTTAACCTAGAGGTGTACAAACCGGTTTATATACCAAAACCGGTTCGGGTTCAAAACCGAACCAGTTTGTACGTCATGGGGTCAAACCGGTTTTGTTTCAAACTGGTTCGGGTTACAAACCGGTTTGAAACACCGGATACTCAAACCTATCAAACCGACTCGGACCGGTTTGAAACCATATTTTTTTACAAACCAGTTTTTGGCTTTTCAAACCGGTTTTGTAAACCGATTTTAAAGGTGGGGTTTATAAACCTGCAACAAACCGGCGGTTCAGGTCAGTTTGGGACCGGTTTGGGCCAAACCGGTTTTCCTTTGAAACTGGTTCCGGTTTTTTCGGCCGAACCGGTTCCCGAATTTGTTTTTTTGCCCATGCCTAGCTTAACCGGGACGGTCATGCATCCCTCAGCAGCCCAGCAGGTACCTCAATCTTATATAATGACCCACGCTTCATACCACAAGCAATAACCAGATTACCATTGATCACCCTCCATTTACCACAACCAAACCTCACTTCCAACCCCTGTTCATCCAGCTGACCAACTGAAATCAGTTTTTTCTTCAGCCCTGAATCACCCTGACATTCTTTAGGTTCCATGTTGTACCTAATGAAGTAACCAGATCAATATCCCCCATGACCGTTACCTCAAGTATCTCGTCTAGTGTTGTAAAAATCGCTAGGCGCTAGTTGGGCGGTGAGGTACCGACTAGGGATTAATCTGGATTACTAGGGATTAATCGGGATTAATCGGTTTGCAACTTTTTATATGTAATTTTTAGAAATTATATATATAATTAAAATTAATATGGTTCAAACATAAATAATTAAACATAAACATAACAATCAAGTCAACACTAAATCACAAAACAATAGAAAAGCAATAAGAAATTTTGAAATTGACATTAAAAAAACATGTTTTGTAAACTTGAAATTGATATATTATAATAATAATAATAACCGATAGCGGTGGTCTTAGTATATAAGTAAATCACAGAACATGAAGTCAAGAAGCAATGAAAAATTGATATGCTAACCGAGTAACCGACTCATGGTGGTGGTCTCGGAGACTCGGACTGAGAGTCACGGACTCACAGAGTCACAGGTGATGGTCGATGACTCGATGGTGGGTCTTTGCCTCACTGGTCGCTGATGCCCCAACTTAGAACCTGATTCACCGGTGATGGTGGAGGACTTGAGGTCGATGTTCGATGGTCCACCTGCTGGTGTGAGGGTCGGCTAGCTTGAAACTAAAAGAGGTGAGTCCTGATTGCCTTTGAAATACCCATATATCCATGGATTTGAACTCTGTTGTCCGTTTTAAAATTAAAAATCAGCTTGACCGACTAGGAACAATTCAACCGATTTTCACCGACTAGCTCCGACTTGCTCCGACTTTGACCGGCTAGGACCGACTACCGATTTTGAGCGCCGATTACATGAAATCGACAAGGTCATAGCCCGCCTAGCGATTAATCCACGATTAATCGGCCGACTAGGCCGATTTTTACAACACTGATCTCGTCATTAGCTAATCATACCTTTCCAAAATCACCATGTTTCAGATTCACTATCGTTTCCCCGTTGTCCATGGCGTGAAACAAAGCCCCTGAACCCATGACCCAAGAGTCCATACTGTTTTCCACACCGAGTATCAATGCATCTTCATCAGAAACATCCCCAGCATCAGTGTTCAATTCTTTCTTATTCGAACATTGACTCTTAACATGTCCCACCTCATTACAGCTCCAACACTTCACATTCTTCCTAGGTTTAGATGAACTTCTTCCCCGACTTCCACTGTTCCTGTTATTACCCCGACCCCTGCCAACATTTAGTAGTTCACTATTACATGATTCACCCGAGTTCCTTCTTCTGACTTCTTCACCCATAATTAGATCTCGAATATTATTAAGAGTGAAACCCTTAGTCCCTACAGAACTTGAAGTTGCAGTCACAGTTCCAGACCAACTATCAGGTAGAGATGACAACAGCAGTAGAGCGTGAACTTCATCATCAAACTTAATTCGAACAGATACAAGTGTTGTTAAGATTGAATTTAGATTGTTAATGTGAGCAATCCTTCCTTCTTTCATCCTTGTGTTCACCAGCTCCCGAATCAAGAACACTTTATTCGCCGCAGATGGTTTCTCATACATATTTGACAAAGCAGTCATCATACCAAGAGCCGTGGTTTCCTTAATGACTTTAAAAGCAACATTTTTTGTCAAAGCCAATGTAATAACCACACGATCCTTCTTGTCCTTTGATTCCCAAGCAGCTTGTTCTATTTTCGTAGGTTTTTCTTCTAGTATCATATCCAAGTCCTTTGACATAACAATGCTTCTACTTGCATTTTCCACCAACTAAAATCAGAACTGTTAAATTTTTCAATCACAACCTTCTCGTCTTCAGCCATCTTAAATAACAAACAAGAAGCAAATCGAAACAATGAACAGACACAGCAATGGCACGACCCTGAACTTGACGACTGTCTACTGAACACTGTCAATTGATCGATTTGCTCCTACAAAAAACCTTTGCAAACAAATCTAAACCCCGGATATACTTTTCTTTCACAAAACACGGTTCCCCAAACAGTTGATAATAATCCATAAAAAAATAGAAACTTGAAAACACACAACTCTAAACTTTACCCAACGAATCCAAGAGTTGTTCACCAAACCCTAATCAACGGCTCAAAGGGTTTCAACCCTTGATCGATCTTGAACGGGAAAGAATCAGACGACTTTCAAAGGTTATCGTAAACCCTAACCTCCAATCTTAAAACAAGATAAACACCTTTGCGAATCGTCTCAGTGCAAAACCTACTGTGTGTTCAACGAGCCTTAGCTCTGATACCACTTGTTAGGAATCAAGCGGCGCAACGGAACCAACACACGAACACGCCCAAACGAATATTACACGAAAAATAGAACAATAAACGACACAAGGATTTATCGTGGTTCGGTCGGTGTGACCTATGTCCACGGTCTGCAACTAGGGTTTTTTTTATTTGCTCAGTACAAAGATTACAAATACATGACCGGGTATATATAGAGACTAATTACGGTTAACAATTTAATGAACAAGAAAACTAAACATGGGCCCAAGCCCAAAGCCTTCAAAAACCTAACAAGGAGAGGCTCTTGATCCCTGCTGTTGGCTCTCTACAGATCAATTGATTGCTTTCTAGGAAGATCTAGTACATATTTTGTAGAAAAAATTTGGTTAAGCCGAGTTTCAATATCTAGACTGGCACCTGTGTGCACTGAACAAACAAGGTCAATCCAAGAGTATCGTTAGGGATTTGCCTAGCGGTCTGCGTTGATGTCAAATTGGCCCGATCATTGCCTGCTCAGGTGTTTTTGAATGGGCTTAATTCTTAAAGAAGAGTTGAAGTTAGATGTTCACATTCATAAACCTTGGAAGGTTTAAATGCCATGCGTCTAGCAGTAGAGTATAAGACAAAGTTGGGGCATGCGCGAACTAGCAAAAGGTCTCCCATTATAACAAAAACCCCATTCGTATTTTGAAGTTGAAACATTCCCGGTATATTAAAGGAGAGTGCTTTTGGTGCGAGAAATATAGACCGGGTTGTCGTTTTAAGACAGCTAACTTTCAGCTCTTGATGTCTAGTGATGAAATTGCCCCAATAACATAGCAGCCATGGAAACTTTGATCCAACAGGAGTATATGGTTGAAATCAGCCTTTGTGCCATTTTAGGGAAGTTGCAAACTCATATTCTAACCTTTCATGGCACCATTAATATATTGCGAGAAATATAGACCGGGTTGTCATTTTAAGACAGCTAACTTTCAGCTCTTGATGTCTAGTGATGAAATTGCCCCGATAACATAGCAGCCATAGAGACTTTGATCCAACAGGAGTATATGGTTGAAATCAGCCTTTGTGCCATTTTAGGGAAGTTGCAAACTCATATCCTAACCTTTCATGGCACCATTAAGATATATGATGTCCTAATTTTGGTTGACAATGGTTTTACACACAATTTTATTACTAACTCTTCGGTTAAGGATAGATCCCATTTGGCGTACGAATTGGCAACAGATTTGCAAGGATGTTGTGTTGAATATCGGATATCTTTAAATCATCCGAGACCGTTACCCTTTCTTGTTAGGGGGAGATATGTGGTGCTTGGCATACATTTGTAAGCCACACTCGACATCGTTCAGGCCCATAGGAAGAATTTTTTTTGGTATTTACCATCACGGGTTAGGAATATAAATTGTAGGGGTGCCACCAGGGGTTTCGGATTCTGCCATGTGTCACCGCATAACTATCGAACCGTTTGAGGAATAAGTGATTGAGAGGGCATACATGTTTTTCCCTACCCGACTTAAGGACAACTTGTTTCTCTAGGGCTGAAGAATTGATAGGTATCCAAGTTTAATCCGGTAATACCCAGGTCGTTAGCCGCCTAGGTCCAGACATGCAGTCAATCCAGGCTGATTGGAGGGTGATTCAAGATAGTCCCTATTCAATAGCAATAGGTTGATGGTGTGTTATTAGGGTAGTTTTCTAAGTTTCTTTTCTTGTGAAATAGAGAGTTAGGCTTCATTTTTTGTTTTGTCATGTATTTTGATTGTCTTGTTTCGTGTAATTGGAGATTTATCCTTCTCGCAGTGGACTGTTCTTTTCTTGTTCATTCCAGCAATTAATCATTCAATTTTAGTCTCTATGATTCCTAACTATTTGTGGTTCTCATTTGAACTTGTTATATATGCATAATATACTCACACACGTTTTTGTGTAGGATTGTTCATTACACAACCGCAAATATTACAAGAACTTACGAGAATCAACTAACTCATTCATTCATTTATTTTTTAGGATTTAACAAGACTGTTAAAATACAACACTATTATGCTAATATCTTTGAATTGACACGCGTAAATTTATATGTATTCGTAGATGATAAGCATCTACGATAATTCTCTAATCTACAAATGTGTATGAAAGTTGTTGCGTGAAAGAAAGAGTATGTTAATTGATTTATTAGAGAAAAAGTCATTTAATCTATTACAATTATACACTTTTCATTTAAGATTTAAGTATAATGAATGATTTAGATTGGTTCTTGTAATATTTTTGGTTGTGTGAGGAACCCTTCCTTATATTTGAATGGATATGGGTATGTATGTAAACATGTATGTATGCATATGTGTGTATGTGTGCGTGCATGCGTTCTAGTAATTCTTGCAATATTTAGAGTTCTCATTTGATCACTCCCTTGTGTATGCATTGTATTTACATTTATATATATGTATGCATTGTATTTACATGTATATATGTACGTGCACCCAACCCCCCAAATACACACAAGGGATGGTTCAACTACAAACTATATATTTTGTAAAAACTATGAGAACCAAAGTGCTATTATAAATAACTCAGTTCTACTATTATATTTTCACAGTGCTATATTTGTATACTAATACATAATTTCATGCTACTATTATACTAGCATTGAGTTATTTTAAAGTAACACTTTGGTTCTCACGGTTTTTACATTAACTAAGGTCTGTATTTGATCCTACTCCCACACGCACATATATGTATGCACACACTAACACACCCACACTCATACATGGGATGTATCTGTGAAGAGCACAGTTGTTGTGTAGACACAAAGAACAACATATATTGTTCATTTTTTCAATCTTACTTTTTTTTAAATAAGAAAATGGGTAAAATGTGATGTTTATTTATCTCTTGAAATTCAAAAAGAATATGAACAAACTTTGTTTATTTCTAGTACCTACACATGCAACTCATGTGTATGTTATCTTACCTAGAGTCCTAGACATGTGTAGGTAAACATTTATAAACAAATTAATTTAAATGGTTTTCTTACATAACAGACACATTTGTATGTAAAAAGTAAAAGTTTTTAATAATATAAACCATTATAAAATGAAATGATTTAAGTTTATTCTTTTTGTTCTCCTGATAATTTTGTATGATAATATATGTATGTATGTATGTATGTATGTATGTATGTAGGTATGTATGTATGTAGGTATGTATGTATGTAGGTAGGTATGTAGGTAGGTAGGTATGTACGTACGTACATATATATATCTTGAGAACTCTATTCCTTTTGTGAGAACATGTGTAAAAATGTGTTCTCACCGTTCTCACAAAAAAAATGTTGATTTTTAATTTTGTAAGATCTATGAGAACTCTTTTCTTCGCACATGCATAAAATAGTTTTTTACACATGCTTACACAACATATGTAAAAAAAGAGTTATCACAAAAAATAAGAGCTCCCACATGATGCCTCCTTAATATATATTATATTTAGGCTAGGATATAGATTGGTAATTTTTAACACATTAAAAAACATAGTTTAAAAACACCTCAAATCGGCCGAACAAGGCAAAACTCGCATAAAGCGTATCTTCATATTGTAGTACACAAACATCCTAAGTTTGTTACTACAAAAAATATTTAACTCTAATTTTTTTATATAAAGTTAACTTTTTGAAAAAAGTACTATACCCTACCTAGTTGGTATTAGAAGTTACCTATTTTGTCATGCTACCTGACATCATGGTTCATGGATTTTAATATATATATAAGTGTACGCCTTACTGTTTTGGAATAGTTGAGGCGGACTAAAAATTGAAACCTAATAGTAGTTATGAATCCCTCCTAGGGCTTTAGACTTGTATTAATTTCAATGGTTGAAATCGATGTATTTTAGAAATCAGAAGATTGTTTTGTTTAACATTCTTTGCTATCCATGTGACGAGATTGCAATTCAATGCAATGCAATGGTGAACCTGTTGCAATGAAATAGTGATCTGTCTAATTTTTTGATTTTTTATGTTATGTGATATTGGGCCAACATGCTATTTGATTTGTATATGCAGGTGATTGCTATATTAGATAAGATTAAGAGTGAGAAGAAGACAATAGAAAATCCATTGGTTGAGTCATCTGATCCGACTGAAGACTGGGATGATGAGGATGGTGATGACATCATCTACGTGAAGTAGTTGTTTTAAGCTTGTTATTCACAACTTCATCCTTGCTTTTCTCCCGTAGTGAGTTCTCACTCTTTATTAGATCAGTACATAATTCATATATGTGTATAGTGGCGAGTGGTGTCTGCCTGCACTTGTTTTGGTTAATTATTTTACCTTAGAACCATATGGACCCCTGCATCCTTTTCTGTCATCACACTTCTTTTAGGATGTAGCTTGATCTTGCAAATGTATTTTGGAAATTTTCGTAGGTGTGTTATATGATTTGGCACCAAACTTCAGGGGTTTGGGGGTTATTAATAAACCTACAAGGGAATTAGTAATGCGAGTTACTTTTTTGTGTTTTAATAGCTTGCTAATCAAGATTACTTATTGGCTAAGGTAAGAATTTATGGTAAGCCTAGGAAGTATTCAAATATAGATAAGGTATTAGGGTCAAGGGTTTTGTTTGACTTTGGAGGAGATCACCTACCTCTCCAACATGGCACTTTCTCTTTTCTTTCTTTTGTTTAATTATTAGTAAAACCTTGTGAATTTTTCTCTTTGTATCAATTGGTATCAGATTATTAATATTGATTATGCGCTAAGGGGAATAGTTGGATTATGCTAGCATTCACCTGTTACTGTTCTTGGTACACCGATTATTATTGACGCCATGACTAACAAGCAATCCTGTTTAGCACTAGTGCACTAAACATATTGAGTAGTATAGACACCTTGTGTTGGAAAAAGTTGCATGAGGCCAAGATCAAGTTCATCATGTGCCATCACGTTATCCGATAACTGACATTTTCATGAAGGGCTTGCCGCTTACTTTATCTGAAGATTTCAGAAACAATCTGAACATCGTGTCACGACCCGCCTAAATTCAAGTCGCGTTACTCGGATTCCGGAAGTTTCCGGACACATAAAAATGCACTTAGAGCTGCCCGGAAGTCTCCGGAACAGCCCACACGACTCCGGAACAATGTAGCAACGTTTGAGCACTCGGGAGCAGCCCTAAAATGGCTAAGAAAGGCCTAGAAGTATCAAGCCCTAGAGCTGCCAAGAGGGCTCTAGAAAAGCCTTGAAAGATCCATAGAAATATCATAGATATTTGTTATAGAAATGTCTAGATATTACCTTGTAAATATCTAAGATACTTAGTTGTTAGAAGTCTCTAGATCATGAATGATCTAGATACAATAGACAAGTATAAATAGGTGGTGTTAGGGCCATTTGTACTCACCCAAAAACTCATACAAGTCTTGTGTAAACACACTTGTAAACCATTCTTGTACTAACCTTGTAAGCAATACAAAGCCATTTGTATTACGAGCTTGCAAACGCTTCCGCATCGTAACCTAAATTGTTACATCGTTTGGGTCACAAAGGCTGAACTTAGAGCAAGTCTAAGTGCCGCACGAGAGTCGAAGAAATCACTCCGTGACAAGTTGGCTGCTCCCGAGTGCTCAAACGTTGCTACATTGTTCCGGAGTCGTGTGGGCTGTTCCGGAGACTTCCGGGCAGCTCTAAGTGCATTTTTATGTGTCCGGAAACTTCCGGAATCCGAGTAACGCGACTTGAATTTAGGCGGTTCGTGACATTCGGCTAACCTTCTGCTTCGATTGCATGGGTCTATATATATATATGAAAATCCTTATATATATATATATGGCTGATATACCTGTAGATTAGAATATATTTGAAATTTGAGTTTTGTGATTCTATCCGTACTTGGATAGGGATTATTGTACTATATATTTTTCTGAGAGATTAATTTAAATCAAGCAATTTAGCTTCCTGATTATCACTATGCTGTAAAGAATCATGTGTACTTTCTTAAAAACAATTTAGTTGATAAGCTTTATGTGTCACCTTTTTTTTTCTTACCAGGACAATTTATGATAAGCTTTATATGGCACTCTTTTTCCTTAATAGAAGCAAGACGTGTCCAACAAAATCATGTTGGTCGACCAAAGCAAATACATTATACTTTCAGTTTCTCCTAGCATCCGATGAATTGTGTATGAAGTAACACTCTGATATATAAGAATAACTAAAATTAACCAACAGATATGTTGAATTATTCATGGCTTATTTATTACTTGTTCTTGTATCTTGCTTCCTACTTGGCTGCAATTTTACTATACTGATGGTTCATGGATTCAATTTTTATCTTTATTATTGATGAAACATATTAAAACTGATCAGGTGAAGTTGTTGAAGCAACTGTTGCATTGTATTTGTATTGTGAAGATGGTGCAGCAGGAAACTGTGGTGATTTATGAAGATCATAAAGCAAGGAGCAATTAAAAAATAATACATGTGTGAAGATCTTGAAACCAGGAGCATTCTAGAATGATACTTTGTATTGATAGAGAACCATAAAATAGCCAAATTAATTGTATTTGCATTCTGTTTCTGCTGTCAACTGTTTAATCTGTATTGTCCAGTCATTTTTATGTTTTTCTAAATTTCAAAATCGGTTCGGGATTTACATGTTTGGTTTACCTTGGTCCATACGCGAGTACCGAACCGAAGCAGACATTACCAGAAAAGTAATGTTGAATACCTACAACTACATATACTACCTGTTGGGGAATAGGTATACTATTGGGTCGGGGTCGGGGAATTTTCGGTAGTTCCGGAATTGTGATCACTCTTAAATTAAGATTAGCTAAAATAATTTCTTTTTAAGAGTTTTGAGGTTTGAACTTATGCTCTTTATTAAGATTGAAAACTTTAACAACTTATTGATATTAACTATTGCAACAAATAAATAGGGTGAAATTTCTGAAAAGAAGGAAAAAATAAGAAGGGAGAGAAGAATGATTAACCATTGATTTTAGATCTAAGGTTAAAAAAATTAATAGCATAATGGTAACAACTTTAAAAGAGAAACTAAAAGTATTTTAGTCTTAGCTATATTTTCAAGTTTCATCATCTTTTTTAAATGCTTATAACTTTTATATATATATAATTTTTTAAAAAAATTTACCTTAAAAATCAATGTTTTTCATCTTTAAAAAGCGTATAATGTTGATATATAGAAAAACAAAAGTTTTTATTATATTTTAGCTTGTTGTGTAATATTTGTCAGATCATTGTGTATATCAGGTTATTGAGTCCTATTGGTAAGATCATTGTGTCTAATGTTGATCATTGTGTTTTCTATTTTGTGTTTTTAAAATAATATTTTTTTTAAATAACACAATGTTGAAAATATAATTTTTTTTTATGTTTTCCAGGTCATTGTCAAGCAACTAATTATGTCTAATGTTGATCACCGAGTCTACTGCTGGTCATTATGTCATCCATTGTGTTTAATGCTGATTATTATGTAAAATATTGACTTTTGTGTTATGTATTGTGTTTCTCTAGATAATGATTTTTGAATAACATAATGCTGAAAAATGTAAACCTTTTACGTTTTCAGTTAATTGTATAATCCTAATAAGCTATGCAGGACCGGTAAGAGATGGTCAATACAATCAGTCTTATAATGAGGAGAGTGTTAGAACACTTAATAGATCAAATAGGGAACCAGGTTTATATGAAAGATACCAAGAACATAAGTAAGTAATGAGACAGAACGAAGAATAAGGGATAAGTATGGTTTTCAAGAATGTTGTATATTACTCTGAAGTTCTATTATAAGCGTTACAAAGCATAAAAATAAATACAAAAACCTTAGATACTTTATACTACATCCTACAGTCGCCTATACTTTGAAAGCCAGCTGGAAACATTAATCTAGACAACAAGATCAATGTACACTCAAAAGGCAGATTGTCTTTTGACTTATGACTATGACATGTCATAGCTTACATCCTGATCTATTACAAAAAGGATAAAAAGTATAAAGTAAAAGTTACAGACACCAAATCATAATCTATCATAAAAGCATGGACCTTTTCACCAACTTATACAAGTTGGTGAGTCTTTAGAGTGGCAGCGGAAAACTGGTCAGCTTTTGTTGAAAATTGATCAGAGATAGCATGTCTTCTTTGTCTTTGGAAGAAATCAGTCTCCAGTCTTTTTGCTTCAGAAGACTTTGTCTTTGAAGCTTCGGAAGACTTCATCTTTGGCTTCGGAAGATTTGGTCTTTGGCATTGGAAGATTTTGCACTTAGAATATTTTCTCTGAAATGTGTAAAACTTCTGAAGTAACTTCTACTCTACACTTCATGCGTGTATGCTGGAAGCTCTTTGCTTACTTTGGTTGCATCAGCGTTTAAGTATAAACCTTATAAACTTCCCCTAGGTTGATGCTACCAAAACAGAAAAGGTAACTCAGATATTGACATTCCTCAACATACCATTCCTTTCTTCATCAATTGGTCAGGATTCCTCAGACTCTCATAGTCCCTTATGATGTCATAGAGATCATGCAGAGGAAGATCTAGCATGTCTTGCCAGAAATAGACATCTTGACCTCCTTGATCTCTGATGACATACCATCTGTCTGGATTTGAAGCAAAAGTCCAGGACAGGATGAGTCTTCCAGCTATAAGAGGCTCTACTTGTGTTGGACCTGGTTGATCAGCCTCTTCTTGAGCCACCTCAGGATGCTCTGACTTATCTTGAGGTGTGGAGGTGGATGCCTTGGACTTCTTCTTCTTCTTAGTGTCCCTCTTCATGGCCATCCTTTTCCTCCTCTTTGAAGACTTTAACTAAGAAGACTAGCCTTCAACACCAGGTTGTTCTTGTGTGTCTTTCTCAGTTGGGTCCTCTTCCCTCACAAGTTCAGAAAGAGAGGGAGCAGGACCCTATTGTGGATTATAAGATGAAGTTGGTTGACACGCAGCTGTAATTTCATGTTATGTTGTCTCAGTGGGTTTAACTTTGACCTCAACTTAAGAAGGAGCTTGACTTGGTGGAGAATGCAAGTCAACTAGCTCTCTCTTTTAATCTTCTGCTTGATCACTCTAACGTGCTCATCCATAGTGGATAGAGATATTGGACCAAGCCTTTTTTCGGAGAATTTGTACAGCTTCAAGAAGCTCATCATCTTTTGGCTATCAACAGACTTCTTTTGGCTTTTTTGGATGATGACTCTTGACTTTGCAGCTTCTTCCCTCATCTTCCTCCTAGCAGCTTTTTGTTCTTTTATCACTTGTTGCTCAAGCTGCTTGAGGTACTCAAATTCTATGTATTCATATGATAAGGGAAGAAGTGCAGATGCTTGATAGAGGCTTGTGGCACTCAGGTAGCTGATCATGTTTTGTATATCTGCTTCCTTGTCTACCTGAGGTTGTTCAGTTGCCACAACCTCTATCTTATGGCTTTCTTGAACTGGGGAGAGGGTAGTAGCATGTTTGTAGAGTCTTTTCTGCCTCCTTTCTTCCTTGATCTTGAGGAGCAATTCTGCATCCTCTACTTCCTTCCTATCCTTTGACAACTCCGTGTCAACCAGTTCATTAAGCTCTCCTAAGGGAAGAAAGATGAGTTCATCTATGTTGTAGTTCCCGATCCCCAAGTAGTTTAATCTGGCTGCCCTCAACCCATCATTTTGAGTATTTGGCCTGAGGGCAGCCCTGATTACAGCTTCCATGAAGCCCGAGGACCCACCTAAACTCTCTC
Source organism: Flaveria linearis (assembly GCA_024085815.1). Classification (NCBI taxonomy): domain Eukaryota; kingdom Viridiplantae; phylum Streptophyta; class Magnoliopsida; order Asterales; family Asteraceae; genus Flaveria; species Flaveria linearis. Next base: position 46,851,483 of record CM044010.1, on the reverse strand, counting down.
CCCTTAGCTTCCTCTTCCCCCCTCTCTCTCTCTCTTACCTCCTCAATCTCCTCAGGATCCAGTTTCCTTTTCCCTTTATCACTCACAGGCCTTGGTGAATTAGGGTGGAGAGAGCTTTGGTCTTCATTGGTTGGTTCTGTAGTCAAGCTCTGGCCAGAGAGAGGTTGTGAAGCACCTTCACCTACTGGTGCTTCACTGAGTTAATGGGTGCTGAAGATGTTCATGTTTCAAGGTTCACAGGCTCAACTACTAGGCCTTCAGTCAAGGTTTCTCCTTTGAAGCCAATCTTAGGGTCCACCTCAATATCCAGTTGACCAATAGTCTTACCTGCTAGCCTCTATCTATATAGTTTAGATCTCAGCTTGAACTCTTCTAGCACCCTATCTTGAATCCTATCTGCTAATCTTGCAGCTTGCCTGTTTTGACTTGGATTGGCAAGTGGAAGTTCAATCAGATACATGCTCTCATAGAATCTCAGGTTGGAGAAGTTAAAGATTTCCTGTTGAACCTAAGATCTAGAGATTACTAGGGCTCTTCTATCCATGTCAAACCTCCATCCCATAATTGGATTCTTAGAGTGATGAGATGGGGTAGGCATAGCCCTTAGTATACCCTCATCAAATAGATCATGTATGAGTGAGTCCACATCAATATAGACTTGAAGAGATTACTGAGTATGGACAATTACAAGTGAGGGTGGTGAATCCTCAATGCCCATACTCTGAGAAGAACTCGCAGATTCTGTAATTGCTAATTGCTAGGACTTTCTATCACTATTTGGTAGCATCACCCTATTACATATGTGAGCTAGAGGTTAGGACCACCACATCCGTAGATTCTTGCATTCCAGGTTGAGTTCTCCTTAGAGGTCTCCCAGCTAACTTTTCCTTGAGATCAGAGGTCTCAAGTTGCTGATCATAGACTATCCTTTACAACGAGCCACTTGAGATTCTAGGTGACTAACCTTGAAAACTAAATAGGTGCAGGTTTTAGTTAGTTTTTGCACCTTTAGTTTCATATTCCCCTCATCTTTATCAGAAGAATAACATGGGGATGAGAGAATAGGACCAAGGTCTTCTTCCTCATCACTAATACTTTGTTCTTGGCTGCAGGATTTCCCCTGCACCATGACAGCTTCAGGTGAAGTGTCAAGGGCTAAGTTTCTAGGGTTGAGGTCTTAATGATGTAGTCACTTGCTGAAATAAGATCCTCTTCCATAGGGATCTCCTGAACATGTTCAGGAAGATCCACAGGAGTACTCATCTTTCCTTGAGCAGGGGTGGAGAAGAGAGACTCATGGTACTCACTAAACCCTATGTCTTCACCATCAAAGAATTATAGGTAGGGTATTAGTTGGTCTTAGTCTAGAGGCCGGGGATGGTAACTTTGTTGATACACGATGTCCCTAGTTTATTGTACTTAAATGTTTATGTCTTTCATTCTTACATATGTGTAATACAAGGGTATTTTACTAATATGATATGTGTTTGAATATCTATTTACTATTGAATGTGTCTTATTCTTATATCGTTTATAAATACACGCTGGAATGAATATTATATATGGGTTTGTAGTAGTTATTCATATTAATAATGATTCAGGAATATGTTTGACTTAGTCTTATGGTTATTCATGCTAATGGACCATGCTTATGAACCAGTCACACGAATGAACCAGGTGATTGGCTCAGTCGTATGACCGAGTCATGAGACTGGCTCAGTCACACAATTGAACCAATCGTATAGTTCAATCGTGCGTATGAACGAATCGTATGGCTCAGTCGCACGACTGAACCATGCTAATGGCTCAGTCGTACGATGGTACACTGCAACCTATAAATACCACGTAATTCGTGGAAAACGTAACACTTTGAATTATTTCATACCCTAGCCATCTAGAGAGCTCTATCACGTCCATCCAAGTTCACAGTTCGTCCTGGATCATTTTCTATTCATTCTGAACGTTATTCTATCGTTAGATTGATCCGGGTTTACGTTCTCACTGATTGGATCACCATTCAAATAGGATTCCGCACTATTTGATTAGATTTCACGTTGAATCAGTTATGTCACACCCCAACCTTAACGGCGGAATTGTCGATATGTGAGGGTTACAATTGTTCACAGCTACATAACGCTATCTTTAAATGCAAATATTATTATCATAAGTTTCAGATGTAACATTACAAACATAAGTCTCAAATAAGAAATCAAAATACATAATAAGAAATATTTCAAGTTCATTCATTTATTTAACTAGGTCCATTCCTAGGTGTGAATAAGCTTCAAGGTGGCAATCAAACTTGCGCGTTTCCTGAAACATGTTAAAAATAAAAGGTCAACATAATGTTGGTGAGATTTCCATAGATTTCAATACATAAGTATATAAAATATGACAATTCATGTTATAGATTAGTAAACAAAGTAACTAGGGATGTAAGACAGATGCACAATCAAACCTTGACAGTTTACAAGTTTTCCACGTTTACAAGTTTACACGATTAGCTAAGTGTACTTGGATTAACCAAGCAGACTTGTTCAAGCTCATAGATCTATGACGTCGCCAGGCTAGAAAAGTTAATGATTGTACATATAATCATCAATACATGATAATTACAATGATCAACTAACCACAACATATAAGTGAATTGTCAAGAGTTTACAAGAATCAAACGAATTTACAAGTGCAATGATTATAAGGTAACATGTTTCACCCCAAAGTGTGAAAATATGAAAAAAGGGTATAGAAATACTCACTTGATGATTAAGTATATATTTTATTAATAGAGATAGTGATCAATGTTCCAACGGAATCCTTTACAAGGTACCTAATCATGTGTATATATATTACAAGATTTAAGTTTGATAAAAAAGATTGATGATTAAATGTGAACTAGGGTTTTAATAACGATTTGGGATTTTTTAATATTTGTAAGTAAAATTTAATAATAACATCACTTATATTTTAGTTTAATGAAAAGTATTATATTATTTAGATAATCTTAGCGTGATTAAAGTTTTTATAATGACGGATAAAGTTAAACATAAAGTGTAAGTAATTTCTATAATTATTTAAAGTAGCAAGATTAAAACTATAATTAAAAGTAATGTTTGTATAATAATTTATTAATTTAAACCATTAATGTTTGTATAATAATTTATTAATTTAAACCATTATAATAAGGGATTCATTGTTGTACTTGGATGTTGAATATATTTCATATTGTGGTGCATAACATAGCCTTGGCCTTATGTGTTTGGTTTTGGTTGATTGTGATTTGTCATGTTGGTTTGATTCATAAAAGGGTTGTAATATTTGTGTTTGTAATTTGGGTTGTAATTATTTATTCATTTGGTTATGTAATAAATAGATTAGGTGCATTTCTTTTATTAGAAAATTGTATTAGGATATAATTTTGTAAAAGGAAGATGCACAAGATGAAGACCCAAAGATGGACATAAAAGGCATGGACACTTGAAGCTTTGGATGTGGATTCAAGTGGGAGTTCATGGACACATATGATGTGTCATTATTTAACCCTTAGGAAAGACCTTATGACAACACTTATGATGGCACACAAGTGTGGTCAACCTAGTGGCTATGGTTATGCACTTATGTTTGTATGATTATGCCTGTTTAGTTGTTTGTTGTATGGTTGTTGGTTGATATTTGAATATGCATAACAAACTCATTAACAAACTTAACAAGCTGAAAATTGATGGTTCTTTATCATTAAGTAGTTAATAAAAGGCTATTAAAAGGATTAATGATCTTAATAAAAGAGATTTTATTAAAAATGAACCATAGGATACCTTGTATTTGAAAGCATGCAAATACAAGGTACATAGAGTTTTCAAAACTAGAATTTATGAAAACTTAAATCCCTTTGGAAACAAGTTTAACACCATCCTTTTTACACGACACTCGAATCACTTGAGAACTATTTGTGGGATAAAGGTCACCTAACCACTTTTAGAGAACTCGTGTGTTTGAGGTGGGATTAACGTATTTGTGGGATAAAGGTCACCTAACCACTTGTATGTATAAACTCACACGTGCGTGTAAGTACGACGACTCAAATTGGAAACCATGTGCATAGGGTCACTGAAGCATGGCGTACAATGGTGTTGATGGGATTTTACATGCCAAACTTAACATAAGATGTTTAACCGATCCCATAAAGCTTGAAGTTGCAATAGGTTTCAATTGTCAAATGTTGACTACCTTGTTAATTTAAATAATGGGATAAAGGTCACCTAACCATCATTTAAATGTAACGTTGGATTCTAGATTTTAATTGTTAATTGTCTTTGAGACATGAAAAGGGTATTAATGATTAAAATGAAAATTTTTCAGAAATACTAATATGAACTTTGTAAATTTTGTAGAAATGGCTGCAAACAATAACGCTACCACCCCGACTGTCCATACCCTATCACTGAGAACCATCTTAGAGAGGGATCGTCTTAACCACAATAATTTTATGGACTGGTTTCGTAACTTGAGAATCGTTCTCAAGCAAGAGAAAAAGGCCTATGTCCTTGACAATCCCATTCTTGACCAACCCGACCCTGAGGATGTTGAGGCCTATAACGATTGGCTTCAGTACACTGAGGATTCCATGCAGGTTTCTTGCCTCATGTTGGGGACTATGATTCTTGAACTCCAAAAGGATTTGGATCATCATGGGGCATATGACATGATTACCCAGTTGAAGGAAATGTTCCTTCAACAAGCTAGGGTAGAGCGCTTCGAAAGGGTTCGAGCGCTTCACGCGTGTCATATGGAAGAAACCCAAGCGGTATCATCTTATGTACTCAAGATGAAAAGCCACATTGATCGCCTCGAGAGGCTTAACTGTCCCGTCTCTAAGGAGTTGGCCACGGATTTGATCCTGAATGGGCTGACTAAAAATTTTGAGACGTTCATAATGAATTACAATATGAACGGATGGGACAACAGCATTGGTGAGCTTCACGCAATGCTCAAAACAGCTGAGGCGGGGATGGGTAGAAAGGTTCTACCTGTTCTCTCGATCAATGAGGGAGGCTATAAGAAAAGGCCATTCCTCTATCCCAAGGCAAATGTTGCTAAAGGAAAGGGGTACGTCAAAGGGAAGGGGAAAGGGAAGGCTAAAGCGGAACCTCCAAAGCCTAAGCTTAAGAAGCCTAAGGTAACGGAGAACGATCCATGCTTTGAGTGTGGTGAGATAGGACATTGGAAAATAAATTGTCCAACCTATCTCGAACAGTTGAGGAACAAGAGGGATGCTGGGCAAACCTCAGGTACAACTTTCATGATTCACATTGGTTTAAATGTTATTTCTTCAAACACATGGGTATTGGATACCAGATGTGGAACTCATATTTGCAATTTGTTGCAGGGGTTCAAAAGAAATAAGCACTTCAAGAAGGGAGACACAAGTCTCTACATGGGCAATGGAGCAAAAGTTGATGTCGAAGCACAGGGAGACTATATTTTGAAACTTTCAAATGGTTTGGAAGTTGTTCTTAAGAACATTTTGTATGCTCCTAGTTTGACTAGGAACATAATTTCTGTTTCCATTTTAAAACAATGTGGTTATGATTTAAAGTTTGTAAACAATGGTATTTATGTTTGTATGGATGATATTTTATATTTCAAGGCTATGCCTTATAATGGTGTCTATGAATTGGTTCATGATGATTCATCCTGCAATAACTCATTATATCAAACAAGCACCAAGAAACTTAAAATGGATTTAAGTGATTCTTATCTTTGGCATTGTCGTCTTGGTCATATAAACAAGAATCGGATTAAAACACTTCAAAAGAATGGTCTTTTGAAAACAAATAAAAATGGTTCATTTGATAAGTGTGAATCTTGTTTACAAGGTAAGATGACCAAGTCACCCTTTAGTGGTACTAACAAGAGGGCAAAAGACTTATTGGGAATCATACATTTGGATGTACGTGGTCCTTTTAAGACAATGACTAGAAATAGTGAAAGATACTTCATTGCCTTTACCGACGATTATAGTCGCTATGGTTATGTGTACTTGATGGCACATAAACATGAAGCTTTTGAAATGTTCAAAAACTTCAAGAATAAAGTAGAAAATCAACTCAACAAAACTATCAAAGTTCTTTGTTCAGATAGAGGAGGTGAATACCTAAGTGAGGCTTTTTAGGTGTAGGATTCTATATGCCCAAGACACGTAGAATCTTGATGCGATTAGTACGTTATGATCCAAGTCGGGTTATACCCAATAACAAGCTTAGCAAACACCAATTAATATTCAATTGATGATATGATCATGCAACTAAATATTACACCAATTTAGAAAATGGGTTTTCTAAATAAATTGCATATGAGAGGGAACAACTTATTAGAATATTTTGTTCAATAATATTATTTGAAGTGTTATTTAAATAAGTTGGATAACACCAAATAATAATGAGAAATTATAACTTATAAGTTAAATGGTTAATTGTATAAGTTATATAACTTGTACATACAATTAAATGGTTAATTGCATGTCTAGTTACAAGACCATTTTTAATGTGTGTGTGTGTTATGTTTAAAGGGGGAAAACCGTTTTTTGAATAAGGATTCGGCCCCCCCTTTATGATTGGACCATTTTTGCCTTAAATACTACACACACATTAACTTGTCTTGGATACCTTTTCTCTCCATTCAATCTCATTACATGCAATACACACAAAACTCCTTTCTCTCTCTCTAAAAGCTACGGCCAGCAGCAGTATTTGGAAGGTTTTGAGAGCAAATTTTGTGTTGTTTTGGTGTCAACTCCCTAGCAAGAAGTGGTGTTTGCAAGGAGGCTTGGGGTATACAAGCTTGAGGACTTCTTCTCTTGGAGTCTTGGCCGATTTTGGACATCCAATCTTCTTTCTTTGGTCATTTTCAAGCTGCTGAAAGAGGTAGTAATCACAACTCATTGTGGCCATGATTTATGTACATATACACTTGTTCATAGCTTGCTTATTCACATAAATGATCCTTTGTTATATGGGTTTGTTTTATACATTAATATGGTCATCTAATGAACATATTTTTCAGCTTATAAACAAGTTCATAAAGTTGTAATTCCGCTGCGTTTTTCAGAAAGTTTACTGGGTTAGATGACGTTTTTGTGTTCTAACAAACCCTACAATGGTATCAGAGCCGGTTATGTGGATAACTTGCTTGTTCTTGTTCTTTAAAAATGGTTTTAAAGGATAATAATCAACTCATTAGAGGCTGATTTTGGTTGATTTAGTAAACCCCAAGTCTTTCAAAGTTATATCTTCATGCTTATGATTAAACTTTGAAAGATAGGAATGTCAATTGGTTGATATGTTTGGTTGTTGTTTGTTTGGACAAACAAACCCAAATTTTCAGTTTATGTTGGCTGAAAATTTGGGGTTTGATGGGGTTTATTTTGTTTATTGAATGATGTTTATGATTGTTCATATGATAGTGCATAACCTAGCTTAGACCTTGTGTTGTTTGGATGTATGCAATGGTTGGTTTTGGTTTATTCAATGGGGTTGTATATTAATTTATTTGTGCTTTGTTTAAAATGTAATTTATCTATTTATTCATTAGGATGTAATAATAGATTAGGACTATTTTTCTTTTACTAGAAAATATGTATTAGGATATATATTTTGTAAAAGAAGATGCTTGGGAAGGAAGCACAAGTGGAAGACACAAAGAGAAGGACTTGAAGCATATGGATGCAAGTTCAAGTGGGGGTCTATGAAGACCTCAATTTTGTGTTGTATTCAACCCTTAGGAAAGACCAAATGACCACACTTGTGATGGCAAACAAGTGTGGTCACAATAGTAGCTATGGTTATGCACATTGTGGTTGTTTATATTATGCTTGTTTGATTGTGATTTTGCGAATGATTGTGTGATATTTGGATATGATAAAAAATCTTGATAAAAATGATCTTAACAAGCTAATATAAAAATGGTTCTTAATCATTAAGTGTTAATAAATGGTTATTAAAATGATTAATGATTACATAATAAAATGGGTTTTATTAAAAAGGACCATAGGGTATCTTGTATTTGAAAGCATGCAAATACAAGTACATAGAGTTTTCTAAACTAGAATTATGAAATCTCTAAACATTTGACAAACAAGTTTAACACCGTCCTTTTGCACAACACTTGAGTCATTTGGAAACCCTTAATGGGATAAAGGTCACCTAACCATTTAGAGGGAACTTGTGACTCAAGGTGGGAATACCACATTGGTGGGATAAAGGTCACCTAACCACTTATGTTGGTAAACTCACATGTGTGTGCAAGTAGGGTAACTTGATTTGCAAACCATGTTAAATGGATCACCTACAATATGGTTTCCAAATGGTGTTGATGGGATTAACATGCCGACTTTACATATGATGTTTAAAGTCGATCCCATACCTCTAGAAGTTGCAAATGGTTGCAACCGTCAATTGTTGACCACCTTATTAATTTAAATCGTGGGATAAAGGTCACCTAATTACAATTTAAATGTAATGTTGGGTTCTAGATTTTAATATAAAATGACCATTAAAAGGCACTAATTATTAAAAATAGCAATATCGAAAATACTAAAATAGATCTTTGTTAAATTTTGTAGATGGCCACCAACAATGACAATCATGATAACTCATCCGCGTCCACCCAATCATTACGAGCGATCCTCTAAAAGGAACGTCTAAATCATAATAATGTCATTGATTGGTATCGAAACTTGAGAATCGTTCTCAAGCAAGAGAGAAGATCATATGTTTTAGACGACCCTATCCCCGATCAACCTACTGAGGATGATGAGGAGGCCTACAACGATTGGCTGAAGTACACTGAGGACTCCGTCCAAGTGTCTTGTCTCATGCTAGCGAGCATGACTCCGGATCTCCAAAAGGAGTATGAACATCACGGAGCTTATGACATGATAAACCAGCTGAAGGAAACGTTCCAACAGCAAGCGAGGGTTGAGCGCTTCGAAACGGTTCGAGCACTCCATGCATGTCGTATGGACGACAACCAATTTGCTTCATCTTATGTGCTTAAGATGAAAAGTCATATTGACCACCTCGACAGGCTTAATTGTCCCGTCTCGAAGGAATTGGCCACAGATTTGATCCTTAATGGCCTTACCAAGAAGTTTGAGACATTCGTGTTGAACTACAACATGAATGCTTGGGACAAGAGCATTGGTGAGCTTCACTCAATGCTTAAAACCGCCGAGGCGGCCATGGGTAAAAGGGTTTTACCCGTTCTCACCATCAATGAAGGTGGGAACAAGAAAAGGCCTTATCCCGCACCCAAAGCAAAGGTTGCCAAGGGTAAGGGACCCGTATGGGGAAAAGGGAAAGGGGTGGAAAGGGTGCCACCCAAATCACAAGAGAAGAAGCAAAAGGTTGCTACCAATGACCCATGCTTTAAGTGTGGGGAGATTGGACATTGGGCAAGGAATTGTCCTGTCCATCTCCAAGAGTTGAAAGAAAAGTGGGATGTCGGGCAGACCTCAGGTACAATATACATGATTCACATTGATCTTAATGTTACATCTTCAAACACATGGGTATTAGATACCGGATGTGGAACTCATATTTGCAATTTGTTACAGGGGTTCAAAAGAAGTAGGGACTTCAATCAAGGGGATGTTAGTCTCTTCATGGGCAATGGAACCAAAGTCCAAGTGGAAGCTCGTGGGGACTACATCCTAAAACTTCCAAGTGGCTTGGATGTTATTTTGAAGAATGTTTTGTATGCTCCTAGTTTGACTAGGAACATTATTTCTGTATCCCAATTAAGACATTATGATTATGTATTATCTTTTGTTGAAAATGATATTCATGTTTCTTTAAATGATATGTTCTATTTTAAAGCTATTCCCATTAATGGTATTTATGAATTGGTTCATGAAAATGCTTTAAATAGTTCATTGTACCAAACTAACACCAAGAAACTCAAGTTGGATTTGAGTGATACCTATCTTTGGCATTGTCGTCTTGGTCAAATAAACAAGAAACGTATACAAGGAAAAATGAATGTGATTCATTTGATGTATGTGAATCTTGTTTACAAGGAAAAATGACTAAGGCACCCTTTAGTGGAACTAACGAATGGGCAAAAGATTTATTAGGAATCATACATTCGGATGTATGTGGTCCTTTTAAACCAATGACTAGGAATGGTGAAAGATACTTCATTACCTTTACCGACGATTATAGTCGCTATGGGTATGTGTACTTATTAAGGCACAAAGATGAAGCTTTTGAAATGTTCAAAATCTTCAAAAATGAAGTAGAAAATCAACTCAACAAGTCAATTAAAGTTTTCCGTACCGATAGAGGAGGTGAATACCTAAGTGATGTTTTTCAAGATCATCTTAGGAGTTGTGGGATTGTCTCACAACTCACTCCACCTGGAACACCACAACATAATGGTGTATCAGAGAGGAGGAATCGAACCTTATTGGATATGGTTCGATCTATGATGGCTAGAAGCACATTGCCTCTATCATTTTGGGGTTTTGCTTTGCTCTCCGCGGCCCGTATTATAAATATGGCCCCAACCAAAAAGGTGGAAAGGACACCTTTTGAATGGCATGGAAGAGTTCCATCCCTACCATATTTAAGGGTCTGGAGTTGTGAGGCTTATGTTAAGACTCCCACCCCAAACAAATTGAAAGTCCGATCCACCAAGTGTATTTTTATTGGATATCCTAGAGATTTTATGGGATATTATTTCTATGATCCACTGGAACAAAAGGTGTTTGTTGCCAGAAAGGGCGAGTTCTTAGAAGCAAAGTTCCTTATGGAGGGAACTAGCAGTAGAACAGTGGATCTTGAGGAGGATCAAGAACCACAACCCGATGCACGTTTGGTTGAAACTAGCACTCAACATGAGGATGTTGAGGATGATCAAGCGGTTGATCAATACACACAAGACGTTCGCAGAAGTGGTAGAACTAGTAATCTACCTGAAAGATACGGATTTTTCATGGATGGATGCTATGTGGTAGATTCAGATGAACCAACCACATACTATAATGCAGTGTCCAATTCGGATTGTGACAAATGGCTTGAAGCCATGAACGTTGAGATGCAATCTTTGTATGACAATCAAGTTTGGGAACTTGTTGTACCACCTCTTAATTCCAAGATAGTTGGAAGTAAGTGGGTTTTCAAGAAGAAAACCGATATGCATGGAAACTTGGATACTTATAAAGCTAGACTTGTAGCAAAGGGTTTCACTCAAACTCAAGGGGTTGACTATGATGAAACCTTCTCACCTGTTGCGATGCTAAAGTCTATAAGGATATTGTTTGCCATAGCTGCTCATTATGATTATGAGATTTGGCAAATGGATGTCAAAACCGCTTTCCTAAATGGATATCTTGAGGAAGATGTCTATATGGTTCAGCCTGAAGGTTTTGTCGATCCAAAACATCCTAATAAAGTATGCAAGTTAAAGAAATCAATCTATGGATTGAAACAAGCATCGAGAAGATGGATCACCGTTCTGATGAGGAGGTAAAGAAATTTGGCTTCATCAAAAATGCTGATGAGGCTTGTGTGTATAAGAAGGCTACTGGGAGCACAATAACTTTCCCAGTATTGTACGTTGATGACATACTACTATTTGGAAATGACATTCCAACCTTGGAAGGTGTAAAAACCTGGCTTGGAAGTTGTTTTTCCATTAAGGATCTTGGTGAAGCCACCTATATTCTGGGAATAAAGATCTATAGGGATAGATCAAGGCGGTTGATTAGTTTAAATCAAAGTGCATACATTGATAAAGTCTTGAAAAGGTTCAAGATGGAGAACTCTAAGAAAGGTATCGTACCTACTCAAAGAGGAACGATATTGAGTACGACTCAATGTCCTAGCTCAAAGGATGAGCAAGATAAAAGAAGGCAATCCTATACGCATCTGCTATTGGATCCATCATGTATGCGATGATATGCACTCGACCGGACGTGTCATGCGCCTTAAGCATGACAAGCCATTACCAGTAAAATCCTGGAAAAAGTCATTGGATGGCTGTTAAGAACATACTTAAGTAACTAAGGAGGACAAGAGATATGTTCCTAATCTATGGATCTGGTGATGAGGAACTCGTTGTAAAAGGTTACACTGATGCGAGTTTCCAAACCGATCGTGACGATTCTCGGTCACAATCGGGATATATTTTCATTCTGAATGGAGGAGCAGTCTCTTGGAAGAGCTCCAAGCAGGATGTGGTGGCTCTATCAACTACAGAATCAGAATACGTCGCCGCCTCATTGGCAGCTCAAGAAGCTGCATGGTTGAAGAAATTCATTGCCGATCTAGGGGTTGTCCCTTCCATTCAGGACCCCCTAGAGATCTTTTGTGATAACGAGGGTGCGATTGCTCAAATCAAGGAACCTCGTGCTCATCAAAAGACTAGGCACATTGAGTGGAGATTCAACTACATATGAGATGAAGTTGAAAAGGGAAAGACATGTATTCGCAAAGTTCACACTGATCAAAACATTGCGGATCCTCTCACGAAGCTCCTTGAAAAGGCAAAGCATGAAGGTCATACTTGTGCCATGGGACTTCGATATTCTAGTGATTGGATTTGATTTGTAAATTTTGTATTTGGATATATGGAACTCTTTATTATTTGAATAAAATTATTTGGTTATAATGTTTCAATTAATGTTCCAATTTAGCATGTTTAATCCATGAGTAAATTGTTTACTCTAAATGTCCGTAGTCGTTCCTACTTGTGGGAACAAGTGTGAGGGTAAGATTATTATGAACTTGGATTGGTTGATATTCATAAGGATGAATATAGAGCAATAGGTTGCTACCAAGGTTCATAGATATTTGTGGGATACAAATATTGGACTAACCCGCATTCTCAAATTTTACTATATGGAATCTTATTAATTGATCATAAGTAAATTTGAGTAAAGGCGAATATCATTTGGTATCCTCCGACCTAAGATACATATTGGGTTTTGATATTCACCAAGTATTATACCTTGAGCTAATTCTTCACTGTCCTGAAATAGTGGACAGTACATAAGGGTATGTTCAGGTATGACACGAGGTGCTTGTGAGAAACGTATGTAGTCAAGATGGAATTTGTTCCTCTTATTCGTTGAGAGCAAGATGTCTAAGGCCTGATTAAGTTAAATCAACAAGGAATGATCATTCTGTGTCCTTGGATTTAACAGGACATCTGTAACAAAAGGATAGATTATTGATTCACCTAAATCATTTCTAGTAGGATACTTGAATGAGATGATGTTATTGAATGGCCATAAGTCATGCGTATTAAGGGTAGTAAACCGTTGTTAGGCGGTATTTACTGCTTGCATCAATCTTCTACAAATCTTGGGCAAGTGGGAGATCGTAGGATTCTATATGCTTAAGACACGTACAATATTGATGCGGTTAGTACGTTATGATCCAAGTCGGGTTATACCCAATAACAAGCTTAGCAAACACCAATTAATATTTAATTGATGATATGATCATGCAATTAAATATTTACACCAATTTAGAAAATGGATTTTCTAAATAAGTTGCATATGAGAGGGAACAACTTATTAGAATATTTTGTTCAATAATATTATTTGAAGTGTTATTTAAATAAGTTGGATAACACCAAATAATAATGAGAAATTATAACTTATTAGTTAAATGGTTAATTGTATAAGTTATATAACTTGTACATACAATCAAATGGTTAATTGCATGTCTAGTTACAAGACCATTTTTAATGTGTGTGTGTGTTATGTTTAAAGGGGGTAAACCCTTTTTTGAATAAGGATTCGCCCCCCTTTATGATTGGACCATTTTTGCCTTAAAAACTACACACACATTAACTTGTCTTGGATACCTTTTCTCTCCATTCAATCTCATTGCATGCAATACACACAAAACTCCTCTCTCTCTTTAAAAGCTACGGCCAGCAGCAGCATTTGGAAGGTTTTGAGAGCAAATTTTGTGTTGTTTTGGTGTCAACTCCATAGCAAGAAGTGGTGTTTGCAAGGAGGCTTGGGGTATACAAGCTTGAGGACTTCTTCTCTTGGAGTCTTGGCCGATTTTGGACATCCAATCTTCTTTCTTTGGTCGTTTTTAAGCTGCTGAAAGAGGTAGTAATCACAGCTCATTGTGGCTGTGATTTTATGTACATATACACTTGTTCATAGCTTGCTTATTCACATAAATGATCCTTTGTTACATGGGTTTGTTTTATACATTAATATGATCATCTAATGAACATATTTTTCAGCTTATAAACAAGTTTATAAAGTTGTAATTCCGCTGCGTTTTTCAGAAAGTTTAATGGGTTAAACTACGTTTTTGTGTTCTAACAAACCCTACATCAGGATCATTTAAGAAGTTATAGGATCGTCTCACAACTTACTCCACCTGGAACACTACAACATAATGGTGTGTCCGAAAGGAGAAACCGAACCCTATTGGATATGGTTCGATCTATGATGGCTGTAAGCTCACTACCTCTATCATTTTGGGGTTTCGCATTACTCTCCGCGGCTCGTATTTTGAATATGGCCCCAACCAAGAAAGTGGATTTGACACCTTTTGAAATATGGCATGGAAGAGTTCCATCGCTATCATATTTAAAGGTATGGGGTTGTGAAGCTTATGTTAAGCAAAACACCCAAGACAAGTTGGAAAGTCGATCTACTAAGTGTATATTTGTTGGATATCCTAAAGACTGTATTGGATACTACTTCTTTGATCCAATAGAGCAAAAGGTATTTATTGCTCGAAAGGCAGAGTTCTTGGAAGCTAAGTTCCTTATGGAAGGAATGAAATATAGAACAGTGGAATTTGATGAGGATCAAGATCCACAAGCCGATACACGTTTGGTTGACACTAGCAATCAACAGGAGGTTGTTGATGATGATCAAGAGGTTGATCGATACACACAAAACATTCGCAGATCTGGTAGAGTTAGCATTCCACCTGAAAGATATGGATTTTTCATGAATGGATGCTATGTGGTTGACTCCGATGAGCCAACTACGTACCATGATGCAATGTCCAATTCGGATTGTGACAAATGGATGGAAGAAAACCAAGTTTAGGAACCAAGTTTAGGAATTGGTTGACCCTCCACTTAACTCCAAACCCGTTGGATGCAGTGGGTTTTCAAGAAGAAAACAGACATGCATGGAAACTTGGATACTTACAAGGCAAGACTTTTAGCAAAAGGTTTCACACAAACTCAAGGGGTTGATTATGATGAAACCTTCTCACCTGTGGCAATGCTAAAGTCTATTAGGATATTGTTTGCCATAGCTGCTCATTATGACTTGAGATTTGGCAAATGGATGTCAAAACCGCTTTTCTTAATGGACATCTCGAAGAGACTGTCCATATGGTTCAGCCTGATGGTTTTATCGATCCGAAACATCCTAATAAAGTATGCAAGTTAAAAAGATCAATATATGGATTGAAACAAGCATCGAGAAGTTGGAATCAACGTTTTGATGAGGAAATCAAGAAATTTGGTTTCATCAAGAACGTTGACGAGGCTTGTGTGTATAAAAAGGCTAGTGGGAGCATAATTACATTATTAGTATTGTATGTTGATGACATACTACTATTTGGAAATGATATTCCAACCATGGAAGGTGTTAAAACCTGGCTTGGAAGTTGTTTTTCCATAAAAGATCTCGGTGAGGCTGCCTATATTTTAGGAATAAAGATCTATAGGGATAGATCAAGGCGGTTGATAGGTTTAAACCAAAGTGTATATATTGATAAAATCTTGAAAAGGTTCAAGATGGAAAACTCTAAGAAAGGTATGGTACCTATTCAAAGAGGGACAATATTGAGTACATCTCAATGTCCAAGCTCAAAGGATGAGCAAGATCGAATGAAGGACATCCCATATGCGCTGCTATAGGATCCATCATGTATGCGATGATATGCACTAGACCGGACGTGTCATGCACGTTAAACATGACAAGCAGATATCAGCAGAATCAAGGTAATAGCCATTGGATGACTATTAAAAGTATATTGAAATACCTTGGGAGGACTAAGGATATGTTTCTAATATACGGATCTGATGAAGAGGAGCTCGTTGTAAAGGGTTACACGGATGCGAGTTTCCAAACTGATTGAGATGATTCTCGATCATAGTCGGGGTATGTCTTCATTATGAATGGAGGAGCAGTGTCCTAGAAGAGTTCAAAACAAGACGTGGTAGCATTATCCACTACAGAATCTGAATACATAGCCGCCTTATTAGCAGCTCAGGAAGCTGCATGGATAAAGAAATTTATCACCGATCTGGGGGTCGTCTCAACCATTCAAGACTCCCTAGAAATCTTTTGTGATAACGAGGGTGCGATTGCACAAATCAAGGAACCCCGTGCACATAAAAAGACTAGACATATTGACTGGAGATTCAACTACATAAGGGATGAAGTTGAAAAGGGAAAATATGTATTCGTAAAGTTCACACCGATCAAAACATTGTGGATCCACTGACGAAGCTCCTTGAAAGGGCAAAGCATGAAGGTCATACTTGTGCCTTAGGACTTCGGTATTCTAGTGATTGGAATTGAACTGTTTAGTATTTAAAAGCTTGGAACAATGTAATATTTAACTCTTTCATATATATATATATATATATTTGAGTTATTTTGAGTTATGTTCATTTTAGCCCTATACATCCATGAATATGTTAATTATTCTAAATGTCCGTAGTCGATCATGTTTGTAGGAGCAAATGTGAACGTAAGACTATTATGAACATGGATTGATGGATATTCATAAGAAATGAATATAGAGCAATTGGTTGCTGTCAAGGTTCATAGATATTCGTGGGATACGAAAATTGGACTGACCCGCGTCTCAAATTTTACAACATGGAATCTTTTAGATTGATCATAAGTAAATTTGAGTAAAGGCGAATATCATTTGGTATCCTCTGACCTGAGATACATATTGGATTTTGATATTCACCAATGTGTCATACCTTGAGCTAGTTCTTCACTGCTCTGAAATAATGGACAGTACATAAGGCTATGTTCAGTGTGACATGAGGTGATTGTGAGAAACGTATGTAGTCAAGATGGAATTTGTTCCTCTTATTCATTGAGAGTAAGATGTCTAAGGCCTGCTTAAGTTAAATCAACAAGGAATGGTCATTCTGTGTCCTTGGATTTAACATGACATCTGTAACAAAAGGATAAATGATTAATTCACCTCAATCATTTCAAGTTGGATACTTGAAGGGGATGATGTTATTGAATGGCTTTTAGTCATGCGTATTAAGGGTAGTAAACCGTTGTTAGGCGGTATTTACTGCTTGCATCAATCTTCTATGAATCTTGTGCAAGTGGGAGATTGTTGGTCTCTTTATGACCAAGACACATAGAACATTGATGTGGTTAGTACGTTATGATCCAAGTCGGGTCATACCCAATAACAAGCTTAGCAAACACCAACTAATATTTAATTGATGATATGACCATGCAATTAAATAATTACACCAATTTAGAAAATAGGTTTTCTAAATAAATTGCATATGAGATAGAATAACTTATAAGGATATTTTGTTCAAGAATATTATTTGTAATGTTATTTAAATTAGTTAAATAATATTAGATAATATTATTGTGTGTGTATGAGTTATAGAATTAAAAGTTAATTTTATAAACTCAACTAGTAACTAGTTAAAATAAAAGGGTTAAAATTTTAAGGGGGAAAAACCCCTTTGAAAGAGCATTCGGCCGCCCCCTTCTATGGGGTGTTGTGCTTTTGTCTTGTGGCTAGCAATCTTGAATACATACACTAAAACTCTTTCTCTCTCATACATGCAAGAGCCAAACTTTTCTCTCTAGTTTTCTTGAAGAGTTCATAGCTGAAAATCGGATTTTCAGCCCTCTTTGGTTTGGTTTTGGTGGAGAAATCCTAGCAACAAGGTGTTTGCTTGAGGCTTGCGGGTATACAAGCTTGAGGACACCTCTCCTTGGTGTTTTGGCCTTTCAATAAGCTCATCTTCTTCATCCAAATCTCATGATTTTGCAGCTCTACAAAGGTTGTATGTTTTGCATTGGTTGTTTTATTCTTCTTGATAGCTAGTTCTTACACATATAAATGATCCTATGTTCATGGGATTGTTGAAACAAAGTTATGAACCTTAATTTTCAGATTATAAACATGAAATTAAGCACTTATTTCACTGTGTTTTTCTTTTTTAAATGGATAAACAACAAAGTTCATGGTCCTACAAACCCTACAAAGAATGAGTTTGGAAATGAAAAACATGTTAGAAACATATATATATGGGTGTTCATGCGCGCAAACAGGGCCCATGCGCCTGGATTTTTGCATTAGAAAGATTTTAAGTAAGGAGATGCTCCCAAACAGGGCCCATGCACCTGAAAATGTAGCTTATAAAGTTAAGTGTAGGCTGATGCGCCTAAACAGTGCATCATGCGCCTAAGTTTTGGCCGAAACGCCTAAGTATGGGGTCATGCACCCAATAGTACTCATGCGCCCGAACAGTAGAAACGTCCAAAAATGCATTAGAAATTTCTAAGTGTTAAGTCCATGCACCCAAATAGTTGAGAAACTCTCAAATAGTCCTGATGCGCCTAAATAGTGTCCATGCGCCCAACACTTAGAAAATTTTCTGGAATTTTGAGGAAAAACAGAATTTTAGGGTTTGACCCTAGTTTGACTTATGGGCTATTTTGGACTACTTTAAGCATGAATATGTGAGGGTTTATGCATAGAATAAGTATAATGTGATGATGAATGTTTTATATGCATATGTGCACGATGTGTTATCTTTTAATAATTTTCAAAACGTATATATTATACTAAAATATACGTTAAGTATTATGTGGTGACTTTACGTAGTATGATGTATGTGTGAATGAGCGTAAAGTATAACATAACGAAGTGAAATATAACAAAGATGAAAAGTGAAAATAATGAAAGAAAGAAAAGGCTTGCAAGCTGAAAGAAGAAAGATCACAACTCTTTAAGAGTTGTTAGCTCAACTGTGTGCGTGCGATTTTGGCTAACCCATGGGGGTTCACACACAGGGGGATCAGTCTTGGTGACTAAATCCACAGTATGAAACGGGATCCTTGTCATTCGACCCCGAGCTTTGTGCCAAGTAATAATGAGGCTTCGTGCCCGGAATGGTGGCTTCGGGCCACGGGCTTTGTGCCAGATAGAAATGAGGCTTTGTGCCCGGAATAGTGGATTCGAGCCACGGGCTTTGTGCCAGATAGAAATGAGGCTTTGTTCCCGGAATGGTGGTTTCAGACCACGATGGGGGAAAAGCTTGACAGGATCTAGAATCAGTATGAAACGAGCGAAATAATGAAGTACGAAACGATAAAGCACAAACGAACAATAGCGAAAGATAATGATAAAGTACAAAATGAACGATATGTTAAAGTATGAAACAAATGAAATGATAAAGTATGAAATGAATGAATACGTGTGAGAATGAGTGAACATGTGTGAAAGTATTTTTATGAAAAGAGAATTTTATGTACGAAATGTGTAAGGTATTTTTATATACAAAAACTAGAACTCACTCAGTAACACTGACTTTTATGCATTTTCAGTTGGCAGGTAATGGTTGCTGAGGATGGCACGCAGGGAGGCTACTTGGTAGGGCAAGATTGGCATCCATTCACACATGTTATTATTGTTGCTTTGTAATGCAATCAATGAAAGCCTTCTTTTATAGTTCAAACAATGTTGTATTGCATAACAACAATAATTATTAATAATATGAATGGTTTTTGTTAATGACTTCCACTGCAATGTTTTATGAAATGTATTATATTACGTATATTTAGTGCTATGAATGACCAACTGTGAGGTGCCCGGGATCGGGGCCTTACAAGTTGGTATCCGAGCCAAAATTTAAGTGAATTGGGTAAATATTTGTAAAACCTAATCTTAAACTGATAATAGGATAAAAGGAAAGGGATGCCATCCCGAGTAGCTATGTGCCATCAGGTAATTCTTTTTCAAAGTTAATTGGAGTTATGTGTGTGTGCTAGTTGATTATGTGCTCTTAGTAGGTTTAGATGCTGATGTATCAGGATATGAGATGGTTGGGGTGTAAAGAGTAAAGTAAGTGGCTAATCACAACTGGCCACTGTAATTAGGGACTTGCTATACTTAACATAAACTGGCCACTGTAAGTGGCTAATCACAACTGGCCACTGTAATTAGAGAATGGCTGGAGGTAGATCATCTAAGGCCTCTAGGGGTGGAGTACAGGGAGGATGTGGTCCTGAACTGCGTGTCACTAGGAACCAGGTTAAGACTACTGAGAGGGCCCATGAAGAGCCCGAGATGCATCACCAGGTCGGTGGTGATGAGAGTGCGAATCTAAGGGCCTTGGTAAAAGAGGCAGTAGTAGAGGAAGTGCACCAAGTCATGCAGACAATACTACCGTTTGTAGTGACTGAAGTTATTAAGGCGGTAAGAGAGGACGAGAAGAAAGAGAGGAGAAGGACCATAGGAAGGGAAGAGAGGGAACGATTAGAGACCGAGACGATTGTCTCAAGTGAGGAGGAGGAGGAAGAAGCTGTGCAGGAAACTACATGGAGTTGCAACCATGGGGCATTCCAGAGGTACAAGCCCCTAACATTTGATGGAAATGGCACTACTGCTGCTGCTCACCGGTGGGTGAGAGAGATGGAAGTGGTACTTGAGATCAGCGAGTGCCAAGAAGATCAGAAGGTGAAGTTTGCTACCTACTTGTTTGTGGACACGACCTTATGTTGGTGGGACAATATTGTCCAGGCCAAGGGTAGTAAAGCCATTGGAAATATGAGGTGGCCAGAGTTAAAGAAGCTGGTTATCAAGGAATTCTGTCCACATCGGGAACTTAACAAGATAGAGAGGGAGTTCCAACAGTTGGAGGCAGGCACCATGACAAACCAGTAATACACCACCAAGTTTAATGAGATAGCAAGGTTGGTGCCAGATCAAGTAACACCGGTGCCGAGGAAGATCAAGAAGTACATCCAGGGATTGCCTGCTGACATTCACAGGCATCTGATCGCTACCCCGCCGGGTACCTTTTGCTTGGTGGTAGACCTGGCAGGTAGGTTGTACGATGAGAGAGAAGTGTCAGTGATTGAGGTGAAGAAATGGTGGTGACAAGAATTGGAGTAGGAGGAGGTTTGGACGTGGTGGTTTCACTCCAAACAACAAGAGGATGAAGGTGGATGACCGTAGAATGGGGTCATCAAGTTCGGGGATAAAGAAGTATGGTAAATGTGGGAGAGAGCACGTTGGTGAGTGCAAATGGGGGATGAATGTGTGCTTCAAGTATGGGAAGCCCGGTCATATGGTGAAGATGTGTGGGCTTATACGGTGTTATAACTGTGGTGAAGAAGGCCACGTGAGGAGGGACTGCAAGAAGCCATAGGCCGAAGGTTTAGGGACGAAGAAGAAGCCGAAGGAAGGAGGATAGAGGGAAAACGCTAGAGCATTCATGATGATGCAGGAGGAGGCTAGAGTGGATCCCGATGTCGTGTCAGGTATGTTTCTAGTAAAGTAAACTTGTGCCTCTGTGTTATTTGATTCTAGTGCTAGTAGGAGTTTCATTTCTGCTACTTTCGGTGCTAAGTTGCTTGTTAGTAGTAAGAATATTGATAATCCATTCGACGTAGAAACCGCTATTGGTAAGTTCACTACGATTACTGATATGATAGACGACTGTGTCATAGAACTAGCAGGTCATAGGTTTTCTGCTAAATTACATGTGATGCCCCTAGGCGGATTTTATGTAGTACTAGAGATGGATTGGTTAGCAACCTATGAGGAAAACATCGTGTGTTGCAAGAAGATGATTCGATTAATTACGCCCGATGGGAGTTCGGTGACGGTTAACGGTGATCGCGTCACTGCAGTTCCAAAGGTGATTTCGATGGCGGTAGCATGAAAGCACATGAGGCATTGATGTAATGCCTATCTGGCCTACGTGAAAAATATGGATGCGTCGGTACCACAACTGTCCGATGTGCTAATGGTATGTGACTTTCCGGACGTGTTCCCAGAAGAGTTGCCAGGTATGCCACCGGATCATGAGATTGAGTTCCAGATTGATCTGATACCCAGTGCTCAACCCATTACCAAAGCACTGTATTGATTAGCTCCTACCGAGATGAAAGAGCTAATGGCTCAACTGCAGGAGCTGATGAATAAAGGGTTTATCCGACCGAGCATCTCTCCTTGGGGTGCTCCGGTATTGTTTGTGAAGAAGAAGGACGGTAGTATGCGAATGTGCATTGACTACCGAGAGCTGAATAAGTACCCGCTACCAAGGATTGATCATTGTTTGACAAGCTCTAAGGTGCTAGTTGGTTCTCGAGGTTAGTCCTCTGATTTGGCTACCATCAATTGAAGGTGAAAGAGCAAGATATCCTTAAGAAAACTTTTCGTAGACACTACGAGTTTCTCGTTATGTCTTTCGGTTTGACTTGCGCGCCATCTGCCTTTATGGATTTGATGAACCGAGTATGTCGACCAATGTTAGATAAATCAGTAATTGTGTTTATTGATGATATCCTGATTTATTCGAGAAGTGAGGAAGAACATGTCGGCCACATACACGAAGTATTGGAGACACTTTGAAGAGAAAAGTTGTATGCTAAATTCTCTAAGTGTGCTTTTTGGTTGCGTGAGGTGCAGTTTTTGGGTCATATTGTTAATGCTGAAGGAATCATGGTAGACCCGGTAAAGGTTGATGCAGTGATGCAATGGAAATCTCCAAAGATGCCATCCGAGATTCGTAGCATCTTAGGTTTGGCAGGTTATTATAGGAGATTCATTCAAGACTTTTACAAGATAGCCTCACCTTTGACCAAGTTGACCCGTAAAGATGTAAAGTTTGTGTGGAGTCAGAAGCAGGAGGATGCTTTTGAAGAGTTAAAGACGAGATTAACTCAAGCTCCTGTTTTAACGTTACCCGAAGGGAGTGAGGACTTAGTGGTGTATTCAGATGCTTCCTATTCGGGATTAGGTTGCGTGTTAATGCAACGTGGAAGGGTAATAGCCTACACATCCAGACAGTTGAAAACCCAAGAAGTCAATTATCCCACCCATGATTTGGAGTTAGCAGCTGTAGGATTCGTGTTGAAGATTTGGAGGCACTACCTGTACGGGACGAAGTGCACAAACTTCACAGATCATAAGAGCTTGAAGTATTTCTTTGAGCAAAAAGATCTCAACATGAGACAGAAGAGATGGTTAGAGCTCATCAAAGATTATGATTGTGAGATCCATTATCATCCGGGTAAGGCCAACGTCGTGGCCGATGCCCTTAGCCGAAAGGAGAGACCCGAGCCGATTCGGGAGAAAGCTTATTAGTTGGTTATGACCGCTGATGTGATGACCCAAGTGAAAGGATTTCAAGATGAGGCGTTGAAAGAAGACCGCCTAAATCTCAAACGAATGAAGGGTCTAGTTGTAGAATTGGGTGAAAACACTCTTGGTGTTAAAACCCAAAATGGACGGATATGGATCCCTCGTTACGGGGATCTACGGGAGCGAATCATGGATGAAGCTCATAAGACTCGATACTCGATTCATCCCGGTGCCATGAAAATGTATCAGGATATGAAGAAAGATTATTGGTGGCCAGGAATGAAGCGCGACGTAGTAAAGTATGTGACCAAATGCCTTACTTGTTTGCAAGTGAAGGCAGAACATTAGAAGCCATACGGGAAGATCCAACCGTTGGATATACCCGAGTAGAAGTGGGAGCACATCACCATGGACTTCATTACGAAGTTACCCCGCATGGCGAGGGGGTGCGATACCATATGGGTGATTGTCGATCGACTGATGAAGAGTGCTAACTTCCTACCGATCCACGAGACGTATTCATTAGAAAGTTTGGTGGATCTATTCATTAAGAGATTGTAGCTCGTCATGGTGTGCCGTTGTCTATCGTGTCGGATGGTGACACCCGATTCACATCGAAGTTTTGGAAGAGATTCCATGATGCGATGGGGACGAGGCTACACATTAGTACAACATATCACCCTCAGACAGATGGTCAGTCTGAGAGGATGATTCAGATGCTCGAGAATATGATTCGAGCGTGCGTGATTGATTTTGGGGGAAGTTGGAATGACCACTTATCGTTAGTAGAATTTTCATACAACAACAGTTATCATTCCAGCATTGGCATGCCACCTTACGAGATGCTATACGGTTGAAGGTGTAGGACACCCGTATGTTGGGGTGATATTGGACAGAAAGAGTTAGGGATCCTTGAGGTGATTGAGGCTACCACTGAGAAATTAGAAAGGATCAAATCCTTTATGAAGACGGCGAAGGATAGGCAAAAGTTGTACGCCGACAAGAGGAGTAGACCGATCAAATTCACGGTGGGCGGCCGAGTTATGTTCAAGGTCTCACATTGGAAAGGGATTATCTGGTTCAGGAAGCGAGGTAAGCTAAGCCTAAAGTATATAGGACCTTTCCGAATCATTGCTCGAGTAGGAGAGGCGGCCTATCGGTTAGAATTGCCTGGATGAGTTAAGTGGAATTCATCCGACATTCCATGTATCTTATCTGAGAAAGTGCTTAGCTGATGAAGATATGATTGTACCACTAGATGATATAGAAGTGGATGAACGGATTAATTATGTAGAGCAGCCAGTGGCAATCATTGATCGGAAGGAGAAGAGACTAAGGAATAAAGTGGTTCCACTTGTGCGTGTGCAGTGGAAGCACAGGAAGGGTTTGGAGCCTACATGGGAGACTAAGGAAGAGATGAGACAAAATTACCAACCGTTATTCGAAGAATGATGGGTTTCGGGGACAAAACCTCTTTAAGGGGGGTGGACTTGTAACACCCGAAAAATTTTGTCAAATAAAAGAAAGGAAAAGAAATGAGAAAAGAAAAGAAAAGTATTTTGTAAGAAAATAAAGGAAGCCAAAGTGGAGGGGGCTAAGTGTAAATAGGACAAAATAATATTACTATTTTGTTTAAAAGGTGTCATGGCCGCCCACAACTACCCTGCTACACCCACTGCTCGATATTTTGGAGAGAGAAAGCAAAAAAGCTTCGGTTCTAGAGAGAAAAACAGCTGAATTCGTATAAGGTAAGCAAATTTAGTATAATTGAGTTAGTTTTTATGGATTTTTAGCCACATGTTCTCATGTGTGTGTATGTGTTCGGGTATGTGTTTTGGACGTGTTTAGGTGTTAGAAACATCTGAAAAGTTCAAGTTGAAAGGATTAAGCTTGGAAGCAGCTAAGGTGAGTTTCTGGACCCCATGTTTACATGTTTTAAAAGTTTTGGTGGCTGAAAATGCATGTAAATAGTTTTATAAAAGTTATATGTTTAACCGTATGTATGACTACATATATATTAGTGTTTTCTAATTATGAATGCTTATTTTAAGCTTAGAATAGTAGTATGAGGTTTAGAATATGTTAAGAATGAGTTGGGAATCAAAAACATGTTAGAAACATATATATATATATCTGGGTCTTCATGCATCCAAACAGGGCCCATGCACCTGGATTTTTGCCTTAGAAAGATTTTAAGTAAGGAGATGCGCCCAAACAGGGCCCATGTGCCTGAAAATGTAGCTTAAAATGTTAAGTGCAGGCTGATGCGCCTAAACAGTGCATCATGCGCCTAAGTTTTGGCTGAGACGGATAAGTATGGGGTCATGCGCCCTAATAGTACTCATGCGCCCGAACAGTAGAAACGTCCAAAAATGCATTAGAAATTTCTAAGTGTTAAGTCCATGTGCAAAAATAGTTAAGAAACTCCCAAATAGTCCTGATGCGCCTAAATAGTGTCCATGCGCCCAACACTTAGAAAATTTTCTGGAATTTTGAGGAAAAACAGAATTTTAGGGTTTGACCCTAGTTTGACTTATGGGCTATTTTGGACTACTCTAAGCATGAATATGTAAGGGTTTATGCATAGAATAAGTATGATATGATGATGAATGTTTTATATGCATATGTGCATGATGTGTTATCTTTTAATAATTTTCAAAACGTATATATTATACTATAATATACATTAAGTATTATGTGGTGACTTTACGTAGTATGATGTATGTGTGAATGAACGTAAAGTATAACATAACGAAGTGAAAGATAACAATGATGAAAAGTGAAACGTAATGAAAGAAAGAAAAGGCTTGCAAGCAGAAAGAAAGAAGGATCACAACTCTTTGAGAGTTGTTAGCTCAACTATGTGTACTATAGCGTGCGATTTTGGCTAACCCACGGGGGTTCACATACAGGGGGATCAGTCTTGGTGACTGAATCCACAGTACGAAACAGGATCCTTGTCATTAGACCCCGAGCTTTGTGCCAAGTAATAATGAGGCTTCGTGCCCGGAATGGTGGCTTCGGGCCACGGGCTTTATGCCAGATAGAAATGAGGCTTTGTGCCTGGAAAGGTGGCTTCAGGCCACGGGCTTTGTGCCAGATAGAAATGAGGCTTTGTGTCTGGAATGGTGGTTTCGGACCACGATAGGGGAAAAGCTTGACAGGATCTAGAAATGAGGCTTTGTGCCCAGAAGTAATGAAGTACGAAACGATAAAGCACGAAACGAACGATAGCGAGAGATAATGATAAAGAACAAAACGAACGATATGTTAAGGTACGAAACTAATGAAATGATAAAGTATAAAACGAATTAATACGTGCGAGAATGAATGAACATGTGTGAAAGTCTTTTTATGAAAAAAGTATTTTATGTACGAAATGTGTAAGGTATTTTTATATACAAAAACTAGAACTTACTCAGTAACGCTAACTTTTATGCATTTTCAGTTGGCAAGTAATGGTTGCTGAGGATGGCACGCATGGAGGCTACTCGGCAGGGCAAGATTGGCATCCATTCACACATGCTATTATTGTTGTTTTGTAATGCAATCAATGAAAGCCTTCTTTTGTAGTTCGAACAATGTTATATTTGTCACACCCCAGGCCTAAGCAGGGTGGGACGTCACATACTAGCAACATATATGGCAGCGGAAACAAACCATCACAAGAGCACACAAGGAGAGAAATAAAATGGCATTACATGTTAAAGTCAAACCGGGCTGTAACAGTCTAGCCTGTCACACAAATTACAAATTCTTTACATAAGTATTCAGTGTTTTAACAATCATAATCCAAATTGTTCAAATGTTTCATAGTCAAGTAATGCCAAGGGTAGTCGAATTTCTAAGTCATCTGAGTCCATTTCTCCAATCAAGCCAGGTCCATTAGGGTTTACATGAAACATGCTCAAAAAGATTGTGTCAACTAAAAAGTTGGTGAATTCAAGTGCTTAAAGTTTAAAAACAAGAGGACTCTTCAAAGTCCACAAGTTAAATTCAAAAATTTATGTATCACTATTGTGGGGTCACAGTCAACCCTACACTCAGTCCCGGTTAGCCTCTTCTAAAGTTGTGTTTAAACCGGTTAACCCCGAAGAGAGGACTGAGCCTCAAACAGTGTACCATACCTACCGGATGGTTCACCATAGTATCTTATAAAACCTGTTACATGACACAAACAATCCCTCAGGATATCAGTGGGGTACCCTTCCTGTCCGGAAGGCACTATGTGTGGGGGATTCCCCAAGTAGATCTACCCATATAGGACAAGCGGTTCACAGAAGAATTAATGATTGTAATATAGTTAAGAGCAGGTTCAAACATTATCCACAACTTAGAAGCATCAAACAATAGCACAATAATAACTTCAGCTCACATAAGCATGTTTCATCCCAAATCAGTAGTAAAAAGGGGACACTAGAACTCACCTTAGGTTTCAAGTAACGGATCTTCGAGTACAGTAAAGGATTCAATCCTAGCACCCTAGCATCAAGTTTCAAATAATAAGCTATGTGCTTTGAAATCATGTGGGTGTAACTAGGTGTGTTATAAGGTTAAAAGTTCAAATAGTTTTGATTTGTTAGGGTTTTACCCTAAAAGTTTCCTTTTTAGGAAAGTTAGGGTTTTGCATGTGGTTGACATGTTTTCATATTAATAACAAGGTGTGCTAGACTATCTAAATAAAACTAACAAAAATTTATTCTAAACCAGACACTGAAAAGCTTTAAATTTATAAAACTAAGACTAAGACTCGATCCTAAGCAACACAACCGACAGTGTACCGGTCAATTGCAGAATAGCTTTAAAGTCCGAGTTATCGAACCCAAAGATTTCTGTATGGAAAACGTAAACTAAACTTACCTAAGACTCGACTAAAAATACTAAATGAAAGTAAATGGGGGGTTTGTTTTAAATTACTTTAAAAGAACTAAGACTGGACAGAAAACAAGGAATTGACTAGATTTAAATCAGGAGAAGAAAACACTACCTAGGCAAGAATCCTATACATGTTTTGGCTTTTCTTCTAACGGTTTTGGAAATACTTGTGTAACCGGGATCTGAAGATACTAACTTAAAAGGGGCCTAGAGAAACCTCGACACTTTCACGGGAAGCTACTAGATAAACCTAATAAGCCGATAAAACACGGTTAATGGATTCCCCTCACAGGTTCTCCAACTATGCTAACAAGGCACCCGAAAGACACTCTACCTCACGGCGCAAGTGACTCAATACCCTAAGACAGACACTCTACCTCACAGCGCGAGCGGTCCTAAGGCAAGGGGATAGATATCGGGTGACTGATCAGACTCGGTAAACAAGATGTGAAGGGTAAACTAGACAGAACTCCTCATAGAGACTCTAATCTAGCAATCGCACCACACTAGACAAACCGATAACCTATCAACTTTACAGTATTAAGATTAGTTGCATATTTAGTTAGTCAATTTTAAAACAAATCATTCCAATGACTCACTACGTCTAGCAAATCATCCAAAAATGGCAAACATATAGTAAACGACCTAGCATGCACCTATTCTATGACAGACAATCACCAAGGCACACGTGGAATGATAAATCACTACTCAAAACTGATCTAAACACACGTCCACAACTGATCATTCAAACCAATATCTTCTCATTAGCAATTAAACACAATCATTGTTCCAAAAACCGATAAAATTATTAATCAAACATGCATATTCATCAAAACCTAGGTAGCTACAGAAGTTTACCCAAGAACCATATCAAAACAGTGGCTAAAGTTCATAAACAACTCAGTAAACATGATTCAAAAGCAAGAGTAAACAAGAAGAAGATGAAACCGATGAATAACACCCTTGAATCTTCAATCCTCTTGCTCAATCCTTGCTCCTTGATGCTTCCAATTGCTTGTTCTCTGCTTGGGATCTCCAAAATCGTCTCTTTTTTCGTCTGGAAGTCGGGGCTCTCTTTTAGAATGTGTTATACATTTTATTTAAATGTGAAAATTACGGTTTGGCCACGTTCTCTCTCTTCGCGCACCGCGTACAATATACGTAATCTGTGCGCGCAGCGCTAAGGGACAAAATAGTCGGGGGCCGAAAATCCTCTCTTCGCGCAGCGCGTACAGTGTAGTCAACTCGTGCGCGCAGCGCGAAGACCCTATTCTCTGCAATTTTTCTTTATTTTTCAAGTTTAATAACTTGCAACTCCTTCACTTGTCCAATGCCCTCGTTCCGACTCATTTTCCATTCCTTCCTGCATCCAAACACCTGCAAATGACAAATAACGAAAACATTAACTTATTCTAATAAAATTAAACACAATAAACGTAAAAAGACTCAAAATCCGACTCTAAGAACATATGTGTTTTGCAACACATCACATCAAGTTTCAAATAATAAGCTATGTGCTTTGAAATCATGTGGGTGTAACTAGGTGTGTTATAAGGTTAAAAGTTCAAATAGTTTTGATTTGTTAGGGTTTTACCCTAAAAGTTTCCTTTTTAGGAAAGTTAGGGTTTTGCATGTGGTTGACATGTTTTTGTGATCCTTATAAATTTGTTTTCATATTAATAAGTTTAATTCTAGTTTTGGCCACTATGTTACTAAATCTTAGTTATTTTCCAAATTTACACTTTGGCCCCTTAAGTTTCAAAATAGGCAATTTTACCCCTAGAGTTGTATTCTTTCCATTTTTGACTTCAATATGGTCCTAGTGAGTCTATAAAGGTCTTTATATTATTTTAGACTCATTTTAACTTATTATTTCTAGACTCATCCTTGAGGTGTTTACAGATCAAAATTTCAGTTTAGTCCCTCAAGTTTCAAGATTTACAGTTTTTACCCTAAAGTTTGTTTTCTTTGATTTCTTGACTTTTAGGACCCCTTATTAGTTTTTAGGAGTTTACCATTGCATTTTTAACATGTTAAATTCAAATATTTCCAGGACCTAATTTGAAGTAATTAGAACTTATGTTTTTAGGTTACCGCTTACGGTAAAACCAAAGATTTTAACAGTTTGTTTTAAATTCTTATGTTTCTATCCTGTTAAATTCTCCCATAGTTTAGAAAATTTCGTCCTGAAATTTAGCTTCGACTAGGTTTCCAAACGGGTAGGTTTAAACAGGTGCGGATAATCCCTTCATTTCATCTTCACGCTCCCAAGTAAACTCAGGTCCTCGTTTGGAGTTCCACCTTACCTTCACTTTAGGTATACGGCTTCGCCTAATTTTTGTGACTAGTCAATCGATGATCTCTATGGGTTCCTCAATAAATGTTAACTTTTTATTCATTTTGGCTTCCTTCATGGGCAACTCTTATCTACCAAACACTTCTTCAGGTTTGACACATGAAACGTGTCATGGATGTAGCTTAGCTCTTGGGGTAACCTGAGCAGGTATGCCAACGGGTCAATTTTTTCCAGTATTTCAAAAGGTCCAATATATCTTGGGCTTAGTTTGCCCTTCTTGCCAAATCTCACAGTTCCTTTCCATGGCGCGACTTTTAACATTACTTTATCCCCTACTTGGAACTCCAATGGCTTACGCCTTCTGTCAGCATACTTCTTTTATCAGTCTCTGTCTATTCTTAGTCGTTCCTCTATCTTTAATATCTTGTTCGTGGTTTCCATTGTGATGTCGGGTCCCATCACTTGGCTATCACCAACCTCGTTCCAACTCAATAGTGACCGACACTTCCTACCATAAAGGGCTTCGAAAGGGGCTGCTTTGATACTTGCGTGGTAGCTATTATTATAGGAGAACTCCACTAGGGGAAGGTGGTTATCCCAACTTCCACCGAAGTCGATCACACAAGCTCTCAGCATGTATTCTAAGGTCTGTATGGTTCTCTCGCTTTGCCCGTTGGTTTGAGGGTGATACGCGGTGCTTATTGTTAGGACCGTGTACGTACGGTGTACTAACTGATTCAACGTGTAACCGAATCAAATAGCGTGGAATTCTATTTGATTGGCGATCCAATCAGGGAAACCGTTAATCCGATCAAACCTAACGATTAGCATATGTTAAGAATAGACTAGGAATGATCAGAAACGATCTATGAACTTGGAAGGGACAATCTGGACGAACTTGGATGGCTAGGGTTATAAATTCTCGAAGTGTTATGTTTTTCCACAAATTAAGTGGTATTTATAGGTTACAGCTTTCATTTGTACGACTGAGCCATGCGTATGGCTCAGTCGTGCGACTGAGTCGTGCGATTGGTTCATTCGTACGATTGAGTCAGTCTTATGACTCAATCGTGCGATTGACTCAATCACCTGGTTCAGTGATGTGATTGGTCCATTCGCATGGTCCAGTCGTGCGACTGAATCTGGATACTTAGTTAAACACATTCCTGAACCTTTAACAATTCAGAACTATGTCTAACAACTGTATACCTATATAACATGTTCGTATAAGGGTGTAATATACAATGATATAAATATATAAAACATTAAGCAACCAATATACAATCAATCAAAGTGTTTTTCATTACATTGATCAAACATTACATATGTGTAACAAAATGAAAGTCTATTACATTTAAGCTCGCTAGAACTAGAACTAGGGACATGTGTACCAACAAACTCCCCCTTGGACCTAGTTCTATCTATTCTTTGACTTCCTTCTTAAACTCTTTGAATCTCTTAGCTCGTTCCTCTTTCGAAACCCCAGCATGGATATTGAGTGCAAAGCATAGACGTATGACATGCTGAAACTGTAGTGCTTGCACTATATCCTGGGTATCAAAAAATAGTGGCCACTTGTACAGAGTATAGAATCTGAAGCTGACAAGTTGATAAGCCACATTGGGTCGAACACCCTTATTGTGTCCATCGTTCCTTCCCTGTCCAAAACAATGACGGCCTCTCCAGAGCTCCAGTCATAATACCACCACTTAAAATGTGGGGTAAAGTCCTGTGGCATCTCCCTCAACGGTATTCTGGACATCGTGCGCGGAGGTCGCCACTTCAGGACAATCTTTGGTTGACCGGTGATGGGACTCACCTCAGACATTCTGAGGTACCTCGTAGCCTGCTGAGGCTTGAAGTTTACCCATCTCGTCCTGCATTCCCTTTTCAGTGCAGCGTCAAACCAGCCTAACATTTTCTTCGTGTCAGCGTAGAGCAGCTTCAGGCATGCCAGCTGGTTGAGCTCAAACCCGGGGAGAGTCTTCAGATCATGAGGGAATCTGAAGTACTCGATTCCCCTCTCTCTCTTTACTGCATAAACTCCAAGATCCTCAAAATGAGCCCATGCAATGATCTTCCCTGACACCTTCATGTCTTCTTAACTTTGTAGAGCTTGGTGTAGGTACTTGGCTTAGCTATAGCACGTTAGGCTCGGATCTCAGCAAAGCAAGCCGCCCATTCAGCCTTTTGGATATCGACATCAGCATTCGAGGCTTGGGTTTGGCTAGTTGATGCTTTAGCTTTTTTCTCTTTATCACTCAGCTTTTCCAAAATATCACTGCCGAGGGTGTTAACCAGATCGGGAAACACATTTCCCTCTCGGTCAGCGTATTCAGGGTAGTGCTGATCAGTGATGTCTTTAATCTCTATTTCCTCAACATCATTAAGCTCATCATCACTATCATCATCAAACATTGGAGCATCCTTCACGATCTCATCTGGATTAAGCCGAAACATCTCAGCAAGTTGCTCGTCAGTTAGGTCGTGAATTATTTCTCCTTCTTCAGGAGTATAACTCACAGCCCTTCTGATGATCCCCTGTAGATCAAGAATCATTGTGAGTTGAGACTTGATTTGTTGGAGGGGAGCAACATCATGCTCATCTTGCTGAAACGCTGGATCTGCTTGATTAAGACATGTAGCATAATAATCATTAGTATGTAATCCAGATAATCAAACATTTAATAATAATATTTTCATTAATTACATAAACATCAAAAGATGATTCAAGTACAAAAGTTGAATAATAAAACATCTAATCTGTACTGTTGTCTTGAATCTGATCGTGAGCTTCAGCTGTAGGTGATGATGGAGGGGCTGATGTAGATCCCTGGTCTTGTCTTCGTTTTGTTCGTTGTTCCTGACCCAGATCTGCAGCATTTATAGCTGGATCTTCATCATCATCATCCTTGTGCCCCTCCTCTGCTTGATCATCTCCACTATCATCATCATCTTCATCACTGTCTTCTGCCTCATCATCACTATCTTCATCATCACCATCATCGCCATCTCCCTCTCTTATCTTCAGAGGCTCATCCTTAGTGCCCTTCAGTTTGAGTAGGATGGTCTTCTTGGCCTCCTCCAACTCCTCAATCTTCTTAGAAGATATGACGTTTTGCTCCTGGAGTTGGGCGAGCTCTAAACTCTGAGCAGCCATCTGCTGGGCCTGCTCCTGTAGCTGCTGCGCCTACTGAGAGATCTGCAGTGATTGGGCAGCAGTAAGCTCCTCTAACTGTCTTAGCTGTGCAGTCTTCTCGTAATCAGTAGCTAACAGCTTCAGCACCATTCGGTTAAGTGTTGCAAGCTGTTCCTCTACCCCATTGGAGGGCAGAGAGGATTCGGAGGGAACAGATGAGGTTCTGGCTCGGTGTTGGGTGTTGGTAGCTGTTTGGTGTACAAAAGGATCTCATATGGTGGAGGCACAACCTTATAACCCAGCCCTTCTCCGTTGTTGCGTTCCTTAACCAACTTTTTCAAAATATGAGACGAACTAGCTAGACTGTGGAGTTTTTGCTTTAAAGACTCATTTTCAACTTGTAAAACAGCTCTGTCCTTTTTAGTTTCCTCAATTGTCTTTAAATAAAACTTTATATCATTTTCTTGGTTAAATACGACAACTTCAGTTTCTTTTAGTTGTTTCTTTATAGCATCAATTTTTTCTTTATAGCTGCTCTCATTTTGTTTTAACACTCTATTAGCCTTAGTGCATAATTTTAAATCATTTACTAAGCTATCATTATGATATAATAACCTAGCAAATTTCAGATCAATGCTTTCCTAAACTTATCACATTCACCATAAGCATGTTTAACAAAAAGATCATCTTTTGATTCTACCTGTGCAGATGTAGACGAGCCAGCCATGAAAGCAGTTTGAGGTTCCTGTTGTGCTTCAGATTCTGCATTTAGTTCATCCTCAACGAGTTGATCAACAGCAGCTAAGGCTTCATTAGCATCCAGCTCTATAGAGTTCTCCCCCTCACTCGCAGAGTCATCATTCAGATCATCAACGAGAGCAATGTTGGCTTCACCATCAGATAAAAATTGGAAGGACCATCCTGTCCTTCATCACCTTAAGCAACCAATGCCTTTGAATCATTGCTTGTTGAAGCTGTATTTTTATCTTTATCCTGTTTGTTGAAGGACAAGAACGGGTTCCCATTGCCAGTCTTCTTCTGTTTAACACACTCTCGCTTGAAGTGTCCTTTTTCCCTGCAGTTGAAACAGGTGACCTTTGACTTGTCAAATCCAAAAGTATTATCTTTAGTAGCCACCAGATTCTGTCCCGTCTTCTTAACAAACTTCTTTGCTCGTCGCACAGCACTCGTGAGAGCCCACATGATGTCCATTCTTTCCAATTCATTTTCATCCACCTGCTCATAGTCTTCATCAGCCAAGTGGCAGTTACCAATCTTTCCTGCTACTAATCCATCATAAGAATGAACCACAGCAGCAAGTAAGTCCATGTGCTCCTTAGCCACTTCCATAGTTGCATTGCCCAGATTTTCTGTCACTAACTTTGTCGATTTAGCTTATGTAGTACTGTGTTGAACCCCTGATGAAACAATTGACTGACCACCAGACGATGAGCTTTGAGCAGTTGCAGAAGTATTAGATACAAAAGCAGTCTGCAGAGGGGCACTGGAAGATTTTGCAGTAGGAGTCACGTTGTAGAGAGACGGATCCTGAGTGTATGATCCCTTCTTAGCCTTGTACTTGTGTCTCACCTCTTCTTCTCTCAGTTTCAGGATGAAATCATTGATGTCTAAAGTCTCCCGCGCTGAATTATATCCTAAAGTGGAAATAAATGAATCCTACTTCTCTGGTAGCCCATCAGCCAAACTAGCCACTTTTTCTTCCTTACACGTTGTAACACCATGAGTGTGAAGTTCACTCATCAAATGATAGAAGCGGTCTATAATATCAACCAGATTCTCGTTCCCGATAGCAGAAAAATTATCAAATTCCTTCTTTAATGCTTTAGCCTTTAAAGACTTTAGTGTTGTGCTCCCCTTCATACCATTTCTCAAGAGCATTCCATAACTTTTTGCTCTGCTTATGATCAGAATACTGATGGAAGATATCTTTAGGAATTGACTGTGTCAACATAGCATAGGCTTTCTTCTCTGCATTATCGTCAAGCTTTTGTGCATCACTTAATCCACTCAAAGTAAGGGGTATTCCATCAGCTCCGACTGGCATATTGTAGCCAGTCTCAATAGCATTCCAGAGATTTGTGTCCACTCCATTAAGGTGAATCTCAAACCGTTGCTTCCATTGAGGAAATTCGTCAAGAGACAAAAGCTTAGGTGGTTTATTATGGTTCCCGATCTCATTTTCCAATAGCAATAGGTTCTGGATCCTAGAGTCCTTTCCTACTGAGAATGCATAGTTCTCTGAGTCCATAATGAATTAGTCTTAAACTTGAAAAACCAAACTGTGTATGCGACTGGGAGGGGCGACTGAAGGACGACGGAAACTCAAAGTAGCGATTGGGCTTAGTCGTACGACTGGGTAGGCGATTAGGGCAGTTGTGCAAATGAACAGAACGATTGGGACAATCGTACGATTGAACGTGCGAATGGTCCAATCGTGCGATTGGAGTTCAGTCGTGCGATTAATTCAATCGTGCGACTGAGACTGCTGACTTCGAAATTTTTAACCTTTTTCACACAATTCGACCTAAAACACAATTTTGAATACCCTAGACGGCTGCAACTTGAAAAAGACTCAATTTGGAAAGCATGCACACGTAAAAATTGGATTTTTATGCAGAAAGCACGGATCTTTAGACTAAAAACGTTGACTTTTTTCACAAAAACGATTGAATCCATGAAGAATCAAGAGCCAAAGCTCTGATACCACTTGTTAGGACCGTGTACGTACGGAGTACTAACTGATTCAACATGTAACCGAATCAAATAGCGTGGAATTCTATTTGATTGGCGATCCAATCAGGGAAACCATTAATCCGATCAAACCTACCGATTAGAATACGTTAAGAATAGACTATGAATGATCAGAAACGATCTATGAACTTGAAAGGGACGATCAGGACGAACTTGGATGGCTAGGGTTGTGAATTCTCGAAGTGTTACGTTTTTCCACGAATTAAGTGGTATTTATAGGTTACAGCTTTCATTCGTACGACTGAGCCATGCGTATGGCTCAGTCGTGCGACTGAGTCGTGTGATTGGTTCATTCGTACGATTGAGTTAGTCTTATGACTCAATCATGCGATTGACTCAATCACCTGGTTCAGTCGTGCGATTGGTCCATTCGCATGGTCCAGTCGTGCGACTGAAGGATACTTAGTTAAACACATTCCTGAACCTTTAACAATTCAGAACTATGTCTAACAACTGTATACCTATATAACATGTTCGTATAAGCGTGTAATATACAATGATATAAATATATAAAACATTAAGCAACCAATATACAA
Organism: Flaveria linearis; assembly: GCA_024085815.1. Classification (NCBI taxonomy): domain Eukaryota; kingdom Viridiplantae; phylum Streptophyta; class Magnoliopsida; order Asterales; family Asteraceae; genus Flaveria; species Flaveria linearis. Next base: position 46,814,493 of record CM044010.1, on the reverse strand, counting down.
TCAATCAAAGAGTTTTTCATTACATTGATCAAACATTACATATGTGTAACAAAATGTAAGTCTATTACATTTAAGCTCGCTAGAACCAGAACTAGGGACATGTGTACCAACACTTATGTCGAGATGGGTCCCCAGAGCCTGTTAGAGAGATCTCCAAAATCACGATGTGAAGCGACTGTCGCGATCTGAGATAATCGAGAGCGGCGTTCCATACCGAGTCACTATTTCATCAATGTATATTTGGGCTAAATTTGACATCTCTTAGTCCTCTCGAATTGGTAAGAAATCGTTGGATCTTATATGCCCAAGACACATACAAGATTGATGTGGTTAGTACGTTATGATCCAAGTCGGGTCATACCTAATAACAAGCTAAGCATATACCAATAAATATTTATTTGTTGATATGACCAAGCAATTAAATATTGACACCAATTTAGAAAATGGGTTTTCTAAATTATTGCATTTGAGATAGAACAAATTATATGGATATTTTTTTCATGAGATATCTTTTGTATTATTATTTAAAGATGTTAAATAACAACAAATATAAGAGTGTTTAAGTCATAAAATTAAAATGGTTTAATTATATGACTTAACTAGTAACTAGTAATGAATTAAAAAGGGGGTTTTCAAAATGGGAGGGAACCAATTTGAACCCATTTTCGGCCGCCCCATGTGGTGTGCCTTGGGAATCTTTGTCTTGTTAAAATACAAGACATTTAGTTCATTTTGATTACTACACTCCACCTCTTTCTCTCCGTTACATGCAAGACCTTTTTTCTCTCTTCTTCTCCTCCAAAACCTATGGCCAAGAGGGGTTCCAAGAGAGTTTTGAAGAGGTTTTTGGTGTAAAAACTCCCTAGCAAGTTGGGTTTTGCAAGAAGCTTGTGGGTATACAAGCTTGAGGGCTTCTCCTTGAAGGCTAGACGTTCAAGAAGCATCATCTCCTTCTTCTCATCCATACAATATTCCCTTGTTCTTGAAAGGTAGTTTCAAGAACATCATATGGTTGTTCCTTTTTGGTTTTGATAGAATTTCTTTTCACATACATATGATCCTTTGTTCTTGGGTTTGTTTTGAATCTAAAATGGTTTATTTTCAGATTATTAAAACAAGATTTAGTAACTAATATCCACTGCATTTTGTTGTTTAAATGGTTAAACATCTCTGAAAATCTGGTTTACAAACTCAACAATGGCATCTAGAGCCGGTTATGTGGAATACTTGCTTCAAAAGTCCAAGAAAAGTTAGTTTTGTTAGACTTTTTCAACCCATCAGGGGTTGTTTTGTTATGGATGTATGAATCCCTTATCTTTCAAAGTTTTATCTTAAATGCTTTAGAATAAACCTTGAAAGATTAACATCAAGTGGTTGATTGTTTTGTTTGGACAAAACCCTAAAGTTTTGGTTTATGTTGGCTGAAACTTTTAGGATTAAAAAAGGGGTTCATGGTTATTCTTGAATATTGTATTTGATACATATTTTTGTGCATACCATAGCCTTGACTTAATGTGTTTTGGATTTGGTTGATTGTAATTTTGTCATGTTTGGTTTTATTCATTAAAGGGTTTTAATAATAATTCTGTGTTTGTATTTTGGGTTGTAATTTATTTATTCATTGGTTATGTAACAAATAGATTAGATGAATTTCTTTTATTTGAAAATTGTATTAGGATAGAAATTTTGTAAAAGAAGATGCACAAGTTGGAGACTCAAAGGAAGGGCACAATGGACATGGACACTTAAAGCTTTTGGATGCGGATTTAAGTGAGAGTTCATGGACCTTTTTTGTGTATTATTGCAAAGCCTTAGGAAAGACCAAATGACAACACTTGTGATGGAAAACAAGTGTGGTCACTTTAGTAGCTATGGTTATGCCCTTATGATTGAATGGTTGTGCTTGTTTTGATTGTTTATTTTATGTTGATTATTTGATATATGGATATGCATAACAATCTATTTAATAATCATAACAAGCTGAATTAAAGTGGTTCTTAATCATTAAGTGGTTAATAAAAGGTTATTAAAAGGATTAATGATTTTTTAAATAAAAGGGTTTTATTAAAAGGATCATAAAGTACCATGTGTTTGTAAGCATGCAAATACAAGGTACATAGAGTTTTCTAAACTAGAATTATGAAAACTTAAGATGTCTTTTGAAAACAAGTTTAACTTCATCCTTTTGCACAACACTTGAGTCACTTGCAATCTCTTAATGGGATAAAGGTCACCTAACCATTTTGAAGGAACTTGTGATTTGAGGTGGGAATACCATATTTGTGGGATAAAAGTCACCTAACCACTTGTATTGCTAAAATCACATGTGTGTGTAAGTAGGGTGACTTGATTTGCAAACCATGTTAAATGGATCACCTACAATATGATTTACAAAAGGTGTTGATGGCATAAACATGCTGACCACACATATGATGTTTAAGTCGATCCCATACCTCTAGAAGTTGCAAAGGGTTGCAATTGTCAAAATGTTGACAACCTTATTAATTTAAATAATGGGATAAAGGTCACCTAACCTCTATTTTAATGTAACGTTGGATTCTAGAATTTTAAATTTGTGTATGACACATAAAAGAGTATTAATAACTAAAATACGACAATATCAAAAATACTAAAATTAGACTTTGTTAAATTTTGTAATGGCTACCAACAACAATGAAAATAATGATATCCCATCCACTCACTCATTATCACTAAGGACCATTCTGCAAAAGGAGAGTCTAAACCATAATAATTTTATTGATTGGTTTCGAAACTTGAGAATTGTTCTCAAGCAAGAGAAATGGTCATACATATTAGACGATCCGATTCCCGATCAACCCAATGAGGAAGATGAGAAGGCCTATACTAATTGGGTAAAATACACCGAGGACTCGGTCCAAGTGTCTTGCCTTATGTTGGCAAGTATGACTCCAGATCTCCAAAAGGAGTACGAACATCATGGCGCATACGACATGATTACCCAGTTGAAGGAAATGTTCCAAGAACAAGCAAGGGTCGAGCGCTTTGAAACGGTTCGAGCACTCCATGCATGTCGTATGGATGACACCCAATCGGTCTCATCTTATGTACTCAACATGAAGAGCCACATTGACCGCCTCGAAAGGCTAAATTGTCCTGTCTCAAAAGAGTTGGCTACAAATTTGATCCTCAACTCTTTGTCAAAAAGGTTTGACAACTTTGTCATGAATTATAACATGAACAGGTAGGACAAGAACATAAGTGAGCTTCACTCTATGCTCAAAACAGCCGAGGCGGCCTTGGGTAAAAAGGTTTTACCTGTTCTCACCATCAATGAAGGTGGGAACAAGAAGAGGCCTCACTCTTCACCTAAGGCAAGTGTTGCCAAGGGTAAAGGGTATGTTTGGGGAAAGGGAAAGGGAGTGGTAAAAGCGCCACCACCAAAACCAGCAGAGAAGAAGCAAAAGGTTGCTTCCAATGACCCATGCTTTAAGTGTGGATAGATAGGACATTGGGCAAGGAATTGTCCTGTCCATCTCAAAGAGTTGTAAGCTAAGAGGGACGCCGGGCAAACCTCAGGTACAATTTTCATGATTAATATTGATCTAAGTTTAATATCCTCTAACACATGGGTATTGGATACCGGATGTGGAACTCATATTTACAATTTGTTGCAGGGGTTCAAAAGAAGTAAGGACTTCAAGAAAAGGGATGTTAGCCTCTACATGGGGAATGGGGCAAAAGTTCAAGTTGAAGACCGAGGAACTACATCTTGAAGCTTCCAAATGGTTTGGAAGAAACTTTGAACAATGTTTTGTATGCTCCTAGTTTGACTAGGAACATTATTTTAGTTCCCCAATTAAGACAATATGGTTATGTTTGACATTTATCGAAAATGAAATTCATGTTTCTTTAAATAACATCTTTTACTTTAGAGCTGTTCCTATTAATGGTATTTATGAATTGGTTCATGAAAACACATTATATGATAGCTCATTGTACCAAACCACCACCAAGAAGCTCAAATTGGATTTGAGTGACACCTATCTTTGGCATTGCCGTCTTGGTCATATAAACAAGAAGCGCATACAAACACTTCAAAAGAACGGTCTTTTAAAAGCAAGTGAATATGATTCATTTGATGTATGTGAATCTTGTTTACAAGGAAAAATGACTAAGGCACCTTTTAGTGGCAAAATCGAAAGGGCAAAAGATTTATTAGGTATCATACATTTGGATGCATGTGGTCCTTTTAAACCAATGACTAGGTACAATGAAAGATACTTCATTACCTTTACTGACGACTATAGTCGATATGGGTATGTGTACTTGTTAAGACACAAAGACGAAGCTTTTGAAATATTCAAAACCTTCCAGAACGAAGTAGAAAATCAACTCAACAAGTCAATAAAAATAATCCACGCCGATAGAGGAGGTGAATACCTAAGTGATGCTTTAGAGATCATCTTAGAAGTTGTGGGATTGTCTCACAACTATCTCCGTCTGGAACACCACAATACAATGGTGTGTCTGAGAGGAGAAATCAAACTCTATTGGATATGGTTGATCTATGATGGCTAAAAGCTTAATGCCTCTATCATTTTGGGGTTTCACTTTGCTCTCTATGGCCCGTATTTTGATTAACATCCAAGAAAGTGGAAAAGACACCTTTTGAAATATGGCATGGAAGGGTTCCATCTATATCATATTTAAAGGTGTGCGGATGTGAGGCTTATGTTAAGACTCCCACCTCAAACAAGCTAGAAAGCCGTTCCACTAAGTGTATCTTTATTGGATATCCTAGAGATTCTATGGGTTATTATTTCTATGATCCATTAGAACAAAAGGAGTTTGTTGCCAAGAAGGCTGAGTTCTTAGAAGCGAAGTTCCTTATGGAAGGAGCTAGCAGTAGAACAATGGATCCTGAGAAGGATCAAGACCCACAACCCGAGGCACGTTGGTTGACACTAGCACTCAACATGAGGATACTGAGAATGATAAAATGGTTGATCAATACACACAAGACGTTCGCAGATCTGGTAGAACTAGTAATCCACCTGAAAGATATGGATTTTTCATAGATGGATGCTATGTGGTAGATTCCGATGAACCAACCACATACCATGATGCAATATCCAAATTGGATTGTGACAAATGACTTGAAGCCATGAACGTTGAGATGCAATCCATGTATGACAACCAAGTGTGGGACTTGGTTGTACCACCTCTTAACTCCAAAGTGGTTGGAAGTAAGTGGGTTTTCAAGAAGAAATCCGATATGCATGGAAACTTGGATACCTATAAAGCTAGACTTGTAGCAAAAGGTTTCGCTCAAACTCAAGGGGTTGATTATGATAAGACCTTCTCTCCGGTTGCAATGCTAAAGTCTATTAGGATATTATTTTCCATAGCTGCTCATTATGATTATGAGATTTGGCAAATGGATGTCAAAACCGCTTTTCTAAATGGATATCTTGAGGAAGATGTCTATATGGTTTAGCCTGAAGGTTTTGTCAATCCAAGACATCCTAACAAAGTATGCAACTTAAAAAAATCAATCTATGGAATGAAGCAAGCATCAAGAAGTTGTAATCACCGTTTTGACGAAGAAGTAATCAAATTTGGGTTCATCAAAAACGCTGATTAAGCATGTGTGTATAAGAAAGCTAGTGGGAGCATCATCACTTTCCTAGTATTGTATGTCGATGACATCCTACTACTTGGAAATGATGTTCCATCCCTGGAGGGTGTAAAAACCTAGCTTGGAAGCTGTTTTTCCATTAAGGATCTTAGTGAAGCCGCCCATATTTTGGGATTTAAGATCTATAGGGACAGATCAAGGTGGTTAATAGGTTTAAATCAAAGTGTATACATTGATAAGATCTTGAAAAGGTTTAAGATGGAAAACTCTAAGAAAGGTACAGTACTATTCAAAGAGGAATAATATTGAGTACAACTCAATGTCCAAGCTCAAAGGTTGAAGAAGATAAAATGAAGGGAATCCTGTATGTGTCTGCTATAGGATTCATCATGTATGTAATGATATGCACTAGGCCGGATGTGTCTTGCGCTTTAAGCATGACAAGCCGATAGCAGCAAAATCCTTGAAATAGTCATTTGATGGATGTTAAGAACATACTTAAATACCTAAGGAGGACTAAAGATATGTTCCTAATCTATGGATCTGGTGAGGAGGAACTCGTGGTAAAAGGTTACACGGATGCGAGTTTCTAAACTGATCGGGATGACTAACGATCACAATCGGGATACATTTTCGTATTGAATGGAGGAGCAGTCTCTTGGAAGAGCTCTAAGAAAGATGTGGTGGCATTATCAACTATAGAGTCAGAATATATCACCGCTTCATTAGCAGCTTAAGAAGCTGCATGGTTGAAGAAATTCATTGCTGATCTAGGGGTGGTCCCTTCCATTTAGGACCCCCTAGAAATTCTTTGTGATAACGAGGATGCAATTGCTCAAATCAAGAAACCCCGTACACATTAAAAGACTAGGCACATTGAGCGGAGATTCAACTACATAAGGGATGAAGTTTAAAAAGGAAAGATATGTATTCGCAAAGTTCACACGGATCAAAATTGCGGATCCATTCATGAAGCTTCTTGGAAAGGCAAAGCATGAAGGTCATACTTGTGCCATGGGACTTCGATATTCTAGTGACTGGATTTGATCTTTTAATTTTGTATTTGGATATTGGAACCTTTCATTACTTGAATAAATTATTTGGTTATAATGTTTCAACTAATGTTCCTATTTTGCATGTTTAATAATTGAGTAAATCATTTACTCAAAACGTCCATAGTCATTCATACTTATGGGAACAAGTATGAGGGCAAGACTATTTTGAACTTGGATTAGTGGATATTCATATGGATGAATATAGAGCAAAGGGTTGCTGCCAAGGTTCATAGATATTTTTGAGATACAAATATTGGACTGACCCGCATCTCAAATATTACAACATGGAATCTTCTTGATTGATCATAAGTAATATTGAGTAAAGGCGAATATCATTTGGTATCCTCTGACCTGAGATACATATTGGGTCTTGATATTCTCCAAGTATTATACCTCGACTTAGTTCTTCGCTGTTCTGGAACATGGCAGTATACAAGGCTAAATTCAGATATAGTACAAGGTGATTATGAGAGACGTATGTAGTCAAGATGGGATTTGTCCCTCTTATTCGTTGAGAGTAAGAATTCTAAGGTCTACTAAAGTTAAATCAATGGAGAATGATCATTCTGTGTCTCTAGGATTTAACATGACATTTGTGACAAAAGGATAGATGATTGATTCACCTAGAACATTTCGAGTAAGGTACTTGAAGGGGATGATGTTATTGAATGGCTCTTAGTCATACGTATTAAGGGTAGTAAAACGTTATTAGGCAGAATTTACTGCTTGCATCAATCTTCTATGAATCTTGTGCAAGTGGGAGATTGTTGGATCTTATATGCCCAAGACACATACAAGATTGATGTGGTTAGTACGTTATGATCCAAGTCGGGTCATACCCAATAACAAGCTAAGCAAATACCAATAAATATTTATTTGTTGATATGATTAAGCAATTAAATATTGACACCAATTTAGAAAATGGGTTTTCTAAATTATTGCATTTGAGATAGAACAAATTATATGGATATTTTGCTCATGAGATATCTTTTGTATTGTTATTTAAAGATGCTAAATAACAACAAATATAAGAGTGTTTAAGTTATAAAATTAAAATGGTTTAATTATTTAACTTAACTTGTAACTAGTAGTGAATTCAAAAGGGGGTTTTCAAAATGGGAGGGAACCCATTTGAACCCATTTTCGGCCGCCCCCATGTGGTGTGCCTTGGGAATCTTTGTCTTGTTAAAATACAAGACATTTAGTTCATTTTGATTACTACACTCCACCTCTTTGTCTCTCTTACATGCAAGACCTATTTTTCTCTCTTCTTCTCCTCCAAAACCTACAGCCAAGAGGGGTTCCAAGAAGGTTTTCAAGAGGTTTTTGGTGTTAGACTCCCTAACAAGTTGGTATTTGCAAGAAGCTTGTGGGTATACAAGCTTGAGGGCTTCTCCTTGAAGGCTAGACGTTCAAGAAGCATCATTTCCTTCTTCTCATCCATACAATATTCCCTTGTTCTTGAAAGGTAGTTTCAAGAACATCCTATGGTTGTTCCTTTTTGATTTTGATAGCATTTCTTTTCACATGCATATGATTCTTTGTTCTTGGGTTTGTTTTGAATCTAAAATGGTTTATTTTCAGATTATTAAAACAAGATTTAATAACTAATATCCGCTGCGTTTTGTTGTTTAAATGGTTAAACGTCTCTGAAAATATTGTTTACAAACCCAATAGAAATGAGCTGATTTAGTAAGTCTATCCACGATTACCCAAATAGCATCATGACCACGAGATGTTCTTAGTAGTTTTATGACAAAATCCATGGTGATGTTATCCCATTTCCATTCCGGGATTTTAGGTTGCTGTAGGGTTCCCATGGTTTTTGGTTTTTAGCCTTTACCATTGCAAACGTCAAACATTTCCCCACATAGGCGGAAATAGATTTCTTTAATCCGGGCCACCAGAAAAGTGTTTTTAAGTCTTGATACATCTTATGGCTTCCTGGGTGATCCGAATAACTAGATTTGTGTGCCTCGTCCAAGATCATATCCCTAATTTCACCATGGTTGGGCACCCATGTTCTCCCTTCACATTTGTACAATCCATCGTTGTCTACTTCCAAACGCTTCTCCATCCCTGTTAACATCTAACTAGGCAGCTTATCCTCCTTGAGGGCTTCCTTTTGTGCTTCTTTCAATTTAGCGACAAGGCTAGTGTACACGCTTATCCTTAGGGCACGAACACGAAGAGGCTTTTTCCTTTCCTTTCTGCTTAGGGCATCTGCCACTACATTTGCTTTTCCTGGGTGATACCGGATCTCACATTCGTAATCGCTCAGCAATTGCACCCATCTTCTCTGGCGCATGTTCAACATTTTCTGATCCAGGATATGCTGCAGGCTTTTGTGGTCGGTGTAAATAACACAGTGCCATAAAGGTAGTGTCTCCATATTTTGAGAGCAAACATTATAGCACCCAACTCCAGATCGTGTGTTGTGTAGTTCCTTTCATGCTCGTTCAATAATCTGGACGCATACACGATTACTTTTTCCTGCTGCATTAGCACGCATCCAAATCCTTGACGCATCACAATAGACTACAAAGTCTTTTGTTCCCTCAAGCAGGGCAAGGATTGGTGCACTGCACAGTTTTTCCTTTCACAGATTGAAGGCTTCGTTCTGTTCCTTTCCCCACTCATAAGTTGTATCCTTCTTGGTTAAAGCAGTTAGTGGTTGTACTATCCGAGAGAAGTCCTTGATAAACCTCCTGTAGTAACCGGCCAACCCAAGAAATTGTCTGATTTTGGTAGGGGTTTTTGGAATCTTCCAGTCCTTGATAGCCTCTATTTTTGCTGGATCCACCTGGATTCCATCTTTGTTCACTGTGTGTCCAAGGAACTGGATTTCACGCATCCAAAACTCGCATTTGGAGAATTTTGCGTATAGTTGCTCGTTCTTGAGTAGTTCAAGGATTAACCGAAGATGCTTCTCATGATCTTCTTTACTTCGAGAGTAGATCAATATATCGTCAATAAACACAATCCAAACGTATCTAGGTATGGGCGGCACACACAGTTCATGAGGTCTATGAATGCTGCTGGTGTACTCATAGTGCCCATATCTGGTTCTGAAAGCTGTCTTGGGGATGTCTTCTTCCCTTATCTTCAGCTGGTGGTATCTTGATCGTAGGTCTGTCTTGGAAAAGTAGCTAGCTCCTTGCAATTGATCGAATAAGTCATCCAGTCTGGGAAGAGGATAACGGTTCTTTATGGTAAGCTTATTCAAATCCTGATAGTCGATGCACATCCTTAGGGTTCCGTCTTTCTTTTTAATAAACAGTACCGGTAGGGGTGTTCAAAAATATCCGAATCCGAAACCGAATCCGAAATATCCGAAAATCCGAAATTCGGATATCCGAAATTTCGGATATCCGAAAATTCGGATATCCGAACTTCGGATATCCGAAATTTCGGATTCGGATTCGGATAGTGATTTTGAGAATTTTCGGATATTTCGGATATCCGAAATATCCGAAATATCCATATAAAAATTTAAAAATATTAAATATTAATTAAATATTTTAGATATTTTCGGATATTTTGGATATTTTAACAAAAACTTTGGATATATAAATAAATTTCAATAAAAAATTATTATATTTTTATAAAATTTATTAAAAAATATATTTTTTTTTTGAATTTCGGATATCCGAACGGATATCCGAATCCGAATCCGAAATTTCGGATATCCGAATTTCGGATATCCGAAATTTCGGATTCGGATTCGGAATTCGGATATCCGAAATTTCGGATTCGGATTCGGATAGTGAAATCCACTATCCGAAATTTTCGGATATCCGAAATTCGGATATCCGAATTTCGAATATCCAAAAATGAACACCCCTAAGTACCGGAGCACCTTATGGTGAAACACTGGGTCGTATAAACCCCTTTTCAAGTAATTCCTGGATTTGGAGCATCAGCTCCTTTATTTCAGGCGAGGCGAGTCGATACGGTGCTTTGGCCACAGGCGCGACGCCAGGTATCAAATCTATCTGGAATTACACTTGTCGGGTCGGAGGGAGTCTTGGTAGGTCTTGAGAAAATACCTCCAAGTACTCGGACACCACCGGTATGTCTTTAATCTTTCGTTCTCTTTTGGCACCCATCACATAGACTATGAAAGCTGTGTGTCCTTTCTTAAGGCTCTTGGTGGCCTTTAGGTGGGATATCATAGGGCACAGTGGGTGATTTCTTTGTCAATGGACTACTAATCTCCCCGTTGGTCAGACGAATCTTAAGCAAATGCTCGTCACACACGATTTTAGCCCTATTTCTAGCCAACCAATCCATTCCTACGACCACGTCAAAACCTCCTAATTTAATAGGCATTAAGTCTATACCGAATGAATTACCCTCTAGGACCAATTTGCAATCTTTGATGATTTCGTTAGTTTCTATTATATTACCCTCTAAGCAAATGCTCGTCACACACGATTTTAGCCCTATTTCTAGCCAACCAATCCGTTCACCACATCGAGTTTCTTGCGTGCACCATTTGGATCCATCACGAATGCTCTTCCCTTGGGTTTGTTTGGTCTGGTATCTTTGTCTTTTGCCAGCTTGGGACACTTATTTTTCATGTGTCCTAGATCTCCACACTCGTAGCATTGTTTCCCTGGTGCATACATGCAATCTTTGATTAAATGACCAGTTCGCGTGCACCTAAAACAGGGTATTGGGTTGCACTCTCCCTGATGGTGTAATTTGCATTTGTTGCAGAAAGGACTTGTGCCCAAGTATAGTCTCTCTGCCTTCCACCCTAGTCATTCCGCCTTACCACATCTCCAGACCTCTTTCTTGAACTACCACTGCTACCAACCGCTCTCTTAGTATCAAACCACTTACTCTTCTTGTCTATTGCCTTCTTCCTATCCACAGTCTTTACAGGTTCAGTCCAACCAGCTCTGACCGGATCATCGGTCAGGCTATTGGTGAAATCAACTACAGCCTGTAGGGTTGTGGGCTCTGAATAACGAACCATGCCTCTAACCCTTGGATGTAATCCCCAAATGAAGCGGGCTACACCCTTGGATTCGGGCATCACCAAGTGCGGTACCAGTCAGGACAATACCAAGAATTGGTTGATGTATTCTGTGTAGTTCGGTCCTTTAATCTCCAAACCCAGAAATTCAGCTTCCAGTTTCTCCAGTTGATTGATAGGGCAGTACTTGTTGGTGATTAGTTCCCTAAACTCAGACCAGTTCATTCTACCAATAGCATTCCAACCTCGGGGCTGAATGATGGTTTTCCACCAGTCCAGTGCTGGTCCCTTGAGAGATTGGGAAGCAAATCTCACCATATGCTCAAGCTTGCATTCGCTGATATCCAACACAGCTTTGATTTCATCCAGCCACCTATATGTTTCAATTGCACCCTCGGTGCCATAGAAGTCCTTCGACTTGCAGGCCATGAATGTCTTATAAGAGCACCCATTCCTTATAGCTTCGGCTTCCTCATTGTTGGCTTAGTATTTTCAGGACCATAAGTTCTGGTTGCATTTCCCCGGTCAGCGTTGATCTGGGCAATGATCGTGGGGATCACATTTGCAATTTGCTATGACACTAAGTTGGCAATCCTTTCATTATTTTCCTGGTTAACATTCCCTCCACGTGGTGTCCCTGGTGGAGTAGGTAGTTGGTTCCCAGTGGGTCTAGCTCCCACGTGTCGACCTCTAGTAGTTCCGTTCCTCGTCAAGTCGGCATTCTGATAGCATCATAGATAAATTCATTTAGCATCTCATATATTTTGGTTTCAAGTATCCCATTCATGTCAATTTTACCCTTATTAGTCATGCCAACTAAATACATGATGGTATAATATGCATAACACGACACAAGATAAATATATAGATTTTCTTAAATCACATGGGGTGAATCAATCATATCACACAAATCAAATTTTCCACGTATAATATTGCAATTCAGATCCAATTACCCTACATTTGTGGCATCAATAGAAATATTTTCTTAGAGAATCCAATCATAACGTCAACTAACAGAATTCAATAGTGTCATAGTTTCACAAGTTGGAAGGTGCAATCACCCCCATAATAATAATAATAGTTTCTGACATAGATAAATAAAATAGTTTCTTCAAATAGTCTCAAATCCAATTATTTAGCTGACAAACACCACTACTACCTCACATCCACTTCTTCTTCAGCCATCCGAACCAACCCGATCTCTTCTTCTTCTGTTCTCGATCCAGTCATTGCATGCTATGCGATGCTATCATCGCCTGGAACCGAGCAGATTATGATGTCCTTGTGGCGTGCTGGAGGGTCAGTTTGTGGCGCTAGATGGTCTTCAACAGATCACTCAAAGTGGGGTCAGAAGGTCCGATGTCACTAGCCCGATGGCTTTACTGAGAGTATCGATCGCCGGCAAGAACGCTAGGCCCATCATATAAACTACACCTGGGTGGCAGCCAATACTTGTCCCGGGTAAGATGTCCAAGTTGATTATTAACGGGTGGTGCCGGTAGCGGGGCCCTAACAGGAGGAGGTGGAGGAGGAGGCTCCTAAAAGAGACAAAAGATCCAGGTCTAGTACTCTTCCTAGGTCGAGTAATCACATAAGCACCCCTATTCCCACTGGGTGGAATAGGTGATTGGGCAGGCGCTATGACATGTGGTGAGTTGGAGCGCGTTTGGCTCCTAGCCGGAGATGTCGAGGAAGAGTCATCTGACGGCTCAGTGTCATCAGAAGTTGCAGATAGCCAGCCTGGATGTCCGCATCTCCGTAAGTAGGCCTCATACTCATTCTGGGGTCTAACCCTCCTAAGATTCCCAACAGGAGTAGTCTCTTCAACAGGGTGTGCATGAGCCTTTCCTCTGTCAGCCATAGTCTCGATATCCTGTAAAAATTATCATGAGTAATTTTGTTTCTCAGAGCTCATGACAATGATAGTAATAGTACTAGTTATAGTAGTGATGGCAGTAGTATCATATAGCAGTAGTATCATATAGCAGTAGTATCAATAAACAGTAGTATCAATGACTGCTAGTCTTGTCGAGCAATAACAGACGTGAAAGTCCGATAAAAATTTATCTTTAAACCGTGTTAAGAAAATCTATTAAGCCATTTAATCCAAAGTTTCACACCCTTGGGATTCGTACTGGAATTCACGCGTCTGATAAATTCATGTTTGATAGAACATAAAACATAGTTTAACCATTTAAACTTTGTGAAAAACACAGCGGAAATGAACTTTATAATATGGTTTATAAGCAGAAATTTCAGGTTCTATTTTGATATTATAAGTTACAAACAAACCCAAGAACAAAGGACCTTTTATATGTGAATAAGACTAGCTATGGAAAGACAAAACACAACTTATGGACAACCATAAAGAAGCTGCCATAATCTACCTTTCAGCAGCAAAAAAGAGTCGAAATGGATGATGAAACATGACCAAGGCACCAAAAGGAGGTCCTCTCAAGCTTGTATACCCCAAGCTCTATAGCAAAACACCTTCTTGTTAGGGAGAAGAACACCAAAAGCACTCAAAAACTCCCCAAAATGCTGCTGAATCCGTGAGTTTTAAGAGAGAGCAAAGGGAGTTATTTTGTGCTTGTTGCATGTAAGAGAGAGAGATTGGGTGGAGTGTAGGACTAGTTATGAATGGATTTCTCAAGAAAAGAAAAGGACCAACCATAGCAGGGGGGCCGAAATTTGGTTTCAAGAGGGTTTTCCCCCCAAACTTAATCACCCACTAATTTAAACTAGTCACTAATTAAGTTGTACAATTAACCTTTTAATTGTATAACTCATACACTCTTTTTATTATTTGATGTTATCTAGCTAACTTAAATAACACTACAAATAATATTCTTGAACAAAATATCCTAATAAGCTGTTCGATCTCATATGCAACTTATTTAGAAAACCCATTTTCTAAATTGGTGTAAATATTTAATTGCATGATCATATCATCAATTAAATATTAATTGGTGTTTGCTAAGCTTGTTATTGGGTATAACCCGACTTGGATCATAACGTACTAACCGTATCAATATTATACGTGTCTTGGGCATATAGAATCCTACAATCTCCCACTTGCACAAGATTCATAGAAGATTGATGCAAGTAGTAAATACCGCCTAACAACGGTTTACTACCCTTAATACGCATGACTTATAGCCATTCAATAACATGATCCCATTCAAGTATCCTACTTGAAATGATTTAGGTGAATCAATCATTTATCCTTTTGTTACAGAGGTCATGTTAAATCCAAGGACACAGAATGATCATTCCTTTTTGATTTAACTTAATCAGGCCTTAGACATCTTGCTCTCAACGAATAAGAGGAACAAATTCCATCTTAACTACATACGTTTCTCACAAACACCTCGTATCACACCTGAACATAGCCTTACATACTGTCCATTACTTCAGGGCAATGAAGAACTAGCTCAAGGTATAACACTTGGTGAATATCAAAACCCAATATGTATATCAGGTCTGAGGATACCAAATGATATTCTCCTTTTACTCAAATTTACTTATGATCAATCTAGAAGATTCCATGTAGTAAAATTTCAGATGCGGGTCAGTCCAATATTCGTATCCCACAAATATCTATGAACTTTGCAGCAACCAATTGCTCTATATTCATTCCTTATGAATATCCACCAATCCAAATTCATAATAATCTTACCCTCATACTTGTTCCCACAAGTATGAACGACTACGGACATTTAGAGTAAACAATTTACCCATGGATTTAAACATGCTAAATTGGAACATTTATTGAAATATTATAACCAAATAATTTTATTCAAGTACTAAAGGAGTTCCAAATATCCAAATACCAAATTACAGATCAAATCCAGTCACTAGAATATCGAAGTCCCATGGCACAGGTATGACTTTCATGCTTTGCCTTTTCTAGGAGTTTCGTAAGAGGATCCGCAATATTTTGATCTGTGTGAACTTTGCGAATACATATCTTTCCTTTCTCAACTTCATCTCGTATGTAGTTGAATCTCCGCTCAATGTGCCTAGTCTTTTGATGAGAATGAGGTTCCTTGATTTGAGCAATCGCACCCTCGTTATCACAAAAGATCTCTAGGGGATCCTGAATGGAAGGGACAACCCTAGATCGACAATGAATTTCTTCAACCATGCAGCCTCTTGAGCTGCCAATAAGGTGGCGACGTATTCAGATTCTGTAGTTGATAAAGCCACCACATCCTGTTTAGAGCTCTTCCAAGAGACCGTTCCTCCATTCAGAATGAAAATGTATCCCGATTGTGATCATGAATCATCACGATCGGTTTGGAAACTCTCATCCGTGTAACCTTTTACAACGAGTTCCTCATCACCAGATCCATAGATTAGGAACATATCCTTAGTCCTCCATAGGTACTTAAGTATGTTCTTAACAGCCATCCAATGACTATTTCCAGGATTTTGCTTGTATCGGCTTGTCATGCTTAAGGCGCATGAAACGTCTGGCCGAGTGCATATCATTACATACATGATAGATCCAATAGCAGATGCGTATGGGATTGCCTTCATTATATCTTGCTCATCCTTTGAGCTAGGACATTGAGTCGTACTCAATATCGTTCCTCTTTGAATAGGTATCGTACCTTTCTTAGAGTTCTCCATCTGGAACCTTTTCAAGATCTTATCAATGTATGCACTTTGATTTAAACCAATCAACCACCTTGATCTATCCGTATAGATCTTAACTCCCAGAATATAGGCGGCTTCACCAAGATCTTTGATGGAAAAACAACTTCCAAGCCAGGTTTTTACACCTTCTAAGGTTGGAATGTCATTTCCAAATAGTAGTATGTCATCAACATACAATACTAGGAAAGTGATGTTGCTCCCACTAGCTTTCTTATACACACAAGCTTCATCAGCGTTCTTGATGAATCCAAATTTAATTACTTCTTCATCAAAAGGGTGATTCCAACTTCTCGATGCTTGTTTCAATCCATAGATTGATTTCTTTTACTTGCATACTTTGTTAGGATGTTTTGGATCGACAAAACCTTCAGGCTGAACCATATTGACATCTTCCTTAAGATATCCATTTAGGAAGGCGGTTTTGACATCCATTTGCCAAATCTCATAATTATAATGAGCAGCTATGGCAAACAATATCCTAATAGATTTTAGCATTGCAACAGGTGAGAAAGTTTCATCATAGTCAACCCCTTGAGTTTGAGTGAAACCCTTTGCTACAAGTCTAGCTTTATAAGTATCCAAGTTTCCATGCATATCGGTTTTCTTCTTGAAAACCCACTTACTTCCAACTACTTTGGAGTTAAGAGTTGGTACAACCAAGTCCCATACTTGATTGTCATACATGGATTGCATCTTAACGTTCATGGCTTCAAGCCATTTGTCACAATCCAAATTGGACATTGCATCACGATAGGTGGTTGGTTCATTGGAATCTACCATATAGCATCCATCTACGAAAAATCCATACCTTTCAGGTGGATTACTAATTCTACCAGATCTGCGAACGTTTTATGTATATTGATCAACCACTTGATCATTCTCAACATCCTCATGTTGAGTGCTAGTGTCAACCAAACGTGTATTGGTTTGTGGTTCTCGATCCTCCTCAAGATCCACAGTTCTACTGCTAGTTCCTTTCGTAAGGAACTTAGCTTCTAAGAACTCAGCTTTCCTGGCAACAAACTCCTTTTTTTCCAATGGATCATAGAAATAGTATCCCATAGAATCTCTAGGATATCCAATGAAGATACACTTAGTGGAAGGCTTTCTAGCTTGTTTGAGGTGGGAGTCTCTTAACATAAGCCTCACAACCCCATACTTTTAAGTATGAAAGCGATGGAACCCTTCCATGCCATATTTCAAAAGGTGTCGTTTCCACTTTCTTGGTTGGGGCCATATTCAAAATACGGGCTGCTGAGAGCAAAGCGAAACACCAAAATGATAGAGGCAGTGAGCTTCTAGTCATCATAGATCGAACCATATCCAATAGAGTTCGATTTCTTCGCTCGGACACACCATTATGTTGTGGTGTTCCAGGTGGAGATAGTTGTGAGACAATACCACAACTTCTAAGATGATCTCTAAAAGCATCACTTAGGTATTCACCTCCTCTATCGGTGCAGAGAATTTTTATTTTCTTGTTGAGTTGATTTTCTACTTCATTTTGGAAGATTTTAAACATTTCAAAAACTTCATCTTTTTGTCTTAGTAAGTACACATAACCATATCGACTATAGTCGTTGGTAAAGGTAATGAAGTATCTTTCATGGTACCTAGTCATTGGCTTAAAAGGACCACATACATCCGAATGTATGGTACCTAATAAATCCTTTGCCCTTTCGGCTTTGCCACTAAAAGGTGCCTTGGTCATTTTACCTTGTAAACAAGACTCACATACATCAAATGAATCACATTCACTGGTTTTTAAAAGACTATTCTTTTGTAGTGTTTGTATTCTTTTCTTGTTTATATGACCAGGCAATGCCAAAGGTAAGTGTCACTCAAATCCTATTTGAGTTTCTTGGTACTAGTTTGGTACAATAAGCTATCATTCAATGTATTTTCACAAACCAATTCATAGATACCATTGATGGGAATAGCTTTAAAGTAAAACATGTCATTCAAAGTAACATGGATTTCATTTCCAATAAATGATAATACATATCCAAAATGTTTTAGTAGGGCTACTGAAATAATGTTCCTAGTCAAAATAGGAGCATACAAAACATTGCACAAAATTACTTCCAAACCATTTAGAAGTTTCAAGATGTAGTCACCATGGGCTTCAACTTGAACTTTAGCCCCATTGCCCATGTAGAGGCTAACATCCCCTTTGTTGAAGTTGCTACTTCTTTTGAACCCCTGCAACAAATTGCAAATGTGAGTTCCATATCCGGTATCTAATACCCATGTGTTAGAGGATATTAAGTTTAAATTAATATGGATCATGTATATGGTACCTGAGGTCTGCCTGGCATCCCTCTTTGCTTTCAACTCTTGGAGATGGACAGGATAATTTCTTGCCCAATGTCCAATCTCCCCACACTTGAAGCATGGGTCATTAGAAGTAACCTTTTGCTTCTTCTCCTGTGCTTTGGGTGGCACCGTTGCCACCCCTTTCCCTTTTCCCCATACGGGTCCCTTACCCTTGGCAACTCTTGCCTTGGGTGCAGGATGAGGCCTTTTCTTGTTCCCACCTTCATTGATGGTGAGAACGGGTAAAACCCTTTTACCCATGGCCGCCTCGGCCGTTTTGAGCATAGAATGAAGCTCACCAATGCTTTTGTCCCAAGCATTCATGTTGTAGTTCAACACGAACATCTCAAACTTTTTGGTAAGGCCATTGAGGATCAAATCCGTGGCCAATTCCTTCGAGACGGGACAATTTAGCCTTTTGAGGCGGTCAATGTGACTTTTCATCTTAAGTACATAAGATGAAACCGATTGGTTGTTGTCCATACGACATGCATGGAGTGCTCGAACCGTTTCGAAGCGCACAACCCTCGCTTGCTGTTGGAATGTTTCCTTCAGTTGGGTTATCATGTCATAAGCTCCGTGATGTTTATACTCCTTCTGGAGATCCGGAGTCATGCTTGCCAACATAAGGCAAGACACTTGGACGGAGTCCTCAGTGTACTTCATCCAATTGTTATAGGCCTCCTTATCATCCTCACTAGGTTGATCGGGAATAGGGTCATCTAAAACATATGATTGTTTCTCTTGCTTGAGAACGATTCTCAAGTTTCGATACCAATCAATAAAATTGTTATGATTTAGACGTTCCTTTTGGAGAATCGCTCGTAAAGATTGGGCGGACGTGGATGAATTATCATGATTATCATTGTTATTGGTGGCCATCTACAAAATTTAACAAAGATCAATTTTAGTATTTCGATATTGTTATTTTAATAATTAATACCTTTTAAGGTCATTTTCATATTAAAATCTAGAACCCAACATTACATTTAAATAGTGGTTAGGTGACCTTTATCCCACGATTTAAATTAATAAGGTGGTCAGCGATTGACGGTTGCAACAATTTGCAACTTCTAGAGGTATGGGATCGACTTGAAACATCATATGTAAAGTCGGCATGTTAGTCCTATCAACACCATTTGGAAACCACATCGTAGGTGATCCATTTGACATGGTTTGCAAATCAAGACACCCTACTTACACACACGTGTGAGTTTGCCAAAATAAGCAGTTAGGTGACCTTTATCCCACGAATATGGCATTCTCACCTCAAGTCACAAGTTCCCTCAAAATGGTTAGGTGACCTTTATCCCACTAAGAGTTCCCGAGTGACTCAAGTGTTGTGTTAAAGGACGGTGTTGATCTCATTTTTAAAATATTTAGAGATTTCATAATTCTAGTTTAGAAAACTCTATGTATCTATATTTGCATGCTTTCAAATACAAGATACCCTATGGTTCATTTTTAATAAAACCTCTTTTATTAAAATTATTAATCCTTTTAATAACTTTTATTAACATATTAATAATTAAGAACCATGAAAATTCAGCTTGTTATGATTATTTATTTAGATTGTCAAGTATATCCACATATCAAACAATCAACATAAAATGGATAATCAAACAAGCATATATAAAACAACCATATGTGCATAACCATAGCCACTATGTTGACAACACTTGTTTGCCATCACAAGTGTTGTCATTTGGTCTTTCTAAGGGTTGAATACAACACAAAAGATGAGATCTCCAAAGACCCCCACTTGAAATTGCATCCAAATGCTTCAAGTCCTTCTCTTTGTGTCTTCCTTTTGTGCTTCCATCTTGTGCATTTTTATTTACAAAATTTATATCCTAATACAAATTTTCTAATAAAGAAAACACACTTAATCTATCTATTACATTACAAATGAATGAATAAATAAATTACACCCAAATACAAGCATAAAAGAATAATTATTACAACCCATGAAAAAAGAAATCAACCAACACATATCATTCATCCAAATAACACAAGGTCAAGGGCTAGGTTATGCACCATAATAAACAATGATCATATCATCCAAAATAACAATGAATCCCCACTAAAACCACGAAATTTCAGCCAACACAAACTGAAATTTCGGGTTTTATTTGTCCAAACAAACAAATAATAAAACATACATGTCTTTCAAAGTTTAATCACAAGCATGTGTGATATAACTTTGAAAGTTTGGGGATTCATAATACATGAACATGGCAGCCCCTAAAGGGGTTATAAAGTCCCATAAAACGAATTTTTAAAGGACAAAACAAGCTAGCTATCCACATAACCGGCTCTAGATGCCAATGTTGGGTTTGATAGAACATAAAACATAGTTTAACCATTTAAACTTTGTGAAAAATGCAGCAGAAATGAACTTTATAATATGGTTTATAAACTGAAATTTCAGGTTCTATTTGTTGGATTCTGTATGCCCAAGACACATAAAACATTGATGTGGTTAGTACGTTATGATCCAAGTCGGGTCATACCCAATAACAAGCTTAGCAAACACC
This sequence comes from Flaveria linearis, assembly GCA_024085815.1. NCBI lineage: Eukaryota > Viridiplantae > Streptophyta > Magnoliopsida > Asterales > Asteraceae > Flaveria > Flaveria linearis. Next base: position 46,793,319 of record CM044010.1, on the reverse strand, counting down.
AATCAATATTTAATTGATGATATGATCATGCAATTAAATATTTACACCAATTTAGAAAATGGGTTTTCTAAGTAAAATTGCATGTGAGATGGAACAACTTATTGGGATATTTTGTCCATGAGTATTATTTGTAATGTTATTTATTTTAATCAAATGACATCACATGATAAGAGAGAGTGTAAGGGTTATATAAAATTAATAGGTTAATTTTATAACTCTTACAATTACAAATAAAATGGGTGTTTAAGTTTTTAAGGGGGAAAAACCCCTTGGGTTAAACAAATCGGCCGCCCCTTGTGGGGATTAAGGGCCTCTTTGTTTCTTGAAACAATGCACTTCATTTTACAAGAAAAGAATCTCTTTGACTCCTTCTCTCAAATACATACATGCAATGACCAAATGAAAAAAAAAGGCTCTCTCTTCTCTTCACAAAGAATCACGGCTGGAATGGTTCCAGCAGCAATCTTCTAGCTCGATTTGGTGCTCAAAAGATGCTTCCTCTCGGTTCTTTGAAGAAATTCACGGCTGGAATGGTTCCAGCAGCCTTTTTCTTAGTCGATTTGGTGCTACAAATCCTAGCAAAAGGGTGTTGCTTTGAGGCTTGTGGGTATGAACACTTGAGAACACCTTCTCTTGGTGTTTTGGTCATTCAATGGCAGCTTCATCTTCAGATAAGTCCACGTTTTTCTACCTCTTTGGATGATGTTTCATCCACGGTTTTTTGACAGCTTCTACCTCTTTGGATGATGTTTCATCCACGGTTTTTTGACAGCTTCTAACTCTTTGGATGATGTTTCATCCACGTTTTTTTTTGACAGCTTCTAAAGCTTTGAATGATGGTTTTTTCAGCCACGTTTTGGCAGCTTCTAAAGTAGCTTTGGATGATGGTTTTCAGCCACGTTTTTGGCAGATTCTAAAGGTAGTATACATCACTTGTTTGGGTTGTTATGTATTGGTGATAACTAGTTCAAACACATACATAAGATCCTTGTATTCTTGGGTTTGTTGTAGACATGCAATGAACAAAATTTTCAGATTTCAAATGATATTTGTTTGATGTTAATCCGCTGCGTTTTCAAGTTTAAAATGGTTAAACAACATTGTTTAGGTCCAACAAACCCAACAATGGCATCTAGAGCCGGATATGTGGATGACTAGTTTCTTGTGTTCTTGTAAAATTGGTTTTATAAGGCTTTAACAACCTTATTAGGGCTGTTTTGTGATGATTTGATGATACCCCAACCTTTCAAGGTTGTAATCATGCATGCTTATGATTAGATCTTGAAAGGAAAGATATCAATTTGGTTGATTGGTTTTTGTTTGGACAAAAGACCCTAAATTCTTAGTTTGTGTTGGCTGAAAATTTAGGGTCAAATGGGGTTCATTTTGGTTCTTGAAATGATGTATGTGGATACATATATTAGTGCATAACATAGCCTTGACCATGTGTGTTTTGGATTTGGTTGATTGTAATCTTGTCATGTTGGTTGTATTCATTCTTTATGGGTTGTAATAATCCTTTTGGTGTTTCAATTTGGGTTGTAATTTGTTTATTCATTTGGCAATGTAATAAATAGATTAGGAGTATTTTTTCTTTTACTAGAAAATATGTATTAGGATATATATTTGTAAAAGAAGATGCTCGGGAAAGAAGCACAAAAGGAAGACACAAAGGATGGACTTGAAGCATTTGGATGCAAGTTCAAGTGGGAGTCTTTGAAGACCTCATCATTTGTGTTGTGTTGAACCCTTAGGAAAGACCTTATGACAACACTTGTGATGGCAAACAAGTGTAGTCAACTTAGTGGCTATAGTTATGCACATATGTTTGTATGATTGTACTTGTTTGGTTGTTTGTTGTGTGATTGTTATTTGACATTTGGATGTGCATAACAAACTAATTAACAAACTTAACAAGCTGAATTTTATGGTTCCTAATCATTAAGTGATTAATAAAAGGTTATTAAAAGGATTAATGATTTAATAAAAGAGGTTTTATTAAAAGTGAACCATAGGATACCTTGCATTTGAAAGCATGCAAATACAAGGTAAATAGAGTTTTCAAACTAGAATCAATGAAAACTAAAAATCCCTTTTTCAAACAAGTTTAACACCGTCCTTTTGCACAACACTTAAGTCATTTGGAAACTCTTAATGGGATAAAGGTCACCTAACCATTTTGAGGGAACTTATGACTTAAGGTGAGAATACCACATTGGTGGGATAAAGGTCACCTAACCACTTGTGTTGGTAAACTCACATGTGTGTGCAAGTAGGGTAACTTGATTTGCAAACCATGTTGAATGGATCACCTAAAATATGGTTTCCAAATGGTGTTGATGGGATTAACATGCCGACTTTGCATATGACGTTTAAAGTCGATCCCATACCGCTAGAAGTTGCAAAGGGTTGCAATTGTCAAATATTGACTACCTTGTTAATTTGAATAATGAGATAAAGGTCACCTAACCATTATTTGAATGTGACGTTGGATTCTAGATTTTAATTATTAATTGTCTATGAGACATAAAGGGTATTAATAATTAAAATGAAATTTTTCAGAAATACTAAAAAGAACTTTGTAAAATTTGTAGAATGACCGCAAACCATAATGCTACCACCCCGACCGTCCATACCCTATCACTGAGAGCTATTTTAGAGAGGGATCGTCTGTACCATAATAACCTTATGGACTAGTCTCGAAACTTAAGAACTGTTCTCAAGCAAGAGCAAAGACATGTGTCCTTAACGATCCTATTCCTAACCAACCCGACCCCGACGATGTTGAGGCCATTCCCGATCCTAAGGCAAATGTTGCCAAAGGAGAAGGGCACATCAAAGGCAATGGGTAAGGGTAGATCAAAGCGGAACCTCCAAAACCTAAGCTTATGAAGCTTAAGGTAATCGAAAACGATCCATGCTTTATGTATGGTGAGATAGGTCATTTGAAAGGGATTCATCCAACCTATCTCAATGAGTTGAGAAATAAAAGGGATGCTGGGCAAACCTTAAGTATAACTTTCATAATCCATATTAACTTAGGTGTTATTTCCTAAAAGCACATGGGTAATTGGATACCTCATATGGAACTCACTATTGCAATTTGTTGCAAGGGTTTAAAAGAAATAAGCACCTTAAGAAAGGAGACTATGTTTTGAAACTTTCAAAAGGTTTGGAAGTTGTTCGTCAAAACATGTTTATATGCTCCTAGTTTGACTAGGAACATGATTTAAGTTTCCCTTTAAAGCAATATGGTTATGATTTAAAGTTAGTAAATGATGGTATTTATATATATTATATGGATGATATATATTATTTTAAGGCTATGCCTTCTAATGATATTTGTGAATTGGTTCATGATGATTCGTCCTATAATAACACATTATACCTATCATACACCAAGAGACTTAAAATGGTTTAAGTGACTCTTATTCTTGTCATTGTCATCTTGGTTACATAAACAAGAATCGGATTTAAACACTTTAAAAGAATGGTCTTTTGAAAACAAATGAAAATTGTTCATTTGATAAGTGTGAATCTTGTTTATGAGGTAAGATAACCAACACGCCTTTTAGTGGTACTAATGAGAGGGCAAAAGACTTATTAGGAATCATACATTTGGATGTATGTGGTCCTTTTAAGACAATGACAAGGTATGGTGAAACTTACTTCATTACCTTAACCGACGATTATAGTCGCTATGGTTATGTGTACTTGATGGCACATAAACATGAAGAATTTGAAATGTTCAAAATCTTCAAGAATGAAGTAGAAAATCAACTCGATAGAACTACCAAAGTTCTCCGTTTAGATAGAGAAGGAGAATACCAAAGTGAGACTTTTAGGGATCATCTAGGAAGTTGTAAGATTGTCTCACAACTTACTCCTCACAGAACACCATAACATAATGATGTGTCTGAAAGGAGATCGAACCCTATTGGATATGGTTCGACCTATGATGGCTATAAGCTCACTACCTCTAATCATTTTGGGGTTTCGCACTACTCTCCGAGGCTCGTATTTTGAATATGGCCCAAACCAAGAAAGTGGATTCGACGCCTTTTGAAATATGAAATGAAATAAGTCCATCGCCATCATATTTAAGAGTATGGGTTATGAAGCTTATGTTAAGCTTAACACCCAAACCAACTGAAAGTCGATTCACTAAGTGTATATTTGTTGGATATCCAAAGGACTGTATAGGATACTACTTCTTTGATCCAACAAAGCAAAAAGTATTTATTGCTCAAAAGGCATAGTTCTTGGAAGCCAAGTTCCCTATGGAAGGAATGGCGCATAGAACAGTGGAATTTGATGAGGATCAAGATCCACAAGCCGATACACGTTTGGTTGACACTAGCTATCAACAAGAAGTTGTTGATAATGATCAAGAGGTTGATCGATACACACAAAACGTTCATAGATCTGGTAGAGTTAGCATTCCACCTGAAATATATGGATCTTTCATGGATGGATGCTATGAGATTGACTCCGATGAGCCAAGTACATACCATAATGCTATGTCCAATTAGGATTGTGACAAATGGCTGGAAGCCATGAACGCAGAGATGCAATCCATGTATGACAAACAATTTTAGAAATTGGTTGACCCTCCACTTAACTCCAAACCGGTTGGATGCAAGTGGGTTTTCAAGAAGAAAACAAATATGCATGGAAACTTGGACACTGACAAGGCTTATGTGTATAAAAAGGCTAGTGGGAGTGTAATCATATTCCTAGTATTGTATGTTGATGACATAATACTATGTGGAAAGGACATTCCAACCATGGAAGGTTTTAAAACCTGGCTTGGAAATTGTTTTTCCATAAAAGATCTCAGTGAAGCCGCCTATATTTTAGGAATAAAGATCTATAGGAATAGATCGAGGCGGTTGATAGGTTAAACCAAAGTGCATACATTAATAAAACCTTGAAAAGGTTCAAGATGGTAAACTCTAAGAAAGGTATAGTACCTATTCAAAGAGGGACAATATTGAGTGCATCTCAATGTCCAAGCTTAAAGGATGAGCAACATCGTATGAAGGACATCCCATATGCGTCTGCTATAGGATCCATCATATATGCGATGATATGCACTAGACTGGACGAGTCATGCGCGTTAAGCATGACAAATAGATATCAGCAGAATCCAAGTAACAGCCATTGGATGGTTGTTGAAAGTATATTGGAATATCTTAGGAGGACTAAGGATCTGTTTCTAATATACAGATCTGATGAATAGGAACTAGTTGTAAAGGGTTACACGAATGCTAGTTTCCAAACTGATCGAGATGATCCTCGATCACAATCGGGGTACGTTTCCATTATGAATAGGGTAGCATTGTCCACTATAGAATTTGAATACATAGCCGCCTCATTAGCAGCTTGGGAAGCTGCATGGATAAAAGGGTTTATCACCAATCTAAGGATGGTCTCTACCATTCAAGACCCCTTAGAAATCTTTTGTCATGACGAGGGTGTGATTGTTCAAATCAAGGAACCCCGTGCACGTCAAAAGATTAAGCATAATGAGCGGAGATTCAACTACATATGGGATGAAGTTGAAAAGGGAAAGATATGTATTCGCAAAGTTCGCTTTGATCAAAACATTGCGGATCCACTCACGAAGCTCCTTGAAAGGGCAAAGCATGAAAGTCATGCTTGTGCCTTAGGACTTCGATATTCTAGTGATTGGAATTGATCTGTTTAGTATTAATATTATTAATATGGAACAATTGTAATACTTAACTTATCTATGTATTTACGATATTTTAAGTAATTTTCCCTTTCAGCATGTTTACATCCATGAATAATTTATTATTCTAAATGTCCGTAGTCGGTCATATTTGTGGGAACAAATATGAATGTAAGACTATTATGAACTTGGATTGGTGGATATTCATAAGGCATGGATATAGAGTAATTGGTTGCTGCCAAGGTTCATAGATATTCGTGGGATACGAATATTGGACTGACCCGCATCTCAAATTTTACTACATGGAATCTTATTGATTGATCATAAGTAAATTTGAGTAAAGGCGAATATCATTTGGTATCCTCCGACCTGAGATACATATTGGGTTTTGATATTCACCAAGTGTTATACCTTGAGCTAGTTCTTCACTGATATGAGATAATTGTCAGTACATAAGACTATGTTCAGATATGACATAAGGTGATTGTGAGAAACGTATGTAGTCAAGATGGGATTTTTTCCTCTTATTCGTTGAGAGTATGATGTCTAAGGCCTGATTAAGTTAAATCAACAAGGAATGATCATTCTGTGTCCTTGGATTTAACATGACATCTGTAACAAAAGGATAAATGATTGATTCACCTAAATCATTTCAAGTTGGATACTTGAAGGGGATGATGTTATTGAATGGCTTCTAAGTCATGCGTATTAAGGGTAGTAAACCGTTGTTAGGCGGTATTTACTGCTTGCATCAATCTTCTATGTATCTTGTGCAAGTGGGAGATTGTTGGATTCTGTATGCCCAAGACACATAAAACATTGATGTGGTTAGTACGTTATGATCCAAGTCGGGTCATACCCAATAACAAGCTTAGCAAACACCAATCAATATTTAATTGATGATATGATCATGCAATTAAATATTTACACCAATTTAGAAAATGGGTTTTCTAAGTAAAATTGCATGTGAGATGGAACAACTTATTGGGATATTTTGTCCATGAGTATTATTTGTAATGTTATTTATTTTAATCAAATGACATCACATGATAAGAGAGAGTGTAAGGGTTATATAAATTAATAGGTTAATTTTATAACTCTTACAATTACAAATAAAATGGGTGTTTAAGTTTTTAAGGGGGAAAAACCCCTTGGGTTAAACAAATCGGCCGCCCCTTGTGGGGATTAAGGGCCTCTTTGTTTCTTGAAACAATGCACTTCATTTTACAAGAAAAGAATCTCTTTGACTCCTTCTCTCAAATACATACATGCAATGACCAAATGAAAAAAAAAGGCTCTCTCTTCTCTTCACAAAGAATCACGGCTGGAATGGTTCCAGCAGCAATCTTCTAGCTCGATTTGGTGCTCAAAAGATGCTTCCTCTCGGTTCTTTGAAGAAATTCACGGCTGGAATGGTTCCAGCAGCCTTTTTCTTAGTCGATTTGGTGCTACAAATCCTAGCAAAAGGGTGTTGCTTTGAGGCTTGTGGGTATGAACACTTGAGAACACCTTCTCTTGGTGTTTTGGTCATTCAATGGCAGCTTCATCTTCAGATAAGTCCACGTTTTTCTACCTCTTTGGATGATGTTTCATCCACGGTTTTTTGACAGCTTCTACCTCTTTGGATGATGTTTCATCCACGGTTTTTTGACAGCTTCTAACTCTTTGGATGATGTTTCATCCACGTTTTTTTTTGACAGCTTCTAAAGCTTTGAATGATGGTTTTTTCAGCCACGTTTTGGCAGCTTCTAAAGCAGCTTTGGATGATGGTTTTCAGCCACGTTTTTGGCAGATTCTAAAGGTAGTATACATCACTTGTTTGGGTTGTTATGTATTGGTGATAACTAGTTCAAACACATACATAAGATCCTTGTATTCTTGGGTTTGTTATAGACATGCAATGAACAAAATTTTCAGATCTCAAATGATATTTGTTTGATGTTAATCCGCTGCGTTTTCAAGTTTAAAATGGTTAAACAACATTGTTTAGGTCCAACAAACCCAACACTATTTTGATATTATAAGTTACAAACAAACCCAAGAACAAAGGACCTTTTATATGTGAATAAGACTAGCTATGGAAAGACAAAACACAACTTATGGACAGCCATAAGGAAGCTGCCATAATCTACCTTTCAGCAGCAAAAAAGAGTTGAAATGGATGATGAAAAACGACCAAGGCACTAAAAGGAGGTCCTCTCAAGCTTGTATACCCTAAGCTCTATAGCAAAACACCTTCTTGCTAGGGAGAAGAACACCAAAAGCACTCCAAAAACTCCCTAAAATGCTGCTGAATCCATGAGTTTTGAGAGAGAGCAAAGGGAGTTATTTTGTGTTTGTTGTATGTAAGAGAGAGAGATTGGGTGGAGTGTAGGACTAGTTATGAATGGAGTTCTCAAGAAAAGCAAAGGACCAACCATAGCAAGGGGGGGGGGGAGAAATTTGGTTTCAAGAGGGTTTTCCCCCCCAAACATAATCACCCACTAATTTAAACTAGTCACTAATTAAGTTGTACAATTAACCTTTTAATTGTATAACTCATACACTCTTTTTATTATTTGATGTTATCTAGCTAACTTAAATAATACTACAAATAATATTCTTGAACAAAATATCCTAATAAGTTGTTCGATCTCATATGCAACTTATTTAGAAAACTCATTTTCTAAATTGGTGTAAATATTTAATTGCATGATCATGTCATCAATTAAATATTAATTGGTGTTTGCTAAGCTTGTTATTGGGTATAACCCGACTTGGATCATAAACCGCATCAATATTCTACGTGTCTTGGGCATATAGAATCCTACACTCGAGCAATAACAGACGTGAAAGTCCGATAAAAATTTATCTTTAGACCGTGTTAAGAAAATCTATTAAGCCATTTAATCCAAAGTTTCACACCCTTGGGATTCGTACTGGAATTCACACGTCTGATAAATTCATGATTACGTTGATCAAGTGTAATCATCAATTTATCCAACCCGCTTACCCCAACATTCACCTAAGCAAGGACAGTCCTAGGGTATCAGGGTTGTATCCTAGGGCCTACTAAGGTATTCCCAATTTCTTTACAACTTGTGGCTCTGATACCAATCTGTCACACCCCAGGCCCAAGGAGGGTGGGACGTCACAAACTAGCAACATATATGGCAGCGGAAACAAACTATCACAAGAGCACACAAGGAGAGAAATAAAATGGCATTACATGTTAAAGTCTAACCGGGCTGTAACAGTCTAGCCCGTCACGCAAATTACAAATTCGTTACATAAGTATTCAATGTTTTATCAATCATAATCCAAATTGTTCAAACGTTTTACAGTCAAGTAATGCCAAAGGTAGTCAAATTTCTAGATCATTTGAGTCTGAAAGGATCTCAGCATCTAGTTTGATCAATTAGATTAGATTTGCAGCGGAATTAGCACACGAATTAACAAATTTAAACAAGAACACAATGGATTTATCAATGAAACAGTACTGTCATAGAATAAGAGAGAGTTTCTGCACAAAGGATGTATTTCATTCAATATATGCTTCGACAATTTACAATTAGGTCATCTTTCCTTTTATAGGGAAAGATGACGTCAGCTGATGTCACTTGATAGTGACATCTAACTGTTATTCTAACAAACTACTGAAAGTTAACACAACTACTGAAGATGTCAAATAGCTGACATCTTCTTACAAAAATACTAAGTGTTAACTATCACTACAACTACTAAAAAGAAACTACTGAAACTACAACGACTGAAGAACATGCTCTTCAGTCGTTTTACAAGTACTTAAAAAGAAAAGAAACTACTGAAAAGAAAGACTGAAAGGAAACCATCACAACAACTGAAGAATACTTCTTCAGCTGTTGTGACAAAGTCTGAAGGCTTCAGTACTTGGACTTCAGACTTGAACTTCAGTTGTTGTCATCAGCTGATGTCTTTAGTTGTTGTCATCAGCTGATGTCTTCAATCTTTGTACTTCAGCTATTGATCTTCAGTACTTTAGTCTTCATCTGTTGAAGTCTTCAGCACTTTAGTCTTCAGCTGTTGATTTTCAGTACTTTAGTCTTCAGCTGTTGATCTTCAGTACTTTAGTCTTCAGCTGTTGAAGTCTTCAATCTTTGTCAAACAGCTGATGAGGCCTTCAGCAGTTGTTGTGATGTCTTGTAGGACTTAAAGGTTTTTCTAATCTGGCTCATCGGTTCTTTTGGTCCAACAAACTCCCCCTGAACCAATGCAGCCAAAACCTTTAAGCTTATTGAAGTGTCCCACTTATTAAGGCAGAAAGATTGGTCTTTTGTCTTCTAGATCAACTTAGAAGTAACCCTTATCAGCACAGGCCTGGGAAGAAGTCTCAAGAATCTGATTGGCAAAGGATGGATGGGAACTCTGTCTTGGGGAACTAGACACAGAGCTGTTACCCCATCCATGAGATCTACTTCCCAACTATGAGCCTATATGATTCTCTGGTGTAGGCTTCCAAGAATACAATATGTTCCTTCATGGTTAGCTCTTCAGCCTCACCTTCAAAGAATCCTTCTGGCCCATAGAACTCAGATAGGTATTTGACCTGTTTTCCATTTTTGAGCTCCACTATTGTGATCTCTCTGTAAGCAAACTCGTCCGGGTGATTACCCTCAAGTAACAGTTGGAGCTCATCCTTTTTGATTTCATCAAGCCTCTTATACACCAGCCCCTTTTTCACCATTCTATTTTCCAGTATCTTTTATAGGGGCATATTAGATGCATAGGCCTTCTTGAAATCTTCAAGGATCTCCTAGGGTGATACTACAATGGCAAGTGTGATCACTGCATCTACAATCTTTTTCACTTGCCCATTGTATCTCTGAGGAATGTTTTTCTTTTGGATCCTGTGAGACACCCTGGGATCAGGCCAAATCCTCACTCTTTCTTTTTGATATTGGAATGTATGCTTGAGAGTGTATAATCTCTGAGCTTGCTTCCTTATGCTTATGATTGATGAAGAGGCTGCATATGCTTTGTCTACCCTCTTTAACAATTCCTCATCATGTAGTTTGTGATGCTCTTCTTCTTCTAGCTTCACTTTAACTATTTGTCTTTGGAGCTCAGGATTAATTATCAAAGGGAGACTTTTGGCCTTAGGCAACTGAATGGCAGCTGAGATAGGCAGCCTATCTTCTTCCTCAGTATCATCTTCTTCTTCATCTTCCAGCCTCAACACCCTTCTCTTCCTCTTCAAGGGTGCATCATTGGCTATTGGTTTTGTGGGAGAGGGAGTTGGTTTAGTGGGTTGTGGGAGTGGTTGTTTTGGTGTGGGAATTTTGGTAGGCTGTTCTAGCAGTTTGGATGTGAGTGAAGATTTGGTTTGCTTTGCTAGAGCAGTCCTGTTCCCAGCACCTGCTTCACTCAGGGATTCTATGACCAGCCCCTTGGTAAATACTTCAGACGAATAGATCTTGGTGGTTATTGCCAAGATACTGTCCCTGGTCCATGACTTGATCTCCAGGACTGATCACCCCAGATACTTCGAAGTGAACCTCGCCATAGCCTCAAGTCTCTCCTTCTCTTCTTGGCTATAGAAAGTCCATCGGTTTTCTATCTCTTGCACCTCTAATTTTCGGATCTCTGAGTCAAGTTGGGCAGTATCAAAACCTTGCCTAAACAACTGATCAATGATGTTATCCATTGATCGGCTGTGTTCGGCATCAGCTTCCTTTATTAGCTCATCCAACTTCTTCTCAGACTCCTTTTCTTTCTTCTTCTTCTTGTATGTGACATGAAAGTCTTTTGTACTTTCAGTCACTTTCTCCATTTCAGTTCCCTTCTCAACCTCCTTCTCCTTCTTAGTCTCCACCACCAATTCCATCTCAGTTTCCCCCTCTTTCTCAACTTATTTCTCTTTCTCCTCCTCAATCCTCTTCCTCTTGATTACTTTCACTGACTGAGTCTCCCCCTTTTTGGTTGCATTGGTTGCAAGGGTTTGACTGTCAGAAAGCTTCTTTGCCATAACATCCTCCACCAGGGGTTGTATAACAGAGGGAAGCCTCTCATCAAGGGTTTTAATCACTATATCAGTGATAATGGGTGTGATGAGAGGCATGGAGTTTTTAAAGATAGCAGCTATTTGCTCAGGGGGGGTTCTGTCCCTGAGAAATAGTGCCAGAAGGAGAGGTTGGTGGTCGAGATTTTAGGAGTGGTTCGGTGTTTATAAGACCTTCAGATGAAGGTGCCATCTGTTGGGTTATTTTGGTGGCAGATGGACTTGATTCTCGAGAGAGTTAGGCAAGTAGATCTTTTAATCTACTTACCTCCTCCTCAAGAATAGTGTTCTGGGCTAGAACATCATAAAAGAAGCCCAGGTCATCATCAGCTGTTGCTGAATCACCTGACCTCCTGATTGGATCAGGATGTACCTGTGCTGAGTGTGGCTCAGTATACACATGTGCCCCTTGTTCTTAGTACTGGGGACTTCCTACCACAGGATTAGAACCTTCATCGGCAGTTGCCTCTGGTGAGGACTTAGCTACAGTACCAGCTTCATCCTGCTCATGTGCTAAATCAGGGGAAGTGGCAGCCTCACCAGATGTTCTAATCTCCTCTTCCACACTAGGAGATTGAACATGATAATCCCTATGCTGTGGGCTCTCAGCAACACTTTGGTCCTCCCTCTCATTGGTTGGAGTTTGCCCAGTTGTTATAGGTTCCTGGGGAGAGGGTGGAGTGTTGAGCTGAGTTAGCATTTTTGCAATAATAAGAGTGGGACTTTGAGGGGCGGTTGCAGTGGGAGATAGGGTAGAAGCAGTGTGCACCCGGGGAGATTGGTGCTTTTCAATGGCAACCTCCTCAAGTGAGAAAGGTTCCAGATGTGTAGGTGCCCCTGATGTGGTTGCTTCAGGCTCCTGTTAAGAGGATGCCTGAGCGGTTGAGGTTGGTGGAGTCTTTGTATCTACTGGGGGATTAATGCCAGTAGATATGTCCTGCCTTTGTGTTGCAGGGGCATCCTCAGGGGACTCATCTCCCTGAGTAGCCTTTTTGGGCTTTTTGGATTTGGGTTTGGTGGGGACTTTGGATTTGGAGGTGGAGGCTGTGGGTTCCTGCTGCATGGGTTTTCGCAGCTTGGTAGCCTTTTTGAGTGTCTGGTCAGAGTTGTGCATGGAGTATACCTCAGGCAATACAGCCATGGCAGGGACTCCAAGGCCAACAAGTCCCTTAGCTTTCAGCTGGTTCTCTATAATGGCCATTATGAACCGTGGATATAATATCCATCGGTTAGCAATAGGTTTTGAGGCCATATCCTTAGTTCTAAAAATATTATTTCAGAAAAATTTAAGTCTTGTTGCTCAAGGATAGAAAATAATACCTGCTGCCACCTAGTTGACATTTGATCCCAAGAAGAAGTCTTAGGGGCTAGCCAGACATTCACCATATGAAAAATAAGGCATTCCGCGTCATGGAAATGCTTCTTTAGGATGGTAGAAGCACTTAGGTTACCCTGGTATCCATGGTGGGCAAAGGATAGATCAGGGTGCCCTTTGAATATCCAGTGGGGAAGGTGGCATCATCCAGTTTTAGGGTTTGGCGAAGGATTGTCAGTGTGATGACCACCTTATAGTTGTTGATGACCGACTGGAGAGAGACCTCGGCGTCAGTCTCTCCAGTGAGGGTGATGTTCGTCCAGAACTGTTGAAGAGATTCGGCATATATTATTGGATTTAGGAGAAAGGCCGTTTGGTAGTGGGAGTCGACCAAAGATCTATGGCATTGTCGAACTTGGTCCAGAATGGTGATTTGGTAAGGTAGGCAATACAGTTGTGTCTGGGTTTGAGCTGTATGGTCGCCATTAATGTAAGGAGAGAGGTTTTAGAGTTTTTGAACGTTAGGGTATGAGAGAATGAAAAACTCTGAAGTTAGGATTAGGTATTTATAATGGTTATAAAACAGCTAAAAGGAAACGACTGAAGGTTTTGGTGTTAGTCATCAGTTGTTTGAAACGACTGATGACATGGTTTTAACCTTCAGAGGTTGTAAACGACTGAAAGCTTGGTGTTAGTCATCAGTTGTTTGAAACGACTGATGACATGGTTTTGCTTTCAGATGTTGTAAACAACTGAAGACTTGTTAATCATCAGTAGTTGAGAACTACTGAAGATATGGTGTTCATCTTCAGACGTTGTAAACAACTGAAGACTTGGTGTTAGTCATCAGTAGTTGTAAACTACTAAAGACATGGTTTTGCTTCAGTTGTTGTAAACAACTGAGAACTTGGTGCTAGTCATCAGTGGTTGTAAAACTACTGAAGACATGGTTTTGTCCTTCAGTTGTTTGGATATGAAACAACAGATATTGAAATCAGTTAAGAGTAAAATTTACTCATCATCTGTTGTCGTCAATTTAGTTGTTTCATTCTGACCTCAACATTTAGTCATCAGACTTTGTCTGAATTTCAAATGTTTTATTGGCCTTTAGCTCTTGTGAATGGTTATTCTTCAGAGCTTGTGAACAAATATTGTCTTCAGTACTTATGTGTAAAATTACTCATCAGTACTTGTGGACAAAATTTGTTCTTTAGTACTTATTTGAAAAACTAGACATCAGTAGTTATAACCACATCAGTAGTTGTAACTTCATCAGCTGTTTGCAACAAATAATGCACTTCAGTACTTTGAATTATTTTAGTCTTCAGTAGTTATGAAAAATGCTGAAGACTAAATAATTCATCAGTACTTATATTTGACTTTTGTATACTAATGCTCATCAGTACTTGGGTGATCAGCACTAGTATCAGTCAATTATTCTAGCTGCAGCATACCAAGCCTCAGTAAAGATTTTGAAAAGTTGTACTGTCTAAAGGCTTAGTAAAGATATCTGCAAGCTCATCAGCACTAGGAACAAACTTTGGACCAATCAGACCTTTTTCATAACAATCCCTAATAAAATGATGTCTGATCTCAATATGTTTGGTCCTAGAATGCTGGACTGGATTTTTAACAATACAGAGAGCTGAAAGACTATCCATTAATAATGGAGTCTTAGTCTCAGTAATGCCATAATCCAATAATTGATTCTGAAGCCAAAGTAACTGAGATGTACAACTTGCAGCAACAATGTACTCAGCTTCAGCAGTGGATGTAGCAATTGAGGTTTGTTTCTTACTCTGCCAAGAAACTAAACAATTGCCTAAGAATTGGCATCCTCCAGAAGTTGATTTTCTGGTCACTTTGCATCCTGCATAGTCACTATCAGAAAAAGCAACTAATTTGCAAGAATGCCCAGTGGAATACCGAAGTCCTAGTGATTGAGTACCTTGCAAATATCTAAAGACCTTTTAACTGCAATCAAATGAGATTCTTTAGGTGCAGCCTGAAATCTAGCACAAACACATGTTGCAAACATAATGTCTGGTCTAGAAGCTGTAAGGTACATCAAGGACCCAATCATACATCTGTAAAGGGTTTCATCAACCGCTTTACCTTTCTGATCAACATCCAGTTGTGTGGTGCTGCTCATGGGAGTAGAACAGGGCTTACAGTTTTGTAAATCAAACTTATTCAAAAGATCTTTTGTATATTTGGACTGATGAATGAAGGTTCCATCAATCCTTTGTTTGATTTGCAAACCCAGAAAGAACTGTAATTCTCCCATGGCACTCATTTCAAACTTCTTTTGCATTAAGTTTGTAAATTCATCACACAACTGTGGATCAGAGGATGCAAAAATAATATCATCAACATAAATCTGAACAAGTAGCTTATGCTGTCCCACTTTCTTTATGAATAAAGTTTTATCAATGGAGCCTCTAGTGAAATTATTTTGGAGAAGAAAATTTGATAATGTTTCATACCAGGCTCTAGGAGCTTCTTTCAACCCATAAAGAGCCTTATCAAGCTTATACACCCAATCAGGATGTTTATTGTCCTCAAAGCCTGGTGGTTGACACACATAAACTTCCTCTTTTATTTTACCATATAAAAAGGCACTTTTGACATCCATTTGAAAAACTTTAAGATTGTGAAAGGCAGCATAGGCTAAGAACAATCTAATTGCCTCCAGTCTAGCTACAGGGGCAAAGGTTTCATCATAATCAATACCTTCTTCTTGTGCAAACCCCTGTATAACCAGCCTGGCCTTGTTCTTAACAATTTGGCCATTTTCATCTGTTTTATTCCTAAACACCGATTTAGTGCCTATTGCACACTTACCTTGGGGTAAAGGAACAAGCTCCCACACTTGCTGCTTTTTGAACTGAAAAAGCTCAAGCTGCATTGCTTCAACCCATCCATTGTCTCTTAGTGCAACATGGTAGTTCTTTGGCTCTTGCTAACTGATGAAGAGAGCATAGAAGTAGAAATTGGACAATTGACTTCTTGTTGAAACTCCAGCATTGATATCACCAATGATTTGAGACATTGGGTGATCCTTCAGCTCTTGATAAACAATGAGGTCTGTGCAAGTGTTTGTAGGACCTTCAGCAGCAACAGATGGTGATGCAGATTCTTGAAACCATGTTGGAGATGGCAACTCAAATGAAGTAGAGGATTCAGAAATCTCATCAGCATTTATTGTGGATGGAACTGCTGAAGCTACAGGAGCATCAGGTTTAGATGACTCTGGCAGATGGTCACTAAACCTGAAAAGGTGAGTACTGGCTACATCATCATCAGTACCACCAGGTGGAGAACTGTTGACAGGAGCAATAGCTGGAGCCTGATAAGGAACATATTGTAGTATGTCCAAATCAAATAACTCCACAGGGTTTTATGGAATCTTGTCCTTTGGAGATTCATTAAACTTCACATGCAAAGTCTCTTCAACTATCTTTGTTCTGCAGTTGAATACTCTGTATGCCTTGCAAGTAGATGAATAACCAACAAAATACCTTGCATCAACCTTTGATTCAAACTTCTGGAGTGGATTGCTTGTGTTGAGAATGTAACATGGACACCCAAATGCTCTAAAGAATGAAATCAAAGGGGCCAAATGATGTAGTACTTCATAAGGAGTCTTCATCAACCTTTGATTCACTAATACTCTATTGTGCACATAGCAAGCTGTGTTGACAGCTTCAGCTCAAAAGGTCAGTGGAAATCCTGAATCAGCCAACATTGACCTTGCAGCTTCAATAAGGGTCTTGTTCTTTCTCTCCACCACTCCATTTTGTTGAGGAGTTCTTGGAATGCTAAACTGCCTCTTGATTCCCTTTTACAGGTAGAAGTCATCAAGTGTGTGATTTCTAAATTTTGTACCATTATCACTCCTCACACACTTGACTGGAAGGGAATACTGCTTCTCCACATATAACACAAAGTTCATAATAGCTTTTGCAGCTTCATCTTTGGAATGCAAGAAGAAAGTCCATACAAATCTGGAGTAATCATCCACAATTACCAGACAGTATTTCTTCTTTGTCATGCTCATCACTCTGACAGGACCAAAAAGATCCATATGCAGTAATTGCAAGCAGGCAGTGGACTTTGGCTCTTCTATTAGAGGAAATGAAACTTTGTGTTGCTTTCCCTTTAAACAAGCAGTGCAGTTGTCTTCACATTTGAACTCCTTCATAGGCAACCCTCTTACTAAACCATGGTGTATCAACTGGTTCATGTTTTTGAGATTCACATGACCCAGCCTTCTATGCCATAGAGTAGATTCTTGAGGAGAAGCCTTGGAGAATAGGCAAGGATGGCCTTTTAGATCTATTATCTTAGAAAGATCTAAGGCATATACTCTTCCTGTCCTGTTGGCCTTCAGGAGAGTATGATCATCCAACACCTTATCAATCAAACTCAGAACTTTGGATGACCGAATCCTGCAGTTCTGACTGGTGAAAAAAGCAACATGGCCTTTATCACACATTTGACTGACACTCAAGAGATTGTACTTGAGATTCTCCACATGGTTAACATCATCAAACCTTATTTCCCCATTGGAAACAAAGCCTTTGTCGATGATGTAACCCTTAGCATCATTGCCAAAAGAGACAAACCCCTTCTTTCCTTGAGAGTAGTCATGAATAAGAGAGCTGCTCCCTGTCATATGCATGGATCCTCCACTGTCTACATACCAGATGCTTCTTTGGCATGCTGAAGAACCCTGCAATCATCACAACAAATTAGTTAGGTTTTGTGACCCAAACCTTTTTGGTTTGGGTCTGTTCTCATCAACAGATGGTATACTAACTGGTTTATTATGAGTAACAGCCTGAGGTGAGGGAGATGGTGTAGAAGAGGATTCCTTTGGCTTGGATTTCCTTTTCTGTGGTTTCAGCACAGGAGCATCTATTTGGTTAACTCTCCCCAATAGATGTTGAACCATAATAACAAGTTGTGTCTGATTTTGTGATAAAGCCTTTAGCTCATCAGACACATTAGTACTTGAGTTTGATGGATTCCTGTGTTGTACCATCTTCCTTTGAGCAACCTCAGCTGTTGCCTGATTAACCCCTTCCTTTTTGGATTTCTTTTTGGACTTTGGGGTTACAGGTTTTGGTGTTGCTGGTACAAACTTGGTCTCAAACTCAGTTTTCATTTTGTCCATTTTCTTTTTAATGTTCTTATTGTGTTTGAGTTTGGAGCCCTTTTTATACCAACAATCATCAGTAAGATGGTTGAATAAGCCACATATTTCACATGACTTTTTCTTTATCTTTAGTTGATCATCTGCTGAAGAAGATGAAACTACTGAAGACTTGTTCTTCAACAGTTTGCTATCAGTACTTGCAGGTTTCTTCCTTGCAGTACTTGCTTTCCTGATATCTTCTTCAGTAGTTTTCCCACCCTTTTCTACTTGCAGTTTTCTTCCCTTTAGTACTTGCAGTAGTTTGGGTTTGTTCTTCAGGTGTTATAACTTGCTCATCAGTACTTTCAGTACTTTTTGAGATAACACCTGAAGTGATCAACCTTTTGATCATGTGAGTGTCAGCATTTGAACCATCAACATCAGCTGATTGGTTCTGTGAGGAATTAATGCTGACTTCAACCTCTGATGGTGCTGTATCAGATAGTAAATCACATGATGAGAAGGATTGGTTATTGCTTTCTCCTTCAGATTCTACTTCCTCTAGGAGTAAAATCTGTAGGAGGAGCAGTGTGATTATAACCAACGCCAAACTTCACATTGGAAGTTGACTGCTTGCTAAGAAGCATTTCAAAACCCTTGCAGGATTGTACCCAGCGATCACACTCCACTTGGGTAGAAAGTGTTTCCTTGAGGTCTCTATACTTCTCTAAAAGTACCTCTTCCCTAGCCTTATCATCAGTGATTTGGCATTTAAGTTTATAAATCTCATTATTCTTATCATTAAGCATAGACTCAAATTCAGCTTTTCTTTTGGAAATTGTTTGCTCTATAGCTCAAGGTTTTTGGTAATTATAACTACATTTGCTTCTCTAATAGATGCAAATGTGGCTATGCATGATTCTGAACATAACTTGGCTTTGGCCTCAGAGGATACCTGTGATACCTGTGATATGGAGGCATTAGAGGATAAGCTATCAGCAGACTCTAGGGCCATGAGAGCAAGGTTTCCAAAAGGATTGTCACCACCATGTTGACCAGCACCAGGAAACAGTTGTTTATGACCAGACATATCATCTGGTAAACTGCTCCAGTCAACAACTCCTGGGGTGAAAAAGCTGTGTTGTTGAGGTTGAGATTGGTGATGAGATTGGGATGGTTGAGGCGCAGGAAGAGCATGTGGTTGTTGAGCAATGGGTGCTTGGACTTGACTGGTCTGTGGCATGTAGAAGCAGGGGTAAGGATATGGCATAGGACTATGAGGGACAAAGTATGCAGGTGATGACTGAGCTTGTGATGGATGACTAGAATTGGTGGAATGTTGCCCTTTGTTTAGTGAGCTATTGCTTGGGAAAGTCACAAAGGGTGCAGATGAGTTAGATCCAGATGATCTACACTCTCTAGCAAAGTGTCCAAGCCTATGGCACATGTGACACCTCAACTTGCTTTTGTCAAAACCAACTTTGGTTTTGCCAGAGAGTCCAGGGAATTTCCTACCAGTTCTTTTGTAGATCTTTTGAGATCTGATATTGATCATTGCCATTTGGCTCAAAATATCCATCTCTTCCAGATCATCATCTGGAATGCCCTTCAGATCCTCCATCAGAAAGCACAAGTTACACTGCTACCACCTGAACTACCATCAACTCCAACAAAAGCATGTTTAGTATTAGTAGAGAAATCAATATGCTCATCATAGGCACTCTCTGATGTAGCATATTCTGACTCCTGACCTATCAGTGCAGTATTGCCTGATACAAAGTCATCAGTGAGCTTACCAGATGATGACAACTTCCTTTTCTGTTCTATCTCTCTTTCAAATGTAAGCAGCTTCCTATGAAGTTGGGTGAGAGATAGAGTGCTCAGATTTGCACCAGAGCGTAGGACAATAGTGTATGTATCCCATCTCTCAGGCAGGGATCTGAGGAATCGGTTGTTCATCTGGCTGTTTGAATACTCTTGTTTAACCATTTTCAGCTCAGAAATCAAACATGAGAATCGCTCAAACTGTTGAGTCAGAGTCTCGCCCTTCCTATGAGAGAATGTCTCATATTGTTGGGCAAGAATTTCCCTAGTGTTTGCTAAGAACTCATCAGTTCCTCTGAATTGTTCTTTCAGAGCAACCCAAAGATCATGAGCAGTTTCATGATGCATAAGCCCTGAATAGATTTCATTAGGCAGTGCCATGGCCAGAATTCCATGGGCTTTAGCATCAATTTCAAACAGCTTTAGATCTTCGTCTGAATATTGATCAGGTTTCTTCGGAACCTTCTCATTTGATTCAGGAACGCTCACCATAGGCTTGTATGGTCCATGTACCACTGATTTCCAACAACCAATGCTGTTGATGGACAGATGATGGAGCATACATCGTTTCCGTATGTTATACTCACTCCTAACAAGCATCGGAGGCTTTGTTGAGGAGCCAGTATTGTGAGGATCATTTGTTGGTGTTGCCATTTTAGAATTCAGACAAATTCAAGGTAAACTAAACAAATCTAGCTCAAAACCACTTAGAACCTCAAATTGAATGGCCAGAAGCAACAGAAACTCAATCTCTATAACCGATTCTTGCAAATTTGCTAATTCGATCAAACGTAGATAGCAAAAAAGCAGTTTCAATGATCAATTGTTAAATCGATCAATGATTAACCAGCTCTGATACCATTTGAAAGGATCTTAGCATCTAGTTTGATCAATTAGATTAGATTTGCAGTGGAATTAGCACACGAATTAACAAATTCAAACAAGAACACAATGGATTTATCAATGAAACAGTACTGTCATAGAATAAGAGAGAGTTTCTGCACAAAGGATGTATTTCATTCAATATATGCTTCGACAATTTACAATTAGGTCATCTTTCCTTTTATAGGGAAAGATGACGTCAGCTGATGTCACTTGATAGTGACATCTAACTGTTATTGTAACAAACTACTGAAAGTTAACACAACTACTAAAGATGTCAAACAGCTGACATCTTCTTACAAAAATACTAAGTGTTAACTATCACTACAACTACTGAAAAGAAACTACTGAAACTACAACGACTGAAGAACATGCTCTTCAGTCGTTTTACAAGTACTTAAAAAGAAAAGAAACTACTGAAAAGAAAAGACTGAAAGGAAACCATCACAACAACTGAAGAATACTTCTTCAGCTGTTGTGACAAAGTCTGAAGGCTTCAGTACTTGGACTTCAGACTTGAACTTCAGTTGTTGTCATTAGCTGATGTCTTTAGTTGTTGTCATCAGCTGATGTCTTCAGTCTTTGCACTTCAGCTGTTGATCTTCAGTACTTTAGTCTTCAGCTGTTGAAGTCTTTAGCACTTTAGTCTTCAGCTGTTGATCTTCAGTACTTTAGTCTTCAGCTGTTGATCTTCAATACTTTAGTCTTCAGCTGTTGAAGTCTTCAATCTTTGTCAAACAGCTGATGAGGCCTTCAGCAGTTGTTGTGATGTCTTGTGGGACTTAAAGGTTTTTTTGATTTGGCTCATTGGTTCTTTTGGTCCAACAGAGTCCATTTCTCCAATCAAGTCAGGTCCATTAGGGATTACCTGAAACATGCTCAAAAAGATTTTGTGTCAACTAAAAAGTTGGTGAATTCAAGTGCTTAAAGTTTAAAAACAAGAGGACTCTTCAAATTCCATAAGTTGAATTCAAAAATTTATGTATCACTATTATGGGGTCACAATCAACCCTACACTCAGTCCCGGTTAGCCTCTTCTAAAGTTATGTTTATACCGGTTAACCCCGAAGGGAGGACTGAGCCTCAAAACAGTGTACCATACCTGCCGGACGGTTGACCATAGTATCTTATAAAACCTGTTACATGACACAAACGATCCCTCAGGATCTCAGTGGGGTACCCTTCCTGTATGGAAGGCACTGTGTGTGGGTGATTCCCCAAGTAGATTAACCCATATAGGACAAGAGGTTCACACAAGAAATAATGATTGTGATACAGTTAAGAGCAGGTTCAAACATTATCCATAACTTATAAGCATCAAACAATAGCACAATAATAATTTCAGTTCACACAAGCATGTTTCATCCTACGTCAGTAGTAAAAAGGGGACACTAGAACTCATCTTAGGATTCAAGTAACGGATCTTCAAGTACAGTAAAGGATTCAATCCTAGCACCCTATCATCAAGTTTCAAACAATATGCTATGTGCTTTGAAATCATGTCGGGTGTAACTAGGTGTGTTATAAGGTTAAAAGTTCAACTAGTTTTGATTTGTTAGGGTTTTGCCCTAAAAGTTTCCTTTTTAGGAAAGTTAGGGTTTTGCATGTGGTTGACATGTTTTTGTGATCCCTATAAATGTGTTTTCATATTAAGAAGTTTAATACTAGTTTTGGTCACTAAGTTGCTAAATCTTCAGTTATTTTCCAAATTTACACTTTGGCCCTTTAAGTTCCAAAATTGGCAATTTTACCCCTAGAGTTGTATTCTTTCCATTTTTGACTCAAATATGGTCCTAGTGAGTCTACAAGGGTATTCTAACTTATTATTTCCAGACTCATCCTTGAGGTGTTTACAGATCAAAATTTCAGTTTAGTCCCTCAAGTTTCAAGATTTACAGTTTTTACCCTAAAGTTTGTTTTCTTTGATTTCTTGACTTTTAGGACCCCTTATTAGTTTCTAGGAGTTTACCATTGAATTTTTAACATGTTAAATTCTAATATTTCTAGAACCTAATTTGAAGTAATTAGAACTTATGTTTTTTGGTTACCGGTTACTGTAAAACTAAAGATTTTAACAGTTTATTTTAAATTTTTCTGTTTCTATCCTGTTAACCTTTATGTATTATCTAGTGACTTATAATAAGTCTAATAAGCTGTAAAAAATCATGTTTTTGGGTTCTTTTACTTAAAACCTCATGCCCTTTTGATTTACCCGTTATAACGCGTTTTTACCTGTAACCGAAAGTCCGAATACGTTTTAATTCTAGTTTTCATTTATTTCTTGTTTCAAAGTCCCTAAATTACTGGAATATTTTGTTTTTGATGGGTTTTAGGTCTCTTTTACTATTTTAAAGATTTTACCTAAAATTTACCCGGTTAAGTTCCGTTTTTCATGTTTTAACTTCATTTAATCATGTGTTTAACCCAAATATCATCAAATTCAACAATTTTGCCCATTATTTTCATATTAGAGGCTGAAATTCTTTTTTCTAGGGGTTTGTTAGAACACAAGACATAGTTTAACCACTTAAACTTTGTAAAACACAGCGGAAGTATAGCTTTAAAATCTTGTTTATAGGCTGAAAATCTCATGTTCTATTTGATGTTTTAAAGTGTAAACAAACCCAAGAACAAAGGGGATCTTTTATGTGAATAAGCAAGCAATGAACACATGTAAATGTACATAAAATCACAGCTACATTGAGCTGTGAAAACTACCTTTCTGTAGCAGCAAAAACCGACACAAAAGGGGATGTTAGATGCTGAAATTCAGCCAAGGCTCCAAGAGAAGGATCCCTCAAGCTTGTATACCCCAAGCTCTTTGCAAATGCACCTTCTTGTTATGAAGAAACACCACAAAAAGCTCCAAAAACCCTTTCTTCTTGCTGCTAGTTTCCGTAAACTATGAGAGAGAGAGTAGAGACTTTTGCTAGTTTGCATGTATTGAGATATGAGAGAAAGTGAGGTTAACTAGACAAGTATTGATGTGTGTTAGTTTCAAGGCCAAGGATCCAATGAAATTAAAAGGGGGGGGGGGGCGGCCGAAATATGTTTAAAAGGAGGTTTTCCTCTTATAAAAATAACACACACATATATTATCTAGTTTTGTAACTAGTTTATGCAATTAACCATTTAATTATATAAGTAGTATACTCTCATTATTATTTGGTGTTATCCAACTTATTTAAATAACACTTCACATAATATTATTGAATAAAGTATACTAATAAGTTGTTTATTCTCATATGCAACTTATTTAGAAAACTCATTTTCTAAATTGGTGTAAATATTTAATTGCATGATCATATCATCAATTAAATATTAATGGGTGTTTGCTAAGATTTTTATTGGGTATAACCCGACTTGGATCATAACGTACTAACCGCATCAATATTCTACGTGTCTTGGGCATATAGAATCCTACAATCTCCCACTTGCCCAAGATTCGTAGAAGATTGATGCAAGCAGTAAATACCGCCTAACAACGGTTTACTACCCTTAATACGTATGATTTATAGCCATTCAATAACATCATTCCATTCAAGTACCCTACTTGAAATGATTTAGGTGAATCAATCATCTATCCTTTTGTTACAGATGTCATGTTAAATCCAAGGAAACAGAATGATCATTCCTTGTTGATTTAACTTAATCAGGCCTTAGACGTCTTGCTCTCAACGAATAAGAGGAACAAATCCCATCTTGATTACATATGTTTCTCACAAACACCTCGTGTCACACCTAAAAATAGCCTTATGTACTGTCCAATATTTCAGGACAGTCAAGAACTAGTTCAAGGTATAACACCTGGTGAATATCAAAACCCAATATGTATCTCAGGTCTGAGGATACCAAATGATATTTGCCTTTTACTCAAACTTACTTATGATCAATCTAGAAGATTCTATGTAGTAATAATTTGAGATGCGGGTTAGTCCAATATTTGTATGCCACAAATATCTATGAACCTTGGTAGCAACCTATTGCTCTATATTCATCCTTATGAATATCAACCAATCCAAGTTCATAATAATCTTACAGTCACACTTGTTCCCACAAGTCTGAACGATTACGGACATTTAGAGTAAACAATTTACTCATGGATTAAACATGCTAAATTGGAACATTAATTGAAACATTATAACCAAATAATTTTATTCAAATAATAAAGAGTTCCACATATCCAAATACAAAATTTACAGATCAAATCCAATCACTAGAATATTGAAGTCCCATGGCACAAGTATGACCTTCATCCTTTGCCTTTTCAAGGAGCTTCGTGAGAGAATCCGTAATGTTTTGATCCGTGTGAACTTTGCGAATACATATCTTTCCCTTTTCAACTTCATCTCGTATGTAGTTGAATCTCCGCTCAATATGCCTAGTCTTCTGATGAGCACGAGGTTCCTTGATTTGAGCAATCGCACCCTCGTTATCACAAAAGATCTCTAGGGGGTCCTGAATAGAAGGGACAACCCCTAGATCGGTAATGAATTTCTTCAACCATGCAGCTTCTTGAGCTGCCAATGAGGCGGCAACGTATTCTGATTC
Source organism: Flaveria linearis (assembly GCA_024085815.1). Taxonomy (NCBI): domain Eukaryota; kingdom Viridiplantae; phylum Streptophyta; class Magnoliopsida; order Asterales; family Asteraceae; genus Flaveria; species Flaveria linearis. The sequence continues at coordinate 46,767,896 of CM044010.1, read as the reverse complement.
TGTAGTTGATAGAGCCACCATGTCCTGTTTGGAGCTCTTCCAAGAGACAACTCCTCCATTCAGAATGAAAATATATCCCGATTGTGACCGTGAATCATCACGATCGTTTTGGAAACTCGCATCCGTGTAACCTTTTACAACGAGTTCCTCATCACCAGATCCATAGATTAGAAACATATCTTTCGTCCTCCTTAGGTACTTAAGTATGTTCTTAACAGCCATCCAATGACTGCTTCCAGGATTTTACTGGTATCGGCTTGTCATGCTTAAGGCGCATGAAACGTCCGGTCGAGTGCATATCATTGCATACATGATAGATCCAATAGCAGATGCGTATGGGATTGCCTTCATTTTATCTTGCTCATCCATTGAGCTTGGACATTAAGTCATACTCAATATCGTTCCTCTTTGAATAGGTACCTTACCTTTCTTAGAGTTCTCCATCTTGAAGTTTTTCAAGATTTTATCAATGTATGCACTTTGATTTAAACCAATCAACCGCCTTGATCTATCCCTATAGATCTTTATTCCCAGAATATAGGCGGCTTCACCAAGATCCTTGATGGAAAAACAACTTCCAAGCCAGGTTTTTACACCTTCCAAGGTTGGAATGTCATTTCCAAATAGTAGTATGTCATCAACATACAATACTAGGAAGGTGATGATGCTCCTACTAGCTTTCTTATAAACACAAGCTTCATCAGCGTTCTTGATGAATCCGAATTTAATTACTTCTTCATCAAAACGGTGATTCCAACTTCTCGATGCTTGTTTCAATCCATAGATTGATTTCTTTAACTTGCATACTTTATTAGGATGTTTTGGATCGACAAAACCTTCAGGCTGAACCATATAGACATATTCCTCAAGATATCCATTTAGGAAAGTGGTTTTGACATCCATTTGCCAAATCTCATAATCATAATGAGCAGCTATGGCAAATAGTATCCTTATAGACTTTAGCATCGCAACAGGTGAGAAAGTTTCATCATAATCAACCCCTTGAGTTTGAGTGAAACCCTTTGCTACAAGTCTAGCCTTATAAGTATCCAAGTTTCATGCATATCAGTTTTCTTGTTGAAAACCCACTTACTTCTAACTACCTTGGAATTAAGAGGTGGTACAACAAGTTCCCAAACTTGATTGTCATACATGGATTGCATCTCAACGTTCATGGCTTCAAGCCATTTGTCACAATCTGAATTGGACACTGCATTATGGTATGTGGTTGGTTCATCTGAATCTACCACATAGCATCCATCCATGAAAAATCCGTATCTTTCAGGTGGATAGTTCTACCACTTCTATGAACGTTTTGTGTGTATTGATCTACCGCTTGATCATCCTCAACATCCTCATGTTGAGTGCTAGTTTCAACCAAACGTGCATCGGGTTGTGGTTCTTGATCCTCCTCAAGATCCACTGTTCTACTGCTACTTCTTTCCATAAGGAACTTTGCTTCTAAGAACTCACCCTTTCTGGCAACAAACACGTTTTGTTCCAGTGGATCATAGAAATAATATCCCATAGAATCTGTAGGATATCCAACAAAGATACACTTGGTGGATCGGACTTCCAATTTGTTTGGGGTGGGAGTCTTAACATAAGCCTCACAACCCTAGACCCTTAAGCATGATAGGGATGGAACTCTCCCATGCCATATCTCAAAAGGTGTCCTTTCCACCTTTTTGGTTGGGGCCATATTTAGAATACGGCCCGCGGAGAGCAAAGCGAAACCCCAAAATGATAGAGGCAATGAGCTTCTAGCCATCATAGATCGCACCATATCCAATAGGGTTTGATTCCTCCTCTCAGACACACCATTATGTTGTGGTGTTCCAGGTAGAGTGAGTTGTGAGACAATCCCACAACTCCTTAGATGATCTTGAAAAGCATCACTTTGGTATTCACCTCCTCTATCGGTATGGAGAACTTTAATCGACTTGTTGAGTTGATTTTCTACTTCATTCGTGAAGATTTTGAACGTTTCAAAAGCTTCATCTTTGTGCCTTAATAAGTACACATACCCATAGCAACTATAATTGTCGGTAAAGGTAATGAAGTATCTTTCACCATTCCTAGCCATTGGCTTAAAAGGACCACATACATCTGAATGTATGATTCCTAATAAATCTTTTGCCCTTTCGTTAGTTCCACTAAAGGGTGCCTTAGTCATTTTTCCTTGTAAACAAGATTCACATACATCAAATGAATCACATTCATTTGTTTTTAAAAGACCATTCTTTTGAAGTGTTTTTATACGTTTCTTGTTTATATGACCAAGACGACAATGCCAAAGATAGGTATCACTCAAATCCAACTTGAGTTTCTTGGTGTTAGTTTGGTACAATGAACTATTCAAAGTATTTTCATAAACCAATTCATAAATACCATTAATGGGAATAGCTTTAAAATAGAACATGTCTTTTAAAGAAACATGAATATCATTTTCAACAAAAGATAATACATAATCATAATGTCTTAATTGGGATACAGAAATAATGTTCCTAGTCAAACTAGGAGCATACAAAATATTCTTCAAAATAACATCCAAGCCACTTGGAAGTTTTAGGATGTAGTCCCCACGAGCTTCAACTATGACTTTAGTTCCATTGCCCATGAAGAGGCTAACATCCCCTTGATTGAAGTCCCTACTTCTTGTGAACCCCTGCAACAAATTGCAAATACGAGTTCCACATCTGGTATCCAATACCCATGTGTTAGAAGATGTAACATTAAGATCAATATGAATCATGTATATTGTACCTGAGGTCTGCCCGGTATCCCTCTTTGCTTTCAACTCTTGGAGATGGACAGGACAATTCCTTGCCCAATGTCCAATCTCCCCACACTTGAAGCATGGGTCGTTAGTAGCAACCTTTTGCTTCTTCTCTTGAGGTTTGGGTGGCACCCTTGCCACCCCTTTTCCCTTTCCCCAAATGGGTCCCTTACCCTTGGCAACTTTTGCCTTGGGTGCGGGATGAGGCTTTTATTGTTCCCACCTTCATTGATGGTGAGAACGGGTAAAACCCTTTTACCCATGGCCACCTCGGCCATTTTGAGAATTGAGTGAAGCTCACCATTGCTTTTGTCCCAAGCATTCATGTTGTAGTTCAACACGAATGTCTCGAACTTCTTGGTAAGGCCATTAAAGATCAAATACATGGCGAATTCCTTCGAGACAGGACAATTAAGCCTTTCGAGGCGGTCAATGTGGCTTTTCATCTTAAGTACATAAGATGAAACCGATTGGTTGTCGTCCATACAACATGCATGGAGTGCTCGAACCGTTTCGAAGCGCTCAACCCTTGCTTGCTGTTGGAACGTTTCCTTCAGCTGGGTTATCATGTCATAAGCTCCGTGATGTTCATACTCTTTTTGGATATCCAGAGTCATGCTCGCTAGCATGAGACAAGAGACTTGGACGGAGTCCTCAGTGTACTTTAGCCAATCGTTATAGGCCTCCTCATCATCCTCAGTAGGTTGATCGGGGATAGGGTCGTCTAAAACATATGATCGTCTCTCTTGCATGAGAACGATTCTCAAGTTTCGATACCAATCAATAAAATTGTTATGATTTAGACGTTCCTTTTGGAGTATCGCTCGTAAATATTAGGTGGACGTAGATGAGTTATCATGATTATCATTATTGGTGGCCATCTACAAAATTTAACAAAGATCTATTTTAGTATTTTCGATATTGCTATTTTTTAATAATTAATACCTTTTAAGGTTATTTTCATATTAAAATCTAGAACCCAACATTACATTTAAATTGTGGTTAGGTGACCTTTATCCCACGATTTAAATTAATAAGGTGGTCAACGATTGACGGTTGCAACCATTTGCAACTTCTAGTGGTATGGGATCGACTTTAAACTTCATATGTAAAGTCGGCATGTTAATCCCATCAACACCATTTGGAAACCATATTGTAGGTGATCCATTTAACATGGTTTGCAAATCAAGACATCCTACTTACACACACGTGTGAGTTTGCCAAAAATGAGTGGTTAGGTGACCTTTATCCCACGAATGTAGCATTCTCACCTTAAGTCATAAGTTCCCTCAAAATGGTTAGGTGACCTTTATCCCACTAAGAGTTCCCGAGTGACTTTAGTGTTGTGTAAAAGGACGGTGTTGATCTTATTTTAGAATATTTAGAGGTTTCATGATTCTAGTTTAGAAAACTCTATGTACTTGTATTTGCATGCTTTCAAATACAAGATACCTTACGGTCCTTTGATTAAAACCTATTTTAATCTTTAAAATCATTAAATCATTTTAATAACCTTTTATTACCTTTTAATGATTAAGAAACATCAATTTTCAGCTTGTTAAGTTTGTTAATTAGTTTGTAATGCATGTCAAAATATCAACCATACAATCAAATAACAAACATTGAAACTAGCGTAAACATAAACAACCACATGTGCATAACCATAGCCATTATGTTGACAACACTTGTTTGCCATCACAAGAGTTGTCATTTGGTCTTTCCTAAGGTCATAACAAAACACATAGAAAGCTTCAAAAAGCCTCCCACTTGAAACCGCATCCAGAATGCTCCATGTTTCTCTTGTGTCTTTCCTTTGTGCTTCCAAGGCGTATGTCTTCATATTACAAGATATAAAGTCCTAATACATGATATCTAGTAAAATGAAAAATACACCTAATCTAGTTATTATAATCCAATAATAATTAAATTACATCTTTTATACAAAGCACAAATAAATTAATATACAACCCCATTGAATAAACCAAAACAACCATTGCATACATCCAAACAACACAAGGCCAAATGCTAGGTTATGCACCACTATGAACATTCATCATATCATCCAAATATATTAAAGAATCCCCATTAAAACCCACGATTTTCAGCCAACATAAACTGAAAACTCGGGTTTTAAACATTGTCCAAACAATATATATATCATCATCATACATATCTTTCAAGGTTTAATCACAAGCATGTATGATATAACCTTGAAAGTTTGGGGATTCAACATACAAAAACATAGCAGCTCCTAAAGGGGTTTTAAAGTCCATGAAACGAATTTTTAAAGGACAATACAAGCTAGATATCCACATAACCGGCTCTAGATGCCATTGTAGGGGTTTGTTAGAACACAAGACATAGTTTAACCACTTAAACTTTGTAAAACGCAGCGGAAGTATAGCTTTAAAATCTTGTTTATAGGCTGAAAATCTCATGTTCTATTTGATGTTTTAAAGTGTAAACAAACCCAAGAACAAAGGGGATCTTTTATGTGAATAAGCAAGCTATGAACACATGTAAATGTACATAAAATCACAGCTACATTGAGCTGTGAAAACTACCTTTCTGCAGCAGCAAAAACCGACACAAAAGGGGATGTTAGATGCTGAAAATTCAGCCAAGGCTCCAAGAGAAGGATCCCTCAACCTTGTATACCCCAAGCTCTTTGCAAAAGCACCTTCTTATTCGGAAGAAACACCACAAAAAGCTCCAAAAACCCTTTCTTCTTGCTGCTAGTTTTCGTAAACTATGAGAGAGAGAGGAGAGACTTTTGCTAGTTTGCATGTATTGAGATATGAGAGAAAGTGAGGTTAACTAGACAAGTATTGATGTGTGTTAGTTTCAAGGCCAAGGATCCAATGAAATTAAAAGGGGGGGGGGGCGGCCGAAATATGTTTAAAAAGAGGTTTCCCTCTTATAAAAATAACACACACATATATTATCTAGTCTTGTAACTAGTTTATGCAATTAACCATTTAATTGTATAAGTAGTATACTCTCATTATTATTTGGTGTTATCCAACTTATTTAAATAACACTTCAAATAATATTATTGAACAAAATATACTAATAAGTTGTTCATTCTCATATGCAACTTATTTAGAAAACCCATTTTCTAAATTGGTGTAAACATTTAATTGCATGATCATATCATCAATTAAATATTAATGGGTGTTTGCTACGCTTGTTATTAGGTATAACCCGACTTGGATCATAACGTACTAACCGCGTCAATATTCTATATGTCTTGGGCATATAGAATCCTACATTTTTAATATGGAAATCTCCCTTGTTTTGCTATTTTAAGTGATTTTCACCATTTTCGGGTCTCAAAACAAGTCCATTATGTGTCCTAGCTCTTACTTTTATATTTCCAGATATGTTATGTACTTAAAACATCTGAAATAACCTCAAATCTACTGAAAATTACAACATAAATCTCGGATCAACATGTATCATGCATGTGTTAGAATAACTTGATGATTTACACCATTTGCACTAGCGTAAATCCTATGATTCATACCCAAACATCACCTAATCATTATAGTAACTTTAAAATCAGATTATTAAAGTGTTCCAAAGTCATTTTTGAGTAGGTGATAAGCCTTGGTTGGAAGGGTTTTTCAAACAAGTGCATGAATGGTGTTATTTTATGTAAAAAAGAGGGTTTTCTAAGGTGTAACTTGTGTTCTAACCACATGTTTACTTAAATAACATGGTATATACCTTTTGTGATGATAAGAACTCTCCAAGAACAAGTTTTTAGCGGAAAGATTTTGCTAGAAACAATAGAGTAAGGATTTTTGATAGTTTATTGAAGTAAAACACAAGAAACACTTGATTTGGGTGTGTTGATGCTTACCCTTCGAGTAGGCCATGAGTTTGAGAGTTTGAGGAGGCTAAAATCAGTGATGAACTTTGAACAAGGGCTGGAGCACTTTTTTCTTGCAAGAATGGTGCACAAAAGTCCCTCAAATGGCAGTTTCTTGCTTGGTTCAAGCTTGAATGATGATAAAATGGTATTGTTCTTCACAACTTGGCTGAAAATGTGTGAATGTGTGTGGGTTTTTGGATGAGAGCCGAGAGGTAGAGAGAAATGAGAGTGTTGTATGTGTGTGTGTTTTTAAATCTTGCATGTATGGGATAGTGGGAAAGGGTAGTGTGTAAGTTGTAAGATGTGTAAGAAGAAAGGAAAGAAGGGGATTGGGGGGTGGGGTGGTGCGGTCGAGACTTAGTGGGTGTGGGTTTTTAATTCTTTTTTGTTAGTATATGTGGTGTTGTTTTGTTGTGTAGTGTAGTATTTTAGGTGATAGTTTCTAGTTAAACGTTTTTAAGGTTTTGATGTGTATGATAATAATTAATTCGGGAATTATGTGTACATACACAAAATTGGTAGTTTTCAATTTAATTATAACATTTTGACGTGATGCGTTAATTTTAGAATCATTAACTTATCTTATTTCGGCAAGACCTAACGTAGCATCTAGTAATTTAAACATATAATGACAATTATATAGAATAAATCAGCTAGTAATAATAAATATATTACATATATTAATAATAGTAGCAATTATTATTGAGAATCAGGGTTTAAAATGTTGACCTCGGGGTCGGTTGTTACATTCTCCCACCGTTTAGAAAATTTTGTCTCGAAATAGCTTCGAATAGTTTTCCAAACGGGTAGGTTTGAACAGGTGCGGATAATCCCTTCTCATTTCCTCTTCACGCTCCCAAGTAAACTCAGGTCCTCATTTGGAGTTCCACCTTACCTTCACTTTGGGTATACGGCTTCGCCTAAGTTTTGTGACTAGTCGATCGGTGATCTCTATGGGTTCCTCAACAAAGTTTAACTTTTTTATTAATTCTGGCTTCCTTCATGGGCAACTCTAAGGTTTTATCTACCAAACACTTCTTTAGGTTTGACACATGAAACGTGTCATGGATGTAGCTCAGCTCTTGGGGTAACCTGAGCTGGTATGCCACCGGGCCAATTCTCGCCAGTATTTCAAAAGGTCCAATATATCTTAGGCTTAGTTTTCCCTTCTTGCCGTATCTCACAGTTCCTTTCCACGGAGCGACTTTTAACATTACTTTATCCCCTACTTGGAACTCCAATGGCTTACACCTTCTGTCGGCATACTTCTTTTGTTGTGTAACGTAGTATTTTAGGTGATAGTTTCTAGTTAAACGTTTTTAAGGTTTTGATGTGTATGATCATAATTAATTCGGGAATTATGTGTACATACACAAAATTAGTTGTTTTCAATTTAATTCTAATATTTTAACATGTTACGTTAATTTTGGGATCGTTAACTTATCTTATTCTGGCAAGACCTAACGTAGCATCTAGGAATTTTAACACATAATGACAATTATATACAATAAATCAACTAGTAATAATAAATATAATATAGATATTAATAATAGTAGCAATTATCGTTGAGAATCAGGGTTTAAAATGTTGACCTCGGGGTCAGTTCTTACAGTATTGCATAACAACAGTAATTATTAATAATATGAATGATTTTTGTTAACGACTTCCGCTGCAATGTTTTATGAAATGTATTACATTACGTATATTTAGTACTATGAATGACTAATTATGAGGTGCCCGGGATTGGGGCCTTACAATAATGATTTAGGAATATGTCTGACTTAGTCTTATGGTTATTCATATTAATGGACCATGCTTATGAACCAGTCGCACGACTGAACTAGGTGATTGGCTCAGTCGCACGACTGACTCATGAGACTAGCTCAGTCGCACAATTAAACCAATCGTATAGTTCAGTCGTGCATATGAACGAATCGTATGGCTCAGTCACACGACTGAACCATGCTAATGGCTCAATCGTACGACTGTACACTGCAACCTATAAATACCACGTAATTCGTGGAAAAACGTAACACTTTGAATTATTTCATAGTTTAGCCATCCAGAGAGCTCTATAACGTCCATCCAAGTTCACAGTTCATCCCAGATCATTTTCTATTCATTCTAAACGTTGTTCTTGTTGGTTTCTTTATGCCCAAGGCACAGAGAACATTGATGTGGTAAGTACGTTATGATCCAATTCGGGTCATACCCAATAACAAGCTTAGCAAACACAAATTAATATTTAATTGATGATATGATCATGCAATTAAATAAATACACCAATTTAGAAAATGAGTTTTCTAAAATAAGTTGCATATGAGATTGAACAACTTATAGGGATATTTTGTTCATAGGTATTGTTTGTAATGTTATTTAAGTTAGTTAAATAACATCAAATAATAAAGTGTGTATGAGTTATATAATTAAAGGGTTAATTATATAACTTATCTAAACAACTAGTTAAAACAAAATGGTAAATATTTTGGGGGAAACCCCATTTGAAGAAGTTTCAGCCGCCCCTTTGAGGGGTTGTGTGCCTTTTGTTTCTTGGGTGGTGTTTTAACATTAACTAGTAGCACACTCTATGACATCCATCACCAAAGGTCCGTCTATTGACGTAATCTGTTAATTTTTGTTGTCGGTCATCCCTCACCTTTATAGCCCATCTATGTGGATATTATGCCTGTATGCTTGCTTGGTTAACCCTATGCGTGTGCTATTGTTGCTTGAATTGTTATCAACCTAAAACATTTTCCAAGATTTGCCCCGTTATCATTAACCGCACCGTTTTTATAAGTACATAATGTCACAAATAAAACCATTTCTAAATTATAAATATCGTTAATAACATTTTATCATTAATAAAACAAGACTAATTAATAATGTTTTCAACCGAAACAAAATTTAGGAACTCGGGTGTAACACCCGGAAAATTTTCTAATCGAGTCAAGTGATAGTGATGGGCTCGGATGAAAAACCATTTAATAAATATAAAATGGTTGCGGGTATTACACCGAGTTAACCCAACGGGTCACGAGTTTAACGAGTTTGGGGTCCCGAGAATGCCTGGCATATAAATAGATGGATCAGCTTAGCAACTCTCATTTTCACTCAAACGCCATTCTAGAGAGAGAAAGTGTAGAGAGAGAAAGTGCCGGATTGAAGCTCGGGTGGTCAAGAATCGAAGGCTGGTGTTTGTGGACTCCTAAACTACAAGAATCAAGGTAAGAAACGTATCTAAATTGCTACATTTGGTGAAAAACCCGAGTTTGGGGTTTTTGGGTTTTAAAGTGGCAAAAATCACCCCAAAACACACGTTTTAGATTAAGAAAACGTGTAATGAGCTTAGATATAGCTTCCTGGATGATAATCCAAGGGTTTGGGTGGAAAGGATTGGATTTTTGGGCTAAAACGAGCTGATTCGTAAATTTCAGCTCGTTCTGCGAATTTAAGGTCTCGACCAGCGAAACTGTGAGTTCGTCCAGCGAAACTGGAAGGATTTACAGCGAAGTTACAGTTTCGTTGCAGCGAAACTACATATTCGCCTGAGCGAAACTATAGTTTCGCTGATGATTATGCCAATGCCCAAGTTGACCTTAGATATTGCGAAAGTAGGGAATTCCAACGAAAGTTGGGCGCTCGAGGTAGCGAATCTGTCCAGCGAAACTGGCAGAATGCTGCCCGGCGAAACTCGCAGCGAAACTGCCGATTTGCCCAGCGAAACTGCTGGCGATTTTATGGGCGAAACTACCTGCGAACTTAGTAGCGAAATTAGGCAGAAATTAACTCTTTTGAGTGTTAACTTATCTGCAGGCAGTGTAGTGTGACCCGCGACTTTAAGGCTTGATTGAGAAGCTGCTTATCAAGCACAGGTGAGTTCTAGGACCCCTCATTTACATGTTTTCTAACGATTTTTGGGGCTGGAACACATATAAACTTGTTTACTGACGTATGTATGTATGACCAATTTGGGTATAATGTTGTGTTATACGTCTAAGGTATGATTATGGACTCGGCACGTTATATAAGGTCCTAGTATGAGTCCCCACGATCTTGGAGGGACAGTTAGTGCTACTGCACCAGGATGACGCATAGTAAGTCCCGGATTAGGGAAGGATACGGGAGTAAGTGCCTAGTGATGATTGATGATGTGGGCTATGTATGTACGAGGTTATGTATGACGATGATGATGATGCATGTATGATGTTATGTATGATGATGTACGTATGACGCTATGTATGATGATGTATGTATGATGCGTGTGTTCCTTATAAAAATGTATGAATATCTTTCTACGACTTTACGTATTAATGAACGAACGAACAAAGTATTATGTAACGTAAAGTGAAAGATAACGAAAGAGGAACACGATGACGAATGCATGTATTAATGAATGAACGAATGATTAAAAGATGATGAATACATGCATTAATGAAGGAACGAACAAACGAAAGATGTCTTGCAAACATTGGATAAGTTTAACGGGTCCTTCTTAGTGATTGACCATATGTATGGTATCCCTACCGCTTACCTCTAGTACCGTGGCATACGTTTTGCTGTTCATTTAATGACTTCGGCCCGGTAGCTAATAACGTTCGGGGTATAGCAGATGGTAGTGGTACAAAAGATATCCAATGTGCAAGAAAAGATGTAACATGTATTAACGAATGAACGAATGGTTAAAAGATGATGAATACATGCATTAACGAACGAATTAATGAAAGATTACTTGCAAACATTGGATAAGTTTAACGGGTCCTTCTTAGTGATTGACCATATGTATGGTATCCCTACCGCTTACCTCTAGTACCGTGGCATACGTTTTGCTGTTCATTTAATGACTTCGGCCCGGTAGCTAATAACGTTCGGGGTATAGCAGATGGTAGTGGTACAAAAGATATCCAATGTGCAAGAAAAGATGTAACGGGGTCCTTGTCATTCGACCACAGTAATCATGGCTGCGTGCCATGAAGTGGGTAAAGCCTGACAGGACCTAAACGAGAAGTGAAAGATAACGATGTATGACGAACGAACGAATGAACGAATGAGATAATAAAGATATTATCTATATGTATGTACGATGTATGATCACTTGTAAAGAATGAACGGTTTTAATATGAACAAAGTATGTTTATTATAAAACTAGAACTCACTCAGCAACGCTGACTTTTTATGTGTTTCCAGTCGACAGGTAGCGTTGCTGGGGATGGCACGAGGCGGCTACTCAGCTCTTTCGGGATGGCATTCTTTTGTTAATGTTTTTGTATTGTAATGCAAACAAACGATATTTTGGTAATGAGTGTTGTATTACTTAGCAAAAGCATTTATAGTAAATTGAAAGTAAATTTCAAGTTTCCGCTGCATGGTTTTTATTAAGTTATGTAAATATATGTTTTACGTGCGATGAACCACCAACCGTAAGGCGCCCGGGATCGGGGCCTTACAAGTTGGTATCAGAGCAAAAGTTTAAGTAAAATGGGTAAATTTTCAAAAATAAACCTAAAACTTAAACTGAGAAATGGGACAGAAAGGGGATGAATGCCATCTGAGTAGCTGCGTGCCATCAGGTATTTTCTTAATGATAATCAAAGTTATGTGCGCGTGTAATGTGGTTTATGTGTGCTGTTAGATTTAGATACTGATGTAGTCAGTAAGGGTAATGCTTGGGGTGCGAAAAGTAGAGTAAGTGACTAATCACAACTGGCCACTGTAATTAGCAACTTACTGTACTTGACATAAACTGAGCTATTTCCTTGAATGACCGTGTTGGTATTTGAACCTTTCAGTGTGAGATAGAAGATAGTCGGTGGTAGATCATCTAAAGCCCCACTTGGTGGAGGCAGTGGCGGAAGTGGTGCGGAACCACGAGCCACAAGAGGAAGGCCTAGACAAGAGAAGAAGGTTCCTGAAGAACCTAATACTACTCCCTCGGGGGGAGTGGATGAGAGTGATGATTTGAGGGCCTCGGTGAAAGAGACAGTGATCGAGGAGGTGCACCAAGTCATGCAGATGATCTTACCATCTGTAGTGACTGAGGTGATAAAAGCTGTACGCGAAGATGAGAGGCGAGGGAGGAATCGAGCCTCAGGGAGGCGACAACAGCAACAAGGGCCGGAAACGGTTCTTTCTGATGATGAAGAAGAGGAGGAGGAGGAGGTCGAGCGTGAGACAGCCCGGGGTTGTGACTACGGGGAATTTATGAGGTGCAAGCCCCGACTTTTGATGGTTCGGGTACGGCTGCGGATGCTCACCAATGGGTGAGGGAAATGGAGGCGGTCCTCGATATCAGTGACTGCCAGGAGGATAAAAAGGTGAAGTTTGCTACCTATTCATTTACGGGGACGGCGTTGTGCTGGTGGGACAATATTGTCCAGGCTGAGGGTAGCAGGACTATAGGGAAGATGAAGTGGGTTGAGTTGAAAAGGTTGGTGATTGAGGAATTCAGTCCTCGACGGGAAATGGACCGAGTTGAGAGAGAGTTTCTGCAGTTGGAGGCAGGGACGATGACCCACCAACAATACACTGCCAAATTCAACGATATGGCGCGGTTGGTCCCAGAGCAGGTGACGCCGGTGTCTCGAAAGATCAACCGGTATATTCAGGGGTTGCCAGCCGAAATACGTTGGCATTTGATTTCCGCTCGACCAAGTACTTTCAGGTCGGCGGTGGATTTGGCGGGGAGGTTGTACGATGAGCGAGCTACATTGGTGAAGGCTGAGGGCAGTAAGAAAGGAGGTGGTGAGAAGGGTTGGCAAGGAAAGAGGTTTGGTCGAGGTGATACCTCGACAAGTAACAAGAAGGCAAGGGTAGACGACCGCCGAGTGGTCGCGAAGGGAGCAGGGATGAGGAAGTGTGGACAGTGTGGGAAAGAGCACTCGGGGGAGTGTAAGTGGGGATCCAACATCTGTTTCAAGTGTGGGAGGACTGGGCATATGGCCAAGGATTGCCGAATGGGCAAGTGTTTTAACTGTGGGGAAGGTGGTCATATGAGCAGAGATTGTAAGAAGCCGAGGGCTGAGGGCTCAGGGGAGAAGAAGACGGGAGGAGAAGCACCGAGGGCAAAGGCTAGGGCGTTCACCATGACGCAGGAGGAGGCTAGAACGGACCCTGACGTTGTGTCCGGTACGTTCCTAATAGACCAAATTTTAGCCTCTGTGTTATTTGATTCGGGTGCAAGTAGGAGTTTTATTTCTACTACCTTCTGTGCTAAATTGCCTGTTAGAAGTAAATGCCTCGATAAGTCCTTTGAAGTAGAAACCGCTATTGGTAAATCCACTAGGGTTACGGATGTGATAGAAGGTTGTGCCATAGAATTAGAGGGCCATAGGTTTGCTGCCGAGTTACATGTGATGCCTCTAGGAGGATTTGATGTAGTGTCAGGGATGGACGGGTTAGCAACCTACGAAGCGAATATCGTGTGCCGAAAGAAGATGATTAGACTGACGGCGACTGACGGAAGTCCGGTGACAATATATGGCGATCGAGTTACGACGATTCCGAAGGTGATCTCGATGGCGGTGGCGGGAAGGTGTATGAGGCGCGGATGTAACGCCTACTTATGTTATGTAAAGAATGTAGAGACGCCAACACCACAGCTATGCAATGTGCCAGTGGTGTGTGACTTTCCAGACGTGTTTCCCGAAGACTTATCGGAATTGCCACCTGACCGAGAGATCGAGTTCCAGATCGACCTGATACCGGGTGCCCAACCTGTCGCAAAAGCACCGTATCGCTTGGCTCCGACGGAGATGAAAGAGTTGATGGAACAGTTGCAGGAGCTGCTGGATAAGGGGTTTATCCGACCGAGTATCTCACCTTGGGGTGCTCCGGTTCTGTTCGTAAAGAAGAAGGATGGTAGTATGAGGATGTGCATCGACTACCGCGAGCTGAATAAGCTGACGGTGAAGAACAGATACCCCTTACCAAGGATCGATGACTTGTTTGATCAACTTCAGGGTGTCAGTTGGTTTTCAAGGATAGATCTTCGATCGGGGTACCATCAACTGAAGGTGAAGGAGCAGGATATCCCTAAAACAGCCTTTCGTACGCGCTATGGTCACTACGAGTTTCTTGTCATGTCTTTTGGGTTGACCAATGCGCCGGCTGCTTTTATGGATTTGATGAACCGAGTGTGCCGACCAATGTTGGATAAATTAGTAATTGTATTCATCGATGATATCCTGATTTATTTGAGAAGTGAAGAAGAGCACGCCGGGCATATTCGGGAAGTGTTGGAAACGTTGGGAAGGGAGAAATTGTACGCCAAGTTCTCCAAGTGCGCCTTTTGGTTACGCGAGGTGCAATTTCTGGGTCACGTAGTGAATGCAGAAGGAATAATGGTGGACCCAGCAAAGGTTGAGGCCGTGATGCAATGGAAGTCACCGAAGACGCCAACCGAGATTCGCAGCTTCTTGGGGCTGGCGGGCTACTATAGAAGATTTATTCAAGACTTCTCCAAAGTAGCCTCACCTTTGACAAAAATTGACTCGCAAGGATGTAAAGTTCGTGTGGGGTCGAGAACAGGAGGACGCTTTTGAGGAATTGAAGACGAGACTGACACAAGCTCCTGTCTTGACATTGCCCGAGGGAAATGAAGACTTGGTGGTCTATTCGGATGCATCCTATTCTGGGCTGGGTTGCGTATTGATGCAACGCGGAAAGGTCATAGCCTACGCATCTCGACAACTGAAGACCCACGAAGTCAATTATCCCACGCACGACCTAGAACTAGCTGCGGTGGTTTTCGCGTTGAAGATTTGGCGGCACTATCTATATGGGACGAAGTGCACCATCTTCACGGATCACAAGAGCTTGAAGTACTTCTTCGAGCAAAAGGATCTAAACATGAGGCAGAGACGGTGGTGGGAGCTGATAAAAGATTATGATTGTGAGATCCATTACCACCCGGGCAAAGCCAATGTGGTGGCTGATGCCCTTAGCTGGAAGGAAAGGCCCGAGCCGATTCGGGTGAAGGCTTATCACCTAATTATGACCTCTGACGTGATGCCGCAGGTTAAAGAGTTCCAAGACGAGGCTTTGAAGGAAGATCGTCTTAACTCTGAAAGGATGAGAGGTCTAGTTACAGAACTGGGTGAGAACACTCTTGGTGTTAAGACCCGATTTGGGCGAGCGTGGATTCCTCGGTACGGGGATCTACGTGGAAAGATCATGGATGAGGCCCATAAGACTCGATATTCCATTCACCCCGGCGCTACCAAGATGTACCAAGACATGAAGAAAGACTATTGGTGGCCGGGCATGAAGCGTGATGTGGTGGAATATGTGAGTAAGTGCATGACTTGTTCACAAGTCAAGGCAGAGCATCAGAAACCGTACGGGAAGATCCAACCGTTGGATATACCCGAGTGGAAGTGGGAGCACATCACCATGGATTTCATCACGAAACTACCACGTACCCCGAAAGGGTATGATGCTATATGGGTGATAGTTGATCGATTGACGAAGAGTGCCCACTTCCTACCGATCCGCGAGATGTATTCCTCTGAAAGATTGGCGGATCTATTTATCAAAGAAATTGTAGCTCGTCATGGTGTACCGGTGTCTATTATGTCTGACCGTGACACCCGGTTTACCTCTAAGTTTTGGAAGAGGTTTCATGATGCAATGGGGACGAGGCTAGACATTAGCACGGCATATCATCCTCAGACAGACGGTCAGTCTGAGAGGACGATCCAAATACTCGAAGACATGCTTCGGGCGTGCGTGATCGATTTTGGAGGAAGTTGGGACGATCACCTGCCGTTAGCAGAATTCTCGTACAATAACAGTTATCATGCCAGCATTGGCATGCCGCCCTACGAGATGTTGTATGGTAGGAAATGTAGGACGCCCGTATGTTGGGGAGACATTGGGCAGAAGGAACTGGGTGGTGTCGAGGTAGTTGAAGCAACGACTGAAAAGTTAGAAAAGATCAAAGCCTTCATGAAGGCGGCGAAAGAGAGACAAAAGTCGTATGCTGACAAGAGGCGAAGACCGATAGAATTCAAGATCGGTGATCGGGTCATGTTGAAAGTCTCGCCTTGGAAAGGAATTATTAGGTTCCGAAAGTGGGGTAAACTGAGCCCGCGGTATATAGGCCCTTTCCGAATTATCGCCCGTGTGGGAGAGGTGGCCTATAGGTTGGAACTGCCAGATGAGCTGAGTGGAATTCACCCGACCTTCCACGTATCTCATCTGAGGAAATGCTTGGCCGACGAAGATATGATTGTACCGCTGGAGGATATCGAAGTAGACGAACGACTCAACTACGTGGAGCAACCAGTGGCGATCATCGATAGAAAAGAGAAACGGCTAAGAAACAAAGTGGTTCCTCTTGTGCGTGTACAGTGGAAGCACAGGAAGGGATCTGAGTCTACGTGGGAGACTGAAGAAGAAATGAGACAACATTACCCACATTGTTCGAAGAATAACAGGTTTCGAGGACGAAACCTAAATAAGGGGGTGGACTTGTAACACCCGGAAAATTTTCTAATCGAGTCAAGTGATAGTGATGGGCTCGGATGAAAAACCATTTAATAAATATAAAATGGTTGCGGGTATTACACCGAGTTAACCCAACGGGTCACGAGTTTAACGAGTTTGGGGTCCCGGGAACGCCTGGCATATAAATAGATGGATCAGCTGAGCAACTCTCATTTTCACTCAAACGCCATTCTAGAGAGAGAAAGTGTAGAGAGAGAAAGTGCCGGATTGAAGCTCGGGTGGTCAAGAATCGAAGGCTGGTGTTTGTGGACTCCTAAACTACAAGAATCAAGGTAAGAAACGTATCTAAATTGCTGCATTTGGTGAAAAACCCGAGTTTGGGGTTTTTGGGTTTTAAAGTGGCAAAAATCACCCCAAAACACACGTTTTAGAGTAAGAAAACGTGTAATGAGCTTAGATATAGCTTCCTGGATGATAATCCAAGGGTTTGGGTGGAAAGGATTGGATTTTTGGGCTAAAACGAGCTGATTCGTAAATTTCAGCTCGTTCTGCGAATTTAAGGTCTCGACCAGCGAAACTGTGAGTTCGTCCAGCGAAACTGGAAGGATTTACAGCGAAGTTACAGTTTCGCTGCAGCGAAACTACATATTCGCCTGAGCGAAACTATAGTTTCGCTGATGATTATGCCAATGCCCAAGTTGACCTTAGATATTGCGAAACTAGGGAATTCCAACGAAAGTTGGGCGCTCGAGGTAGCGAATCTGTCCAGCGAAACTGGCAGAATGCTGCCCGGCGAAACTAGCAGCGAAACTGCCGATTTGCCCAGCGAAACTGCTGGCGATTTTACGGGCGAAACTACCTGCGAACTTAGTAGCGAAATTAGGCAGAAATTAACTCTTTTGAGTGTTAACTTATCTGTAGGCAGTGTAGTGTGACCCGCGACTTTAAGGCTTGATTGAGAAGCTGCTTGTCAAGCACAGGTGAGTTCTAGGACCCCTCATTTACATGTTTTCTAACGATTTTTGGGGCTGGAACACATATAAACTTGTTTACTGACGTATGTATGTATGACCAATTTGGGTATAATGTTGTGTTATACGTCTAAGGTATGATTATGGACTCGGCACGTTATATAAGGTCCTAGTATGAGTCCCCACGGTCTTGGAGGGACAGTTAGTGCTACTGCACCAGGATGACGCATAGTAAGTCCCGGATTAGGGAAGGATACGGGAGTAAGTGCCTAGTGATGATTGATGATGTGGGCTATGTATGTACGAGGTTATGTATGACGATGATGATGATGCATGTATGATGTTATGTATGATGATGTACGTATGACGCTATGTATGATGATGTATGTATGATGCGTGTGTTCCTTATAAAAATGTATGAATATCTTTCTACGACTTTACGTATTAATGAACGAACGAACAAAGTATTATGTAACGTAAAGTGAAAGATAACGAAAGAGGAACACGATGACGAATGCATGTATTAATGAATGAACGAATGATTAAAAGATGATGAATACATGCATTAATGAATGAACGAACAAACGAAAGATGTCTTGCAAACATTGGATAAGTTTAACGGGTCCTTCTTAGTGATTGACCATATGTATGGTATCCCTACCGCTTACCTCTAGTACCGTGGCATACGTTTTGCTGTTCATTTAATGACTTCGGCCCGGTAGCTAATAACGTTCGGGGTATAGCAGATGGTAGTGGTACAAAAGATATCCAATGTGCAAGAAAAGATGTAACATGTATTAACGAATGAACGAATGGTTAAAAGATGATGAATACATGCATTAACGAACGAATTAATGAAAGATGACTTGCAAACATTGGATAAGTTTAACGGGTCCTTCTTAGTGATTGACCATATGTATGGTATCCCTACCGCTTACCTCTAGTACCGTGGCATACGTTTTGCTGTTCATTTAATGACTTCGGCCCGGTAGCTAATAACGTTCGGGGTATAGCAGATGGTAGTGGTACAAAAGATATCCAATGTGCAAGAAAAGATGTAACGGGGTCCTTGTCATTCGACCACAGTAATCATGGCTGCGTGCCATGAAGTGGGTAAAGCCTGACAGGACCTAAACGAGAAGTGAAAGATAACGATGTATGACGAACGAACGAATGAACGAATGAGATAATAAAGATATTATCTATATGTATGTACGATGTATGATCACTTGTAAAGAATGAACGGTTTTAATATGAACAAAGTATGTTTATTATAAAACTAGAACTCACTCAGCAACGCTGACTTTTTATGTGTTTCCAGTCGACAGGTAGCGTTGCTGGGGATGGCACGAGGCGGCTACTCAGCTCTTTCGGGATGGCATTCTTTTGTTAATGTTTTTGTATTGTAATGCAAACAAACGATATTTTGGTAATGAGTGTTGTATTACTTAGCAAAAGCATTTATAGTAAATTGAAAGTAAATTTCAAGTTTCCGCTGCATGGTTTTTATTAAGTTAATGTAAATATATGTTTTACGTGCGATGAACCACCAACCGTAAGGCGCCCGGGATCGGGGCCTTACATCGGAGCAAAGAGTAGGGACTAAAAGTGACATTTTGCAAACATGGGATGGGTATAAAACCCCCCATTTCCCAGCCATTCTTCATCATCTTCATCTTCTCCTCTTCTTCACACTCTTCACCATCTTAGCACCAAAACCGCCCTCTTTCTCGCGTTATCACCATCAAAACTTGGTTATCTTTGCAAATACTCACTTCTAGCAGGTAGATAACTTTGTTTGACCCGTTTCTTGCTCGATTTCACTTCTGCGTTTTCTAGGGTTTCGGGTGCTCGGGTTCATCCGAGCACATGAGGTCGTGTAGGCTTGCATGTTGCGTTTCTGAGTGTGCTTCTTGTTTAGACATGTTAGAATAGGTATTCTGGAAGTTTTTGGGGTGTAAAACGAGTGCACGGAGCAGCTGGAGACTGCTCTGCACTCGACAGTCGCGAATCTACTGTTCATCACGACTGGGTCTCTTCACGCAACTGAGCCGTGCGATTGGGTGAATCGTACGACTGAGTCATGTGTATGGGTGTATCATGCGACTGAGTGGTGCGACTAGGGCGAGTCGTATGACTGATTCATGCGACTGGGTCTGTGCGATTGAAAGTGTGTGCGAATGAGTCCATGCGAGTGAGTGTGCGTGCGATTAAGTCAGTGCAAATGAGGTTGTGTGCGAATGTGCGTGAGTCGTACGACTGAAAGGCCAGTCGCACGAATGAATGTTCAATCGCACGACTGAAGCTAATTCGTGCGAATGAAGGTTCAATCATGTGTATGGAGGTTGAGTCATATGACTGGGTCTTGCATGGTACGACTGAATGCTTAGTCGCATGAATGAAGGTTCAATCATACGAATGAAGCTAATTCGTACGACTGAAGGTCCATTCGTACGAAGGAAGGGTTGAGTCGTGCATCCGGTCCTGTTGTATGACTGATGATGTGTGTGTGTGTATGGATCCCCTCTTCGGAGATCTCACGACAATGAAGTAACATCAATAAAGTGTCATAGCTTGACCACAAAGATTAATGTCAAGGCTATCAACATGCACATACTATTTAAAATAACCTAGTCTGATATGTGTATGTCTGCTTGTGTGTGTACCACCCACGACTGAACCGAAACTGCCTGAGCCTATTGACATCATCTTATGCTTTATGCTCATTATTAATGCTTGTCAGTAACTGCCAATAGGTGTTTGACTGTTCATAGCATCCTACCGTTGGGAACATTCATCACTCGTGTCTATCATCTGTTTAGTGAGTTTCGTGGCCCCTTTTAACTCTTATAAAACCTTTTTCAAATATTATCAACTTGGGGGAAAGGAATGCTCACCTACTCAACTTGATTTCAGCCACCTTCCGTAGTGGAAGTTGGCTGCTACTACTATGAGTACATTATCTTGCTTATCTTGTGATTGCTGCTATATGAACTTGAACTATGTGCTACGTTACCACTATGTATGTCACTTAGTGGTATCACAATACTATGCTCTACTACTTGATGTTACGTGTTGATTGATGCTACTTGTGAATTCTATTGACCTTGGATGCTCTCGGCTGTGTGGTTCTTCTGTGTGGTTCTTCTGTGTGGTTCTTCTAAGCCGATCATCCATTACAACCATTAATCCCGAAAATTGGGTCCTAAAGATTGGTTTGGTTGTAACCTAAACGTATGCGCTGTGTGGATCTTGCTACGTCATGTTAAACTTATTATACTATGGAAAACCTTTTTGTGTAACCATTAATCCCGGTAATAGGACCTAAGGACTGGTTTGGTTATAAACTATACGTATGCGTTGTGTGGATCTTGCTACGTCTTATTAAACTATTTATACCTTGAGAATACTTTTTTTACAGCCATTAATTCCCGCGAGGAACCAAACAATAGGTTTGGCTATAGCTATTCATAACTGCTAAAACCGCCTATACGTAAGTATAGCTGTGGTAGCTTTTATTAAACTTATTGGTTTCATCTTAATATCTTTTATTACTTAAAACCTGCGAAGCTCACCAACAATTATGTTGACCGTTTTGAGCATCGCTTTTCAGGTGATCAAGGTAATTGAAGATCTAGGAGTGCTGCCTTTTAGAGGAGACCCTAGGATACATTTTGTAATCATTACCCTTGTAAAGCTTGAACATGGTCTTTTGTATACTTGTTCCCGAGTTGCGGGAATTTACATTACAGGTTATCCTTAATGCTTATGTGATCATTTGTGTTGTGCTTACGGCTATGCTGTCGTGAACATTGACTATACACGAAACAGGTCTCCTATTGTGTTCGGGTGTCGTCATGACACGATTATCATCATATTATTATTATTGCTACTCTATTGTATACCATGTGTTATGACGATCCCGTCTAGCTCACATTCCCCGTGTTTCCGCTATCAGCGGGGGTGTGACAGACTGGTATCAGAGCCATTGGTTATAGAGAATTAGGCAATTACACTTGACATAGACTATAACCTAGGAACCTTCATGTAGATTTGCATGCTTAAGCTTGTGTGCATTTATATATCTCGTGTATGTGTTCCTCCTTACATGTTTGATTATCCTTCTGTCATGTGATCTTCCGTTCCCTCTGCGCGCCAAGTATTCATAACTAAATTTGGGTATTGAGACCCGAAGAGATCTTTATAGATCATACATAAGGACGCGAGATAGACAACCTCCACTAGACCATATGTGAATACAAGTTGGGCTCTCAGATGACTTGATGGATTATTATGGATATGATGTGAAGGAAGGTCGGATGTCATGTAACCGGATTAGGCATCATTCTCGGTACATCGTGGGTGTGGTGGGAACGCTGCGGGGAACCCTATATATAAACATCACCGATATACCGAGAATATGCTTGAAATGGGCTGCATGGTGATCTTGACTGACCGGAACATGAAACGTTGGAACTTGATAAGTGGAGTACTTGTGCATCTTAAGGTGACTAAAGCTTATTTGTTGCCTCTTGTATGAATAGAACATGCCGCCTCGAAGATCTACCCGCAGCAATAGTAGCGGAAGTGAAGCCCCGAGGGGCAGAGGCAGGGGCAGGGGTAGACCTCCAATAGCAAATGAAGGCCCTTCTGGCAACACGCAAGGGACTGGAAACGCTGATATGGCAGCCTTAATTGCTTAACAATTGACTGCCCTGATTCCAACTATTGTAGCTCAGGTAAGCGACGCTTTGCAACAGCAAAACCACCCCCACGGGGATGGTGGTAATGAAAACGAGGATAATGGGAACCCGAATGGGAGTGAAAGCAATCAGGAGATCGGGAATGGTGGTACGGCAGGTAATGAAACTGGGGCTACTAATGCCAAACGGGGCTGTTCTTACAAGGAATTTGTGGCCTGTAAGCCCCGGGATTTCGATAGGAAAGGTCGGGCGATAGCCCTGACTAGATGGCTTGAGAAGATGGAGGCTGTGATCGACATCAGTGAATGCCTCGACAGCCAACGGATCAAGTATGTTACATGCTCACTGCAGGGCAGAGCACTAACCTGGTGGAACACCCAGGTTCAAGCTAGAGGAAGGGAATCTGCGATGCAGATGACTTGGGATGAATTCAAAGCCCTAATTACCAAGGAATACTGCCCTCTCAACGAGATGCAGAAACTTGAGCATGAATTTTGGAATCATGCTATGGTGGGGGCTGGGCACGCAGCTTATACTGACCGATTCCACGAGCTGGCTAGACTAGTTCCACACCTAGTCACTCCGGAATCCAAGAGGATAGAAAGGTACATTTGGGGACTCGCGCCTCAAATCCGGGCAATGGTAACTGCAACTGCTCCTCCTACAATCCAGAGCACAATTTTGAAAGTGGGCGCTCTCACTGACGAGATGATAAGAACAGGAGTATTGGGTAGGGGAGCGGAGAAAAGGAAAGAAGCTGGGGAAACAAGCTGGTCCAGTACCGGAAAGTTTGATAAGAGGGCCAAAACAACCAGAAACTTTGTGGCCATGACTCAAGGGAAGAAGGAATATGCTGGGCCGCACCCGAGATGTGACAGGTGCAATCTTCATCATCCTCCAGCAGCGCCGTGCCGGGTGTGTTTGAACTGCACACGCCCGGGGCATCAAGCAAGAGACTGCAGAGCAGCGCCAAACCTGGTGGCACCCATCAACGCGGTTAATCCCGCTGGGAATGCCAGGGCTTGTTACGAGTGTGGAGGCCTTGGTCACTTCAGAAATATGTGCCCCCGACTGAATAGGGCACCGGGTCAGCAAGGAAACAACCAGCAGCAGATAGTGGCCATAGCGGGTGCTCAAGGCTAAGGAAACCAGGGTAATGCTGCACGGGGACGTGCCTTCGTCATTGGAGCTAATGATGCCTGTCAGGATCCGAATGTTGTCATGGGTACGCACTTACTCAGTAACCACTTCGCATCTGTACTGTTTGATACTGGGGCAGACCGTAGTTTTATATCATCTGAGTTTGTGCAAATGCTTGATTTGAGTACCAGTAGACTAGAAACTAGTTACTCTGTAGAAATAGCAAATGGTAGGGTTGAACAGGCAGAGGAAATTATTAAGGACTGCACCCTAATATTGGAAGACCAAGCCTTCAACATAGATTTGATACCTTTTGAGTTGGGGAGCTTTGACGTAATAGTGGGGATGGATTGGTTGTCAAAGCATGGAGCCGAGATTGTTTGCCGAGATAAAGTAGTGTGGATCCCCATGTCAGACGGAAAAGTACTCAGAATATGTGGGGAGCGACCGGGAAAGAACTTGAAGTTTATCTCCTGCATGAAAGCACGCCAAGGTCTACGAAAGCAGTGTTACACCTTTCTGGCTCACGTGGTAGAAAAGAAGGAAGAAGAGACGAAATTGGCTGACATTCCGATTGTACGGGATTACCCGGAAGTGTTCCCTGATGATTTGTCTGGATTGCCTCCTCCACGACAGGTGGAATTCCATATAGAGCTGGTTCCTGGAGCTACGCCAATAGCTAAGACACCGTATCGATTAGCACCCTCCGAGATGCAAGAGCTGTCCAGCCAACTACAGGAACTACTGGAGAAGGGTTTTATTCAACCGAGTTATTCACCGTGGGGAGCACCGGTGTTTTTTGTCAAGAAGAAGGATGGGTCGTTTCGTATGTGTATCGACTACAGGGAATTGAACAAACTGACCGTGAAGAATCGGTATCCTCTTCCTAGAATCGACGACCTGTTCGATCAGTTGCAAGGAGCCTCGTATTTCTCTAAGATCGACCTTCGATCTGGATATCATCAGCTAAGAGTAATCGAGGACGAATTCCGAAAACAACATTTAGAACTCGTTACGGGCACTATGAGTTCTTGGTCATGCCGTTTGGGTTGACCAACGCACCAGCTGTCTTTATGGATTTAACGAATCGGGTGTGCAAGCCTTATCTTGATAAGTTCGTGATCGTATTCATAGACGACATACTCATCTACTCCCGTTCGAAAGAGGATCACGAAAAACACCTTCGAGCAATTCTAGAACTGTTGAAGGAAGAGAAACTTTTCGCCAAATTCTCAAAGTGTGAATTCTGGCTTCGGGAAGTGAAGTTTTTGGGTCATGTGGTTAACGAAGATGGAATTCATGTGGACCCCGGTAAGATTGAAGCCGTGAAGAAATGGGATACACCCCAAACACCCTCAGAAATACGGCAATTCCTAGGATTGGCCGGATACTACCGTTGTTTTATTGCGAACTTTTCGAAGATCGC
Organism: Flaveria linearis; assembly: GCA_024085815.1. Lineage (NCBI taxonomy): Eukaryota > Viridiplantae > Streptophyta > Magnoliopsida > Asterales > Asteraceae > Flaveria > Flaveria linearis. The sequence continues at coordinate 46,742,554 of CM044010.1, read as the reverse complement.
ACAACCGTTAACGCTGCTAACCCAGAAAGACAAGAAGTTTGATTGGGGACATGCACAAGAACGAGCCTTCCAGACATTGAAAGAAAAGCTGTGCAATGCTCCAATACTGTCCCTCCCGGACAGAACTGATGATTTTGTGGTATACTGTGATGCTTCACATCAAGGGTTGTGATGTGTGCTAATGCAAAGAGATAAGGTAATTGCCTATGCAACGCGACAACTAAAGGTGCATGAAAAGAACTACACAACTCATGACTTGGAGTTGGACGCTGTAGTATTTGCACTCAAGATATGGAGGAATTATCTATATGGAACCAAATGCATCATTTACACGGATCATAAGAGCCTTCAACATATTCTTGATCAGAAGGAACTTAACATGCGACAGCGACGCTGGGTAGAGTTACTTAGCGACTACAATTGTGAAATCCGGTATCACCCTGGGAAAGCTAACGTGGTGGCTGATGCTTTAAGCCGCAAGGAACGCGTGAAACCATTACGTGCTCAAGCGCTAGGATTGACTATTCAAACCAATCTAAAGGCTCAGATTCAAATTACGCAAAGTGAGGCTTTGAAAGAAGAAAACCTTGCGGGAGAAGAATTCCGAGGGATGGATAAACAAATGAGTCGCAAGGATGACGGCGTACATTACTTCATGGATCGTATATGGGTCCCCAGATAGGGAGGTGTACATACACTAGTCTTGAATGAAGCACATAAGACTCGATACTCTGTTCATCCTGGTGCAGACAAGATGTACCACGATCTGAAGGAGCTGTACTGGTGGCCAGGTATGAAGAAAGATATTGCTTTATATGTGAGCAAATGCTTGACATGTTCAAAGGTCAAGGCTGAACACCAGAAACCATCGGGATTATTGCAACAACCTGAAATCCCTGACTGGAAATGGGAGAACATCACTATGGATTTCATTACCAAACTCCCGAGAACGCCAAACGTACACGACTCGATATGGGTCGTGGTGGATCGAATGACAAAATCCGCTCACTTCTTGCCTATCCGAGAAGACTATAAGATGGATAAGCTGGCAACGGTGTACATCAAAGAGGTCGTGACACGGCACGGGGTGCCGGTGTCAATCATATCCGACCGAGACAGTCTATTCACTTCACGATTTTGGCAGACGTTACAGAAAGCGATGGGCACTCGATTAGACATGAGTACAGCCTATCACCCCCAGACAGACGGCCAAAGTGAACGAACGATACAGACGCTTGAGGACATGCTGAGGGCATGCGTTATTGATTTTGGTGGCAGTTGGGATACTCATCTACCGCTGATCGAGTTTTCCTACAATAACAGTTACCATACTAGTATTGGATGTGCACCGTTCGAAGCGTTGTATGGACGGAAATGTAGATCGCCTGTATGTTGGGCCGAGATTGGTGAAAGCCAGCTAACAGGTCCCGAAATCATTCAAGAAACAACCGATAAGATCTTCCAAATCAAAGACAGACTCAAAGCTGCTAGAGACCGCCAAAAGAGCTATGCCGACAACCGTCGGATGCCGCTAGAGTTTAACGTTGGGGATCGAGTGTTACTTAAGGTCTCTTCTTGGAAATGGATCGTTCGGTTTGGAAAGAAAGGGAAGTTGGCCCCAAGATATGTTGGACCATGCGAGATCACAGAAAGAATCGATCCGGTGGCGTACCGATTAAGGTTGCCACAAGAGATTAACAGTGTACATGATACTTTCCATGTATCGAACCTCAAGAAGTGTTTAGCTGACGAATCACTTCACGTGCCTATTGAGGATATCAAGATGGATCAAAGCCTCTATTTTGTGGAGGAACCTATTGAGGTCATGGACCGAAAGGTCAAGAGGTTGAGACGCAGCAAGATACCTATTGTTCGTGTAAGATGGAATTCCAAATGAGGGCCAGAGTTTACATGGGAATGTGAAGATTATATGAGACTCAAATATCCACACCTATTCAAGGATGACACCCTTGGACTTAGCACCAGTTGAATTTTGGGACGAAATTCCCTCAACTGGGGGATACTGTGACATCCGTCACCAAAGGTCCGTCTATTGACGTAATCTGTTAATTTTTGTTGTCGGTCATCCCGCACCTTTATAGCCCATCTATGTGGATATTATGCCTGTATGCTTGCTTGGTTAACCCTATGCGTGTGCTATCGTTGCTTGAATTGTTATCAACCTAAAACGTTTTCCAAGATTTGCCCCGTTATCATTAAACGCACCGTTTTTATAAGTACATATTGTCACAAATAAAACCATTTCTAAATTATAAATATCGTTAATAACATTTTATCATTAATAAAACAAGACTAATTAATAACGTTTTCAACCGAAACAAAATTTAGGAACTCGGGGCAAAGAGTAGGGACTAAAAGTGACATTTTGCAAACATGGGATGGGTATAAAAACCCCCCATTCCCAGCCATTCTTCATCATCTTCATCTTCTCCTCTTCTTCACACTCTTCACCATCTTAGCACCAAAACCGCCTTCTTTCTCGCGTTTTCACCGTCAAAACTTGGTTATCTTCGCAAATACTCACTTCTACCAGGTAGATAACTTTGTTTGACCCGTTTCTTGCTCGATTTCACTTCTGCGTTTTCTAGGGTTTCGGGTGCTCGGGTTCATCCGAGCACATGAGGTCGTGTAGGCTTGCATGTTGCGTTTCTGAGTGTGCTTCTTGTTTAGACATGTTAGAATATGTATTCTGGAAGTTTTTAGGGTGTAAAACGAGGGCACGGAGCAGCTGGAGACTGCTCTGCACTCCACAGTCGTGAATCTGCTGTTCATCGCGACTGGGTCTGTTCACGCGACTGAGCCTTGCGATTGGGCGAATCGTACGACTGAGTCATGCGTATGGGTGTATCGTGCGACTGAGTGGTGCGACTGGGGCGAGTCGTACGACTGAGTCATGCGACTGGGTGTGTGCGATTGAAAGTGTGTGCAAATGAGTCCATGCGAGTGAGTGTGCGTGCGATTGAGTCAGTGCGAATGAGATTGTGTGCGATTGTGCGTGAGTCGTACGACTGAAAGGCTAGTCGCACAAATGAATGTTCAATCGCATGAATGAAGCTGATTCGTGCGAATGAAGGTTCAGTCGTGTGTATGGAGGTTGAGTCATAAGACTGGGTCTTGCATGGTACGACTGAATGCTTAGTCGCATGAATGAAGGTTCAATCGTACGAATGAAGCTGATTCGTACGACTGAAGGTCCATTCGTATGAAGGAAGGGTTGAGTCGTGCGTCCGGTCCTGTTGTATGACTGATGATGTGTGTGTGTGTATGGATCCCCTCTTCGGGGATCTCACGACGATGTAGTAACATCAATAAAGTGTCATAGCTTGACCACAAAGATTAAAGTCAACGCTATCAACAGGCACATACTATTTAAAATAACCTAGTCTGATATGTGTATGTCTGCTTATGTGTGTACTACCCATGACCGAACCGAAACTGCCTGAGCCTATTGACATCATCTTATGCTTTATGCTCATTATTAATGCTTGTCAGTAACTGCCAATAGGTGTTTGACTGTCCATAGCATCCTACCGTTGGGCACATTCATCACACGTGTCTATCATCTATTCAGTAAGTTTCGTGGCCCCTTTTTACTCTTATAAAACCTTTTTCAAATATTATCAACTTGGGGGAAAGGAATGCTCACCTACTCAACTTGATTTCAGGCACCTTCCCTAGTGGAAGTTGGCTGCTACTACTATGAGTACATTATCTTGCTTATCTTGTGATTGCTGCTATATGAACTTGAACTATGTGCTACGTTACCAATATGTATGTCACTCAGTGGTATCGAAATACTATGCTCTACTACTTGTGAATGCTATTGACCTTGGATGCTCTCGGCTGTGTGGTTCTTTTGTGTGGTTCTTCTGTGTGGTTCTTTTGTGTGGTTCTTCTAAGCCGATCATCCATTACAACCATTAATCCCGAAAATTGGGACCTAAAGATTGGTTTGGTTGTAAGCTAAACGTATGCGCTGTGTGGATCTTGCTACGTCATGTTAAACTTATTATACTATGGTAAACCTTTTTGTGTAACCATTAATCCTGGTAATGGGACCTAAGGATTGGTTTGGTTATAAACTATACGTATGCACTGTGTGGATCTTGCTACGTCTTATTAAACTATTTATACCTTGAGAATACTTTCTTTACAGCCATCAATTCCCGCGAGGAACCGAACAATAGGTTTGGCTGCAGCTATTCATAACTGCTAAAACCGCCTATACGTAAGTATAGCTGCGGTAGCTTTTATTAAACTTATTGGTTTCATCTTAATATCTTTTATTACTTAAAACCTGCGAACCTCACCAACAATTAGTTGACCGTTTTGAGCATCTCTTTTCAGGTGATCAAGGTAATTGAAGATCTAGGAGTGCTGCCTTTTAGAGGAGACCCTAGGATACATTTTGTAATCATTACCCTTGTAAAGCTTGAACATGGTCTTTTGTATACTTGTTCTCGAGTTGCGGGAATTTACATTACAAGTTATCCTTAATGCTTATGTGATCATTTATGTTATGCTTACGGCTATGCTGTCGTGAACATTGACTATACACGACACAGGTCTCCAATTGTGTTCGGGTGTCGTCATGACACGCTTGTCATCATATTATTATTGCTACTCTATTGTATACCATGTGTTATGACGATCCCGTCTAGCTCACATTCCCCGTGTTTCCGCTATCAGCGGGGATGTGACACACTCCACCTTCCCTCTCTCTCTCACATGCAAAGGACCAAGAACACACACTTTTCTCTCTACTTTCTTGAAGAAGTTCAAAGCTGAAAATTCGATTTTCAGCTCATCTTGGTTCGAATTTGGTGCTGAAATCCTAGCAACAAGGTGTTTGTTAGATGCTTGTGGGTATGGTAGCTTGAGGACATCTCTCCTTGGTGTTTTGGTCATTCAAGAACCTCATTCTCTTCATCCAAAATTCGTTTTTCTGCAGCTCTACAAAAGGTAGTTTGTAAGTGTTGTTTTGGTTGTTTCTTCTTCTTGATAGCTAGTTCATACACATATAAATAATCCTCATGTTCTTGGGTTTGTTGTTTTTATGATATGAGCCTTAATTTTCAGATTACAAATAATAATATTAAGGTTTTATTCTGCTGCGTTTTTCTTGTTTAAATGGTTAAACAACTATGTTTATGGTCCAACAAACCCAACATTGGCATCTAGAGCCGGATATGTGGATGACTAGCTTCAGTTATCCTTATAAAATTGGTTTTATGGGGTTTTAACAACCTAATAAGGGCTGTTTTGTGGTGATATTATAAATCCCCAACCTTTCAAGGTTATATCTTACATGCTTATGATTAAATCTTGAAAGAAAAGTTATCAAAATTGTTGATTGTGTTTTGTTTGGACAATAACACCCTAAATTCTTAGTTTATGTTGGCTGAAAATTAAGGGTCAATTGGGGATTTATTTTGGTTTTTGTATGTTGTATATGGTGTTTCATATTGGTGCATAACCTAGCCTTGACCTTGTGTTGATTTGGTTTTGGATGAATGATTTGTTTTGGTTGATTTCATTCATTATGGGTTGTAATATTTATTCTTTTGTGCTTGTATATTGTTGTAATTTATTTATTCATTCAATTGTGATGTAATAAATAGATTAGGTGTATTTTCTTTTATTAGAAAATTTTGTATTAGGATATAAATTTTGTAAAAGAAGATGCACAAGTTGGAAGCACAAAAGGAAGGCACAAAGAAAAGGACTTGAAGCATTTGGATGCAACTTCAAGTGGGGGTCTTTGGAGATTTTATCTTTGTGTTGTATTTAACCCTTAGAAAGGACCTTATGACCACACTTGTGATGGCAAACAAGTTTGGTCACCTAAGTGACTATAGTTATGCACATGTGGTTGTTTTGTATATGCTTGTTTGATTATCTATTTTATGTTGATTGTTTGATATGTGGATATGCTTAACAATCTTAATAAATAATCATAACAAGCTGAATTTTCATGGTTCTTAATCATTAATATGTTAATAAAAGTTATTAAAAGGATTAATGATTTTAAAATAAAAGAGGTTTTATTAAAAACAACCGTAGGGTACCATGTATTTGAAAGCATGCGAATACAAGGTACATAGAGTTTTCACAACTAGAATTAATGAACTAAAATCCCTTTGAAACAAGTTAAACACCATCCTTTTACATGACACTCAAATCACTTGTAAACTATTTGTGGGATAAAGGTCACCTAACCACTTCTAGAGAGCTTGTGTGTTTGAGGTGGGCTTAACGGATTTGTGGGATAAGGGTCACCTAACCACTTGTATGTGTAAACTCACACGTGTGTGTAAGTAGGACGACTTGAATTGGAAACCATGTGCATAGGGTCACCGAAGCATGGCGTACAAAGGTGTTGATAGGATTTTACATGCCAACTAAACATAAGATGTTTAAACTGATCCTATAAAGCTAGAAGTTGCAATAGGTTGCAATTGTCAAATGTTGACTACCTTGTTAATTTAAATAATGGGATAAAGGTCACCTAACCATCATTTAAATGTAACGTTGGATTCTAGATTTTAGTTATTAATTGTCTATGAGACATGAAAAAGGTATTAATGATAAAAATGAAATTTTTCAGAAATACTAATAAGAACTTTGTAAATTTTGTAGAAATGGCCGCAAACAATAATGCTACCACCCCGACCGTCCATACCCTATCACTGAGAACCATCTTAGAGAGGGATCGTCTTAACCACAATAATTTTATGGACTGGTTTCGTAACTTGAGAATCGTTCTCAAGTAAGATAAAAAGGCCTATGTCCTTGACGATCCCATTCCTGACCAACCAGACCCTGAGGAGGTTGAGGCCTATAATGATTGGCTTCAGTACACTGAGGATTCCATGCAGGTTTCTTGCCTCATGTTGGGAACTATGATTCCTGAACTCCAAAAGGATTTGGAGCATCATGGGGCATATGACATGATTACCCAGTTGAAGGAAATGTTCCTTCAACAAGCTAGGGTAGAGCGCTTCGAAACGGTTCGAGCGCTTCACGCATGTCATATGGAAGAAACCCAACCGGTATCATCTTATGTACTCAATATGAAAAGCAACATTGATCGGCTTGAGAGGCTTAACTGTCCCGTCTCTAAAGAATTGGCCACGGATTTGATCCTTAATGGGCTAACTAAAAAGTTTGAGACGTTCATAATGAATTACAATATGAACGGATGGGACAAGAGCATTGGTAAGCTTATGCAATGCTCAAAACAGCTGAGGCAGGGATGGGTAGAAAGGTTCTACCTATCCTCTCGATCAATGAGGGAGGCTATAAGAAAAGGCCATTCCCCGATCCCAAGGCAGATGTTGTTAAAGGAAAGGGGTACGTCAAAGGGAAGGGGAAAGGGAAGGCTAAAGCGGAACCTCCAAAGCCTAAGCTTAAGAAGCCTAAGGTAACGGAGATCGATCTATGCTTTGAGTGTGGTGAGATAGGACATTGGAAAATAAATTGTCCAACCTATCTCGAACAGTTGAGGAACAACGGGGATGCTGGGCAAACCTCAGGTACAACTTTCATGATTCACATTGGTTTAAATGTTATTTCTTCAAACACATGGGTATTGGATACCGGATGTGGAACTCATATTTGCAATTTGTTACAGGGGTTCAAAAGAAATAAGCACTTCAAGAAGGGAGACACAAGTATCTCATGGGCAACGGAGCAAAAGTTGATGTCAAAGCCCAGGGAGACTATATTTTGAAACTTGCAAATGGTTTGGAAGTTGTTCTTAAGAACATTTTGTATGCTCCTAGTTTGACTAGGAACATAATTTCTATTTCCATTTTAAAACAATGTGGTTATGATTTAAAGTTTGTAAACAATGGTATTTATGTTTCTATGGATGATGTATTTTATTTTAAGGCTATGCCTTTTAATGGTATCTATGAATTGGTTCATGATGATTCATCCTATAATAACTCACTATACCAAACAAGCACCAAGAAACTTAAAATGGATTTAAGTGATTCTTATCTTTGGCATTGTCGTCTTGGTCACATAAACAAGAATCAGATTCAAGCACTCCAAAAGAATGGTCTTTTGAAAATAAATGAAAATGGTTCATTTGATAAGTATGAATCTTGTTTACAAGGTAAGATGACCAAGTCGCCCTTTAGTGGTACTAACGAGAGGGCAAAAGACTTATTGGGAATCATACATTCGGATGTATGTGGTCTCTTTAAGACAATGACAAGAAATGGTGAAAGACACTTCATTACCTTTACTGACGATTACAGTCGCTATGGGTATGTGTACTTGATGTCACATATTTATGAAGCTTTTGAAATGTTCAAAATCTTCAAGAATGAAGTAGAAAATCAACTGAACAAATATATCAAAGTTCTTCATTCAGATAGAGGAGGTGAATACCTTAGTGACGCCTTTCAGGATCATCTAAGAAGTTGTGGGATCGTCTCACAACTTACTCCACCCAGAACACCACAACATAATGGTGTGTCTGAAAGGAGAAACCGAACCTTATTGGATATGGTTCGATCTATGATGGCTGTAAGCTCACTACCTCTATCATTTTGGGGTTTCGCATTACTCTCCGCGGTTCGTATTTTGAATATGGCCCCGACCAAGAAAGTAGATTCAACACCTTTTGAAATATGGCATGGAAGTGTTCCATCGCTATCATATTTAAAAGTTCGGGGTTGTGAAGCTTATGTTAAGCAAAACACACAAAACAAGTTGGAAAGTCGATCTACTAAGTGTATATTTGTTGGATATCCCAAAGATTGTATAGGATACTATTTCTTTGATCCAACAGAGCAAAAGGTATTTGTTGCTCGAAAGGCAGAGTTATTGGAAGCCAAGTTCCTTATGGAAGGAATGACGTATAGAACAGTGGAATTTGATGAGGATCAAGATCCACAAACCGATACACGTTTGGTTGACACTAGCAATCAACAGGAGGTTGTTGATGATGATAAAAAGGTTGATTGATACACTCAAAACGTTCGCAGGTCTGGTAGAGTTAGCATTCCACCTGAAAGATATGGATTTTTCATGAATGGATGCTATGTGGTTGACTCCGATGAGCCAACTACATACCATGACGCAATGTCCAATTCGGATTGTGACAAATGGCTGGAAGCCATGAACGTAGAGATGCAATCCATGTATGACAACCAAGTTTGGGAATTGGTTGACCCTTCACTTAACTCCAAACAGTTGGATGCAAGTGGGTTTTCAAGAAGAAAACGGGCATGCATGGAAACTTGGATACTTACAAGGTAAGACTTGTAGCAAAAGGTTTCACTCAAACTCAAGGGGTTGATTATGATGAAACCTTAAGCAAAAGGTTTCACTCAAACTCAAGGGGTTGATTATGATGAAACCTTGTCGCCTGTGGCAATGCTAAAGCCAATTAGGATATTGTTTGCCATAGCTGCTCATTATGACTATGAGATTTGGCAAATGGATGTCAAAGCCTCTTTCCTTAATGGACATATCGAAGAGACTGTCCATATGGTTCAGCCTGATGGTTTTGTCGATCCACGACATCCTAATAAAGTATGCAAGTTAAAAAGATCAATCTATGGATTGAAACAAGCATCGAGAAGTTGGAATCAACGTTTTGATGAGGAAATCAAGAAATTTGGTTTCATCAAGAATGCTGACGAGGCTTGTGTGTATAAAAAGGCTAGTTGGAGCATAATTACATTCTTAGTATTGTATGTTGATGACATACTACTATGTGGAAATGATATTCCAACCATGGAAAGTGTTAAAACCTGGCTGGAAGTTGTTTTCCATAAAAGATCTCGGTGAGGCCACCTACATTTTAGGAATAAAGATCTATAGGGATAGATCGAGGAGGTTGATAGGTCTAAATCAAAGTGCATATATTGATAAAATCTTGAAAAGGTTCAAGATGGAAAACTCTAAGAAAGGTATGGTACCTATTCAAAAGAGGGACAATATTGAGTACATCTCAATGTCCAAGCTCAAAGGATGAGCAAGATCGAATGAAGGACATCCGATATGCGTCTGCTATAGGATCCATCATGTACGTGATGATATGCACTAGACCGGACGTGTCATGTGCATTAAGCATGACAGGTAGATATCTGCAGAATCCAGGTAATAGCCATTGGATGGCTGTTAAAAGTATATTGAAATACCTTAGGAGGACTAGGGATATGTATCTAATATACGGGTCTGGTGAAGAGGAACTCGTTGTAAAGGGTTACACGGATACGAGCTTCCAAATTGATCGAGATGATTCTCGATCACAATCTGGGTATGTCTTCATTATGAATGGAGGAGCAGTGTCCTGGAAGAGTTCAAAACAAGACATGGTAGCATTGTCCACTACAGAATCTGAATACATAGCCGCCTTATTAGCAGCTCAGGAAGCTGCATGGATAAAGAAATTTGTCACCGATCTAGGGGTGGTCTCTACCATTTAAGAACCACTAGAAATCTTTTATGACAACGAGGGTGTGATTGCACAAATCAAGGAACCCCGTGCACATCAAAAGACTAGACACATTGAGCGGAGATTCGACTACATAAGGGATGAAGTTGAAAAAGGAAAGATATGTATTCATAAAGTTCATACCGATCAAAACATTACGGATCCACTCACGAAACTCCTTGAAAGGGCAAAGCATGAAAGTCATACTTGTGCCTTAGGACTTCGATATTCTAGTGATTGGAATTGATCTGTTTAGTATTAAAAGTATGGAACAATTGTTATATTTAACTTTGTTATATATTTCCGATATTCTGAGTTATGTCCCTTTTAGCATGTATACATCCATGAATATGTTTATTATTCTAAATGTCCGTAGTCGGTCATATTTGTGGGAACAAATATGAACGTAAGACTATTATGGACATGGATTGGTGGATATTCATAAGGCATGAATATAGAGCAATTGGTTGCTTCCAAAGTTCATAGATATTTGTAGGATACAAATATTGGACTGACCCGCATCTCAAATTCTACTACATGGAATCTTCTAGATTGATCATAAGTAAATTTGAGTAAAGGCTAATGTCATTTGGTATCCTCCGACCTGAGATACATATTAAGTTTTGATATTCACCAAATGTTATACCTTGAGCTAGTTCTTCACTGCTCTGAAATAATGGACTGGTGTGACATGAGGTGATTATGAGAAACGTATGTAGTCAAGATGGAATTTGTTCCTCTTATTTCATTGAGAGCAAGATGTCTAAGGCCTGATTAAGTTAAATCAACAAGGAATGATCATTCTGTATCCTTGGATTTAACATGACATCTGTAACAAAAGGATAAATGATTAATTCACTACAATCATTTCAAGTTGGATACTTGAAGGGGATGATGTTATTGAATGGCTTTTGGTCATGCGTATTAAGGGTAGTAAACCGTTGTTAGGCGGTATTTACTACTTGCATCAATCTTCTATGAATCTTGTGCAAGTGGGAGATTGTTGGTTTCTTTATGTCCAAGACACATAGAACATTGATGTGGTTAGTATGTTATGATCCAATTCGGGTCATACCCAATAACAAGCTTAGCAAACACAAATTAATATTTAATTGATGATATGATCATGCAATTAAATAAATACACCAATTTAGAAAATGGGTTTTCTAAAATAAGTTGCATATGAGATTGAACAACTTATAGGGATATTTTGTTGATAGGTATTGTTTGTAATGTTATTTAAGTTAGTTAAATAACATCAAATAATAAAGTATGTATGAGTTATATAATTAAAGGGTTAATTATATAACTTATCTAAACAACTAGTTAAAACAAAATGGTAAATATTTTGGGGGAAACCCCATTTGAAGAAGTTTCGGCCGTCCCTTTGAGGGGTTGTGTGCCTTTTGTTTCTTGGGTGGTGTTTTAACATTAACTAGTAGCACACTCCACCTTCCCTCTCTCTCTCACATGCAAAGGACCAAGAACACACACTTTTCTCTCTACTTTCTTGAAGAAGTTTAAAGCTGAAAATTTGATTTTCAGCTCATCTTGGTTCGAATTTGGTGCTGAAATCCTAGCAACAAGGTGTTCGTTAGATTCTTGTGGGTATGGTAGCTTGAGGACGCCTCTCCTTGGTGTTTTGGTCTTTCAAGAACCTCATTCTCTTCATCCAAAATTCATTTTTCTGCAGCTCTACAAAAGGTAGTTTGTAAGTGTTGTTTTGGTTGTTTCTTCTTCTTGATAGCTAGTTCATACACATATAAACGATCCTTATGTTCTTGGGTTTGTTGTTTTATGATATGAGCCTTAATTTTCAGATTACATATCATAATATTAAGGTTTTATTCCGCTGCATTTTTCTTGTTTAAATGGTTAAACAACTATGTTTATGGTCCAACAAACCCAACAGTTCTATCGTAAGATTGATCTGGGTTTACTTTCTCACTGATTGGATCGCCAATCAAATTGGATTCCGCACTATTTGATTAGGTTTCACGTTGAATTAGTTAGTATTCCGTACGTACACGGTCTTAACAAACTTTCCCCTGAATGTTGTTCACTAGAGTTTTGAGACTCTAAGTGAAGGCTTAAGGCTGTTGGGGTTGTGAGCTTATCAGGTTGAGCATGAGGAACCTCAGTACTGATCCTTGGTGAGATGGCAGTGGTTTGCTCCTCAGGAGAAGTGGGAGCTCCAATGTCCACTTCCTCCTGCATGGGTGAGGATATGAGGACCTGTACAAGTTGAGTAGCTTGTACAGGGATTCGTTTGTATTTTTTGCGTAGGTGATGGTGATTTGAGGCTATGTAGGTTGTTGAGAAGTAGAATGTGTGGGTTCAACTCTAGCTAGTGCTGCTAGGTTGTCACCTTGAGCAAGGATCTTTAATATTTTTGGGACAAGGGATGTTTCTACCCCGAAGCCCACAATAGGCTTTCTCATAGTCTTGAAGATCCCGAGCTTCATCTGTCCTATTTTTAGAACATTACCTGTTCGCCTTAACTGTGAGCCTACTTCATAGTTAAGAATGTGCTGGACATATCTAGGGAGCATATAATATTCTAAGGAGTCCAAGTTAGCAAGTAAATTAGTATAAAAAAAATAAGAATACCTAAACTTGACTATGTAAGAAAGGTATTCAGGAATTTGGTCCCATCCTCTATGCTTGTTACAGAAATAGTGGAAGACCATATGGAGGAGGTACTTCCACTGGGAGGAGACCTTCCCTTTACTAAAGGTTCTTACAGAGTAATCACCTTCATAGCTCATCTGCCTAAAGGAGTGGTTTGATAGCAGACTTTGGGAAGGACAAATCACCTTATATATCTTCCAGCCCAAAATGTGTGTTTATGGAGGCTAGAGTGATGAAGATTGTCTTCCCCTGCACTGTGGCAAATAGTGCCTTCTCCCTATCCATGGTGACCTCTTGTCCAGTCCTCTAGAACTCCAATAGTTGATCCCCATAAATTGGAGGATCTATGGTGAGGAAGGTGAAATAGTTGGATAGAGTTAAGAATCGAACAAACCTTTGAGAAACCAGGATCTTTCTCAAACTTCAACATGGCAACCTCATTGTGTTACCTGTGTAAGTGCATGGAAAAATCTGGTTGGTTTCTTCGATCAAGGTTGGCCATTTTTGAGGTAGCTTTGTGGTGAAGGATGATGTTGGGTTCAACAATTGAATACACCGAAGCTTACCAAATGATAATCACAGCCGACTAAAGATCTCATTTACGAGTTCAGAGACCAAGTTGATAAACAGAAGATAACAAATACAAGACAAAGTCAACATCAAGACAAAAAGAAAAGTCAAAATTAGGTCATGATGTAATAATAGTATAAATAGACCCACTAGTGCATTTTTGCAAGGGTGGTTATTGTGTGTGTGTTTCTTATGGTGTGAATCACCACCCAAGGAGAATTCCTCTTTTGGGTGGATTAGATCTCCGTCATCCATCTATGATTCTCATTGTAATTTGTTCATCAACATCAATGAAATCATAACACTATCATTATCCATCTCTTTGTTCTTTGATTCACATACATACACTGTAGGACCGTAGAAGGGTATGCACTTACAACACAACAAAACAATTGAGGAGAGTTATTTAGAACACTTAACAGATCAAATAGGGAACTGGTAACTTATATGAAGGATGCTAAGAACACAAGTAAAAAGTGAGACAAAACAAGATAGCTAACAGCACAAGTATATGGTTTTCAAGAATGTTGTATATTGCTTCTTAAGTTCTTTTACAAGATGTTACAAAGCATTAGTTCAAAGTTACAAGTACCTGAGATACTTTATACTACATCCTACAGCCGATCATACTTTGCAGGCTAGCTGGATACATAAGACTAGACAACAAAATCAAATGTAGAGTCAGAAGGCAGATTGCCTTTTGACTAGTGACTATGACATTCCATAGATCAGATCCTAAAATATTACAAAAGTACATAAAGTAGAAAGCTCAGACCCAAGATCTTAATGTACAGTTACCAAAAGCATGGACCTTTCACCAACTCATGTAAGTTGGTGACTGAACTGAACTGTGCAGTGGAAAGGTGGTCCAACTTTATGGTAAAGTACATTAGACAAAAGCATGTTCATAAAAGTCTTTGGAAGAAATCTATCTTCACTCTTTGGTTTCAGAAGACTTTGTCTTTGAAGCTTCAGAAGACTTCACTTTTGGCTTCAGAAGATGTTGGTCTTGGCTTCAGAAGATTTTACACTTAGAATAATTTTTCTAGTGCAAGGTGTAAATCTTCCGAAGCATTTCTACTTCACTTCTTTAGAACATGCATGCAGAGAGACTTTTGATGTTTTGGATGCATCAGACTTATAGGAATCCTTAAAAAATCCCCCTTAGGCTGATGCTACCAAAACATTTGAGGATCTTCAGGTGTTGACAGTCCTTATTATGATGTTGATCATGCCCTGCTTCATTAGATGGCCAGGATCACTCAGACTCTCATAATATCTTCTCAGCTTAAAGAGATCGTGCAGAGGTAGGTTGAATAGGTCTTGCCATATGTAGACATCTTCATCACCTTGATATCTGATCACATACCATCTTTCTGGATTAGTTGTCAAAGTCCAGGATAAGATGGGTCTCTTAGATGCAAGAGGATCCACTTGGATTGAAGTTGATTGGGCTGCCTCTTCATGCTCTTCTTGAGGTTAATCTGACTCATCCTGAGGTATAGAGGTGGATGATTTAGACTTCTTCTTCTCCTCTGATTTTGGTTTAGAAGCCATCCTCTTCTTCCTCTTTAATGACTTTAACTGAGAAGACTGGTCTGCAGCACCTTGTTGATCAGTCTTGTCTTGTTCAGTTGGGTATTCCTCCCTTAAAGGTTTAATAGGAGAGAGAGTTTGACCCTGCTATGGATCAGAACATGAAGCTTGCTCAGACTCAGCAGGAGGTCCAGGTTATGTTGTCTCAGGTTGTTCAACCTTAACCACCACTTCAGGAGGAGCTTGACTTGGAGGGGAGTGTAAGTCAACTAGCTCTCCACTTTTGATCTTCTGCTTAATTACCCTGATGTGCTCATCCATTATGGATAGAGACATAGGGCCAAGTCTCCTTTAAGAGAATCCGTACAGCTTCAAGAAACTCATCATCTTTTATCTGTCAGTAGACTTCTTCATACTCTTTTGGATGAGAGCTCTTGACTTTGTAGCCTCTTCCCTTATCTTTCTCTTTGTTGCCTTTAGTTCTTTGACTACTTAAAGTTCAAGTTGTTTGAGATATTCAAACTCAATGTACTCAAAGGACAAGGGAAGAAGTGCAGATGCCTGGTAGAAACCTGTAGCACTCAGATAGTTGATTATATTTTTCCTATCTGTTTCTTTGTCTATCTGAGGTTCTTGTGTAGATGCCACAGTCTCTTACATAGGGCTTTCTTGAACTGGGGAGAGAGTGAGAACATGCTTGTATAATCTTTTCTGTCTCTTCTCTTCTTTGATTTGGAGAAGTATCTTTGTATCCTCTGCTTCCTTCATCTCTCTTAACACTTCCATGTCAGCCAGTTCATTAAGTTCCTCTAACGGGAGAGATATGATCTCATCAATGTCATAGTTCCTGGTCTACAGGTAAGTAATCCTGACTGCCCTCAACACATCATCTTGAGTGTTTGGTCTGGGGACGGCCCTGATTGTAGCTTGCATAATCCTGAAGACCTAGAGGAACTTTCTCCCTTTAGCTTCCTCTTCCTTTCTCTCTCCTCCTCCTCAATCTTCTCAGGAGTTAGAATCATTTTCCCTTTGTCACCCATAGACCTTTATGACATAGGGTGGAAAGAGCATTGGCCTTCATTGCTTGGTGTAGCATCCAAGCTTTGGCCAGAGAAAGGTTGTGATACACCTTCACCAGCAGGTGTTTCACCGAGGGAATGAATTGCTAGAGTAGTTATTGGTGTGAAAGGACTCTCAGGCTCTATCATTGGGCCTTCAGTCAAGGTTTTCCCTTTGAAGCTAATCTTAGGGTTTGCCTCAACATCGAGTTGACCAATGAGGTACCTAATTTCCTTTCTCTCCTTCTTAGACTGAACTCTTTAGTAATTTTGTCTTGAATCCTTTGTGCCAGCCTGTCAACTTGTTTAGATTGACTTAGGTTAACAAGTGGCATGTTGATTAGGTTAAGACCTTCATAGTAGTTCAAGGACTGAGAGTTGAGTACCTCTTGTTTCCCTTGAACTCTTTGAAGAATGAGGGATCTTCAATCAGCATCATATCTCCACTTAGTGATGTAGTTTGAAGTTCCTTGGGGTGGAGATGTCATAGCCCTTAGAATGCCTTCCTCAAAGAGACTCTGAATTAAGAAATCTATAGAGCCCATAATGTGAACTTGAGGAAGTTGTTAAGTATGAACAATTGCAAGTGAGGATGGTGAGTCCTCAATGTCCATACTCCCTGAAGAACTCCCAGGTTCTGTGACTGTGATGACTTTCTCCCCCTTTTTGGTAGCATCACCCTCTTGCATAGGTGAGCTAGGAGTTAGGTCAATCACATTCATAGGTTCTTGTGTCCCTGGTTGAGCTCTTCTTAAAGGTCTCTCAGCTAGTTGTTCCTTGAGATAGGATATCTCAAGTTGCTGATCATTGACCCTATTTTACAGGGTATTTACCTGATATTAAAGGTGACTAACCTTAGAGACTAAATAGGTGCATGTTTTTGACAATTATTGCACCTTCAGCCTCAGATTCCCCTCATCTTCATCAAAAGAATAATGGGGGATGGGAGGATTAGACCAAAGTCTTCTCTCTCACCACCAGCATGAAGTTCTTGGCTGCTGGATTTCCCCTGCTCATTGACAACTTCAGTTGAAGTGTTAATGGGCTGAGTTGCCATGGTTGAGGTCTTACTAATGTAGTCGCTTGCAGCAGTGAGAGCCTCTTCCATATGGATCTCCTGAACAGGTTTAGAGAAATCCACCTCAGTAATGAGTGACTGATGTGGGCTAGACATAGGAGACTCAGGAGCACTCATCTCTCTTTGAGTAGGGGAAGCGTAGAGAGACTCATGGTACTTACTGAAACCTAAGTCTTCATCAGTATAGAATTCAAGGTTAGGAATGGGGTGGTTTAAGTCTAAAGGATGGGGATGGTAACCATCCCCTGAAGGTTGTTCACTTGAGTGTTGACACTTAAAGTGAAGGCTTAAGGCAATTGGGCTTGTGAGCTCATCAGGCTGAGCATGAGGAATCAGCACTGATTCTTGAAGAGAAGGGAATGGTTTGCTCCTTAGTGGAAGTGGCTCTAGTATCCACTTCCTCCTTTATGGGTAAGTGTATGGGGGCCTACACAAACAAAATAGCTTGAGTAGGGGTTCGTTTGGATTTTCTTTGGTAGGTGAGGGTGATTTGTGTGGGTCTTTTTGGTGGTTGGGAGGTAGAAGGTGTGGGTTCAACTCTAGCTTGTGTTGCTAGGTTGTCACCTTGAGCAGTGAGCTCTAACATTTTGGTGACAAGGGTTTTTTCTACCCCTGAGAAGCCTACAGTTGGCTTCATCATGATTTTAAAGATACCAGGCTTCATCCATCCTAATTTAAGAATATTACATGTTTCCCTCAACTGTGAGCCCAGGTCACAGTTGAGAATGTATTGAACATATCTAGGAAACATGTAATACTCTAAGGAGTTCATGTTAGCAAGCAAATTTGTGTAAACAAACTGAGAGTACCTAAACTTTATCCCTTGAACCATTCCATGCACTATAAAAGAGAGATCCTCAGGAATCTGGTCCCACCCTTCATGCTTGTTTGGCAAGCTGTGGATAACCACATGGAGCAGTATTTCCATTGGGATGAGACCTTTCCTTTCCTAAAGGTCTTCACAGAGAAATCTCCCTCATAGCCCATCTGCTCAAAGGAATGATTAACAGCTTCCTTTGAGAAAGACAGCTCACCTTCTTCATCATCCAGCTGAAGATGAGTGTTGATGATGGCCGGAGTGATGAAGATTGTCCTTTCTTGCACTATGGCAGATAGTGCCTTCTCCCCATCGATGATGACCTCATGGCAGGTCTTCCGAAATTCAAGCAAATTATCCTCATAGAGAGTAGGATCAATGGTTAGGGAGGTGAAGTAGTTGGATAAAGCTAGAAAACGGCAAACCTTTGAGAAACTATCATCTTTCTCAGAGCTCAACAGATCAACCTGGTTGTGTTGCCTGTGAAGTTACATGGAGAAATCAGGGTTGTTTCTGCGGTTTAGATTGGCCATTTTGAGAAGCTTAAGGGTGAGGAATGGTGAAGAACAAAGACGATTTGGGAGAATTTAGGTTTAAGGAATAGTGCAAACGTAGAAGATAGTGAAAGAGGGGGGAACTGTTGGGTAATTTAATGAAAGAGGATAAACTTTGAAATCTGAAAGTTGGTCCCACCTCTGAAAAATAGTTTCCTTTTGCCCAAAAAGTAGTTTTCTTGGAAGTGGAGAAATATACCGAAGGTTACTTTGCTTCGGAAGTTCTGAAGAAAAGCTTCCAAGGGCAAATTGTCTTCGGAAGATATTTCAAAGATTTCTAGAGAATTTTGCTTCGGAAGAGATTTAAAACTCAGAGTTTTTATTCTAAGATGAATGAAAACTTCTGAAGGTAAATTAATTTTGGAAGAAAATTGTTCTTTTAAAATTATTCTAAGATTTAAGTACTTAAGTTGATTTTAAGCTTCGGAAGATATTTCAGAAATTTTCTTCCGAAGGAAAAATTACTAAAGTAGATATTTGTTTGCTAAGACATAATTTTCATCTGAAGGTAATTTTAAATATTCCAAAGGGTAATGAGATCAAAATTTTCCAAAAAATCTAAGGAATGTCTTTCAAAAAGATTTTTCTTCCAAAGAGAACAAGGGCTTATGAAGATGATAACATAGACGACTTAGGACACACAGATTTAAGAAATAATATGATTAAGTTTTAAGAAAAGCTATTCAAAGTTAATCATCCCAATAGCTAATACAAGATATTTCAATCTTTGTTCATCAAAAGCTTTGGTGATCAGATCAGCATATTGTTCATTTGTGTTAAACTTTGACTAGTTTGATTAATCCTTTTTCAAAGTTATCTCTAATCACATGATACCTGATATTGATGTGCTTTGTCCTTGAGTGATGCACAAGATTTTCTGTGATTGAGATAGCATTGTTGTTGTCTATGTGGAAGAGAGTCTCCTTGAAGTTGAATCCATAGTCCAGCATCTGATTTTGAATCCAAAGCACTTGAGCACAGCAGCTTGCAGCAGCAATGTATTCAGCCTCAGCAGTTGATGCAGACACATAGGATTGTTTCTTACATTGCCAAGAGACTATCCTTCCACCAAGAAATTGACATCCTCCTGATGTAGACTTTGCAGTCATGTTGCAGCCACAATAATCACTATCTGTATAAGCATACAAATTGAGGTTAGAATTCTTTGGATACCAAAGGCCAAGTGCTGGAGCACCTTTAAGATATCTTAAAATTCTTTTGATAGTGATTAGGTGTGACAACTTGGGGTTGGCTTGATATCTTGCATAAATGCATGTAGCAAACATGATATCAGGCTTGCTAGCTATGAGGTATATAAAAGACCCAATCATTGCTCTGTAGAGATATTCATCAACACACTCCCCTCAAGATCAGGTCCAAGGGAGTGGTTTCTGCTATGGGTGTCTTAGCAACCTTACAATCAGTCATGTTGACTCTTTTAAGTATGTCTTGTACATACTTTGACTGACTTATGAAGATGCCATTGTCAACTTGCTTCACTTGAATTCATAGAAAGAAATTGAGTTCCCCCATGGCACTCATTTCAAACTTATGCTTCATCAGCTTCTCAAAGTCTTTGCAGAGCTTTGGATTAGTTAACCTAAAGATAGTGTCATCTACATATACTTGAACTAACATTATGTCATCTCCTGTTCCTTTGATAAAGAGAGTTCCATCAATAGTACCCCTTTTGTAGCCATGCTAACAGAGATACTGAGATAGAGTCTCATACCACTTCCATGGTGCTTGGTGCAGCCCATAAAGAGCTTTATCAAGCCTGTAGACATAATCAAGATGATCAGGATCTGCAAACCCAGGTGGTTGTCTAACATACACCTCTTCATCAATCACCCCATAGAGAAAAGCACACTTAACATCAAGCTGGTAGACCTTGAAGTTCTTGGATGCAGCAAAAGCTAGGAATATTCTGACAGCTTCAAGTCTTGCTACAGGAGCAAAAACCTCTGTATAGTCAATTTCTTCTTCTTGAGTATACCCTTGAACAACTAGTCTTGCCTTGTTCTTGATGACAAGTCCTCTATCATCCTTCTTATTCCTGAACACCCATTTGGTTCCTATGGTAGTCTTCCCTTGAGAAAGAGGACATAGGTTCCAAATCTTTTACCTTTCGAATTGAAGCAGCTCCTCTTGCATAGCTTTAACCCAACTTCCATCCTTTAAAGCCTCATCAATCTTCTTTGGCTCTATCTGGGACAAGAAACAAGAGTGAAGACAAACATTTGCATCATGGGTTTGTCCTCTTGTTCTTACACCTGAATCAACATTTCCAATGATGTTTGTGGAGGCGTGAGACTTATGTATCCTTAGCTGAGGGATCACTACAAGTTGCTTAGACAGATCTAAATTGGAGAAATTATGATATGATAATAAGGGTTCACCCTCCACATCAACACACTTATCAAGATTGACTTGATCCAATAAGTGTGTGACATCATTAAGATTTTCTTCAATGGAGTGGTTATCAGCATCAAGAAATTCCTAATCACTTTCACCACCTCTATTCTCTCTAACATTTGCACATTGAGCGGATATTCAACTACATACGAGATGAAGTTGAGAAAGGAAAGATATGTATTCGCAAAGTTCACACGGATCAAAATACTACGGATCCTCTCACGAAGCTCCTAGAAAAGGCAAAGCATGAAGGTCATACCTGCGCCATGGGACTTCGATATTCTAGTGATTGGATTTGATCTATAATTTTTTATTTGGATATTTGGAACTCTCTTATTACTTGAATAAAATTATTTGGTTATAATATTTCAATAAATGTTCCAATTTAGCATGTTTAATCCATGGGTAAATTATTTACTCTAAATGTCCGTAGTCGTTCATACTTGTGGGAACAAGTATGAGGGTAAGATTATTATGAATTAGGATTGGTAGATATTCATATGGATGAATATAAAGCAAAAGGTTGCTGCCAAAGTTCATAGATATTTGTGGGATGCAAATATTGGACTGACCTGTATCTCAAATATTATTACATGGAATCTTCCCGATTCATCATAAGTAATTTTGAGTAAAGGCGAACATCATTTGGTATCCTCTGACTTGAGATACATATTGGGTCTTGATATTTACCAAATATCACACTTTGGCTCAGTTATTCGATGTTCTGAAATATGGCAGTACATAAGTCTGAGTTCAGGTATGATATAAGGTAACTGTGAGAGGATGTAGTCAAGATGGGATTTGTCCCTCTTATTCGTTGAGAGTAAGATGTCTAAGGCCTGATAAAGTTAAATAAATGGAGAATGATCACTCTGTGTCTCTGGGATTTAACATGACATATGTGACAAAAGGATAAATGATTGATTCACCTAAAACATTTCAAGTATGGTACTTTAAGAGGATGATGTTATTGAATGGCACTTAGTCATACGTATTAAGGGTAGTAAACCATTGTTAGGCGGTATTTACTGCTTGCATCAATCTTCTATGAATCTTGTGTAAGTGGGAGATTGTTGGATCTTATATGCCCAAGACACATACAAGATTGATGTGGTTAGTACGTTATGATCCAAGTTGGGTCATACCCAATAACAAGCTAAACAAACACCAATATATGTTTATTTGTTGATGAGATCATACAAATAAATATTGACACCAATTTAGAAAATTGGTTTTCTAAAACTTTGCTTTTGTAAAAGAACAACATTATATGGATAATTTGTTTATGAGATATTATTTGTTTGTTATTTAAATTGGTTAAATAATAACAAATAAAAGTGTATTGATGTTATAAAATTAAAATTTGTTTTAATTTTATAAACTATGGATTTAAGGAGTGTAATTTTTATAAAAATTTCAAAAAGGGGGAACCCTTTTTGAACAAGGTTTGGCCGCCCATATGGGGCATTGGGACTCCCTTTTTTAGTCTTGGTCTTGGCAAGACATTCACTCCCCTTGCACTCTTCCATCACTTCACACTTTCTCCCATACATGCAAAGCCAAAAACTCTCTCTAAACACTTGGTATTTTCGGATTCAAAGAAGCAAAAAGGAGCTGAAAAATTCTGATTTCTTGGCTGTTTTTCAACATCTTCTTGGTTGATTCGGATTGTTCAAGAGGGAGCTCGTCTTGGTGCCTTACTACCTAACAAGTAGGTGTTTGCTGAAGTGCTTGGGGTATACAAGCTTGAGAGGACCTTCTCTTGGTGCCTTGGTCATTCTTCTTGGTCTATATCATCCTCCATTTCGTCACATTTGCTGTTGAAAGGTAGTTTATGGCAGCCCTCTTTGTGGCTGTCCATAATGTGTAGTATGTGTTTTCATAGCTAGTTTTATTCACATATAAAAGATCCTTTGTTCTTGGGTTTGTTTATAACTTATAAGATAAAAATAGAACCTGAAATTTCAGTTTATAAACCATGTTATAAAGTTCATTTTCGCTGCATTTTTCACAAAGTTTAAATGGTTAAACTATGCTTCATGTTCTAACAAACCCGATAGGAGCATCCTTCACGATCTCATCAGGATTGAGTCGGAACATTTCAGCCAATTGCTCATCAGTGAGATCATGAATTATTTCTCCTTCTTTAGGAGTGTAACTCACAGATCTCCTAACTATCCCTTGCAGATCAAGAATCATTATGAGTTGAGTCTTGATATGTTGAAGGGGAGCAGCCTCATATTCATCTCTTTGATAATTTGGATCTGCTTGATTTAAAACATGTAAAACATCAGCATTAGTAAATAATCAAAACAGAAATACATTAACAAAATATAAACATTATGTACATTAGTTTGATACAATATTCAAATACACATGATTTTAAATTACATAAACAGCTATGCATTACTTTTGTCTTGAATCATGCGTTCCTCTGCTGACGGGGCTGATGTAGAGGCACCTTTGTCTTGAACTTTCTTGGTCCTTCTTTCACTTGCTGATATGGCACCCGTAGCAGATGTATCTCCTTCTCCTTCATCATCATCATCATCACCTGAATCAACATCGTCATCTCCCTCTGTATCGTCACCTTGATCATCATCACCATCATCATCATCACTATCATCATCATCATCACTATCATCATCATCACCCTCTCGGATCTTCAGAGGCTCATCCTTTGAGCCCTTAAGTTTGAGCAGGATGGTCCTCTTGGCATCCTCCATCTCCTCAATCTTCTTAGAAGCTAACACGTTTTGCTCCTTGAGTTGGGTAATCTCTAGACTCTGAGCAGCCATTTGCTGAGCCTGGCCTGCTGAGAGATCTGTAGTGATTGTGCAGCAGTAAGCTCCACTAACTATCGGAGCTATGCAGTCTTCTCATCATCGGCGGCTAACAACTTCAGCACCATACAGTTTAGTGCTGAAAGCTGTTCCTCTACCCTACTTGGAGGTAGAGACGAGCCGGAAGGGAAAGATGAGTGAGATGATGGCCCTGCCCGGTGGCTAGTGGTGGTGGTGGTGGTGGCAGTAGTGAATATGGGTGGTGGTATATGTGTGGGTGGAGATGGGTGAGCTATAGTGGTTGTGGATGGGATGTGGGTAAGTGGTGGAGTGGGTGAGGTAGTGGTGGTAGGTGGAGTGGTTAAAGTAGTGGCTGTGGTGGTAGATGAGGTCAAGGTAAACTTCAGTCGCTTCCCCTTCTTGCCATAAGGTTGATCCATCCTCTTCCTCCTTGTGCCTTTAGACACTGAGGCTCTCCCTTGGCTACTGAGCGGGTCCGGGGCATATGAGGGATCTGAATCAGTAGCGTCCCCGGACTCCCCTGGGTGTCCACCAATCGCCCTCAATCCTCTCTCTGTGGCAACCACCCTGCTGCCCACAGTCCTCGTCAGAGGCTCCTCATCACTCTCTTCCTCCTCATCGGGAGGACCGAAATCCTGGTGAAAGCTGGCAGTGGTGGCATCTGTATGAGTAGGGGTGAAGGTGTAACATAGGTAGTGGGGCACCTAGTAGATGCTGGCCCAGAGTCTCTGCCCGTGTCACCGTCATCGTCGGAGTCATCAGATGGAAGAGCAATATGCTCAACATCTAAGTTACTCTCCTCATGGCGCCACTTTCACCTAGCCGGTGCCATGTAATCAGCCTGGGCCAGATGCCCGAAGAGTCTCTTCACAGGGGGCTTGACTTGCTTCCCCCTGTAGACCTTCATGCGACCCAAGGTCGTATCATCCATAATCTCCAGCGATACAGCATCGTGGCTCTCCTTGGGCAAGGCAGGTAGCTTCTCCTTGGGCACGGTGTGGATATAGCTCTGTGGATCCAGGATCTCTTTAGGAATGCAATAATCCCAGCGAACACGGCACCGTTTAGAGTTGTGGCATCCAAATGAGCACAAATGTTGTGCTTGGGAATGATGGACCACCGATCAGCCATATATCTGTAATACAAGACACATAGACATTAGATCACCACACAACAAAAACCATTGAAGATTAATCTGTTTGAGATCAGTCTGGTTCAATCTTGTGATTGAACCATACGACTGGGTTCAGTCGTTTGACCTAACATGCGACGGAATACAATCGGGTGACTAATCATGCGACTGAGTTCAATCGGGTGACTGAACCTGCGATTGGTTCTGTCGGCTGACTGAGCTCATTCACATTATTCATTCGGCTGACTGAGTCATTCGTCCAGCTCAGTCGTGTGATTGTAGTTCATCCGGGTTTCCAGTCGTATGAACTACTGTTTGTTCGATTGATATTCGAATTCTAACCAAATCTTAACATTTGACATCGTGGTTTGGCTCATTAGACTCGCAATAACCCTACTTAGCATCATATAACCTTGATTTCAACATTTTACTTAGTTTTATTAGGTTATTGGTCCAACTTAAGTCTCGGTTCTTGTTAGGGCCGAATTTCGTAATTTAAGGGTCAAATCGACTGAAATTTGGTTAGATAGTACCGCATTGTACCTGTGTAAACACCAGAAATCGTCAGATTATAAAATTTGAGGTCAAATTAGGTCAGAAGAAAATTTGGCAGAGTAACGGTATGCTGTGCGATTTTAGGGCGAATAGAGGGTGATGAGTGTATGCGATCGACTATGGCCGTATTTATACTGAATCTAGTTTCAATTAGGCGACTGGACCCATTCGCTCTTTTCATTCGTGCGATTGGATCTCAGTCATACGATTGGTTCAGTCGATCACATTCAGTCGGCCAACTGGGTTTCAGTCGGGCGAGTGACTCATTCGGACAACTCCATTCGGACGACTAGCTTAATATTGTAATCCATTCGTGTGAATGGATCATACTCATGCTCCATTTGGTTGTCTAGTGCATAAGTGTGGTCCAATCGTACGATTAGTCCATACTCATGGTCCAGTCGTGCGAATGGATCATACTCATGATTTTGACTTTATGACCATTTGACATTTAACCTCATTTAACTTTTGATTAAACATTTTGAGCATCTGTTCATCTTAGATATGATCCTTTTAACTTTGAAAACTTTTGATCACCTCAGTCGTGATCCTTTCAAACAATACACATTTTCTCACCTCAGACGTGACCCATTTACCATTTGAACATAGGTTTTGTCACCTCGGACGTGACCCTTTTAGGTGATTAAATCCCTGATTGAATTCCACATCATAGTCTCACAGATAAAGCTATACTGACAAAAAAATTTAAACAAGCAAAATTAAACTGCAAAACTAAAATGTTTTTGTGATTTTAGGTGGGATAGAAATCCTAGGATAGAAATCTGCCAGATTTATTTCTAGAGCAGGCAGCTTCAAGTTATTTTGACCATAAGTGAAACGATTCATTTTGGAATCCTACAGGTCATCAAACCATTTAGGTCGTGTTTTCAAAATCATTTGATGCTTGATTCTTGTTTTCATCGAGGGTCATTTAGCAATTTTAGGAAGTCATACTGGTACTATAAGACGCACATCTTGATTTGGACTTTCAAGAATTGCAGCCACACTGATTATCAGTATAATTTGACCACTTAAATCCATACACAGACTTTTGACATAGATTGGTGATATATTAGGTTTTATTATTTCAACCAACATTTGTGGAGCCCACGCTTATATGGTAATCAACATCCTCAGGAGATTTTTGAGCGGTCTACAGGTATTTTGACAAGAAGAGATTATTCTTAGAGCTTTCAAAGAGAAGCCAAGCCTCAGGTCAGCGCCACCGCACAGCAGAGAGGCGGCAAACAACAATGAATTCTAGCATATCTAGGTTATGCTTATCCTCAGGTCAGTGCCATCGTACAGCAGAGAGGCACATAACCTATCTTCTTGTTAGAGCATATTTATTTTTTCTTTTGCACATAACACACCAACAACATAGGTTATCAGCTTGATTGCGTTTATTTTTTGTTTTTTTCGTGCTTTGCTCTTTTGTGGTCATCCGCACACATTTGTGGCGTTTATTTGCTCATCACCCCTTATTGGAAATAATTGATTGTGTTAACCAGTAGTAAGATGGGAACCCACAGTCAGTTGAACAGATTAGTTTAAATTGAGTTCACCAATGAGGTCTAATAATCTATTGTGTTGAATCTACTGACACATCATGTAGTGGTCTAACAACCTCTAGATCTACTTTCTTTGTGTTACCTTAGTAGTAACCAGTTTTACTATCATTTTTCCTTTTATATTGCTCAGACTACACAGACTTATACTTTGAACTTAGCATCTAATTCAATTTAATTGTTTAAAAATCCCAAATGGTTTGTTCTTGTGTACTATCATTTTCCAAAGTTATTGAATCGGTATCACAAATACGATCTGATTTCTATCAGCTAGCCTCTCCTCCTCCCTCGTTTTTTTATGTTGTTAACTAAACCTATTCTCCCCCAAAAATTCTAAAACCATAAACGATTTGCATTTTTAGGATTTTAATAGGCGAAGAAATAACATCAATTTAATTAAAACATAAAATAAAATAAATAAAGAAAATAAAAATTAGAAGAAAAATGGACTATATGCATCGGACTAAACATGGTCATCTTCTGGAATTACATCACTTTTCTTTTTAATGTCGTTGACCTCAAACAAATATAGAAAACGTGGTTTATCAATAGCCTTTGTATAGAGGTCAGCGCGTTGAAAATCAGTATTTATTTTAACCACATCGATTAGGTTCTTTTCAAAACAGTCACGTATAAAGTGATATTTTATGCCGATGTGTTTGGTCTTAGGATGATGGACCAGATTTTTTATTACTGCAATTGCAACAGATTTATCAACAAAAATAGGAGTAGAAGAGAAATGCAAACCGTAGTCCCGCATTTGCTGTTGTATCCATATGATTTATGAATAGCAAATTGCTGCATCAACGTATTCGGCTTCGCAGGTTGACAAAGCAACCGAGGTCTGCTTCTTACCCTACCAGGTCACTAATCTCCTCCCAAAGAATTAACATCCTGCTGATGTAGACTTGTAGTTCATCTTGTAGCCACCGTAATCCGAGTCACTATACGCCGTAAGCTCAAAGTCATCGTCATGAGGATACCACAACCCAAGTGTTGGAGTACCCTTCAGATAACGGAATATCCTTTTGACCCCTATCAGATGGTTAACCTTTGGCTTTGACTGATATCTTGAACATAGACATGTCGCATACATGATATCAGGTTTTGAGGCAGTGAGGTACATGAGAGATCCAATCATTCCTAAGTACATGGTGGCATCGACCAGATCACCATTCTCGTCAGGTGCTACATTATGGTTTGTAGCAAGTGGAGTCCCAGCTGCGAAAGCATTCTCCATGTCAAACCGACTGAGAATATCTCCTACATACTTGGTCTGATGTAGAAATATTCCCTTTGGTGTCTGATCCACCTGTAACCCGAGAAACAACTTCATCTCTCCCATGGCACTCATTTCAAACTCAGCCTTCATTACTGCTTTAAACTCTTTACATAAATCCTTGTTCTTGGAACCGAAGATTATGTCATCAACATAAATCTGAACAAGCAGTAGATCACCATCCTTTTCTTTGATAAACAATGTGCAGTCAATTACACCTCTGCAAAATCCGTGTTTCACAAGGTGAGTCGAGAGTTTCTCATACCAGACTCTGGGAGCTCGATGAAGCCCGTATAAAGCCTTGTCGAGTTTGTAAACTATGTCCCGATGATATGGATCCTCATATCCCTCGGGTTGACTGACGTACACTGTCTCTTGGATTTCACCATGAAGAAATGCACTCTTCACAATCAGTTGATAGACTTTAGTCTTCATGTAAGAGGCATAGGCTAGGAAGATACGGATGGCTTCCATTCTCGCCACAGGTCCAAATACTTCATTGTAATCTATTCCATCGACTTGTCGAAATCCTTGAACTACAAACCGAGCCTTGTTCCAGATCATGACACCTTGATCATCTTTCTTACACTTCAAGACCCATTTGGTACCAATGACTTTAGCACCTTTAGGTCTATCAAGTAGTGTCCATACACCTAGCTTCTTGAACTGAAGAAGTTCCGCTTGCATGGCACTAACCCATGCCTCATCATTCAGGGCTTCACTAACGTATTTTGGCTCAAACTGAGACACAAAACAATGATATGCACCATCGTTAAGGTATCCTTTTTCCATTAACGAGGCATAATCCGCTGAGTATAGCTGATTTCTAGTTTGAACTCCTGATCTGACATCCCCAATGACATTGTGTAGAGGATGATAGACATTTAGGCATGGTGGGAACAACTACCTCAGAACCAAGATTATGGATGTTTGGTTCTGTATCTAAGGCAGTAGTAGTTTGAGGTTCCGAAGACGCAGAGGCATCAATGTCAGATGCATGTGGACTTACAGGAATGGGAACCTGTTCCTCCTCATCGTTCTGGTCATTCTCCACAACTTCATCGTCAGAGGAGGAGTCACTTACCTCGAGTGCTCCCCCTGACTGGTTAGACGATTCACCTTGTGAACCAGATAATGTGGTGTCTTGTGATGGTGTGTTTAAGACCTCAAACATAATTTTGGTTGCCAAATCATCATCAGAAGTGGAGAGAGAGATGTTGAAGGACTTGAAAAAGCCATCATAGTCAAAAAAGAATATGGGTCCTTTTCCAGCAGGAGGGGTGGTATATCTCTGAACGTCAACATTACACCACACTTCAACTTGACCGTTGAGTTGTGGTAGACTCTCTTATTCGGTATGTTGTATCCAAGAAAGATTCCTTCGTCAGCCTTCTCGCTGAACTTTCCCTCCTGATTTTTCTTCAGTAGTGTGCACGGTGCGCCAAACGGTTTGAGATACTCTAGATTTGGTTTACGTCATTGAAGTAACTCGTAACACGTCTTGCCATGACGTTTAACTACCAGAACTCGATTTAACGTGTTACACGCATTGGCAACTGCCTCATTCCAGAATTGGATAGGCAGCTTCGAGTTTGCTAGCATTGTCTGTGCTATCTTTATTAAGCTGCGATTCTTTCTCTCAGCAACACCATTCATCTGAGGAGTGTAGGCGGAAGTGAACTGGTGCACAATTCCCTTTTCTTTACAGAAAGCCTCCATCCATTGATTCTTGAACTCGGGTTCCGTTGTCTGAGCGGACTTGTCTTACCTTCAGCTTGTAGAGAGACTCTAGTGTAGTTATTAACTCTTTGAATGACTCAAATGTTTCTGATTTTGATTTCAGAAACATCACCCAAGAGAATCTTGAGTAGTCATCTGTAACTACATAGCAGTACAAGTCTCCTACGATGCTTCTTGTACTGACTGGACCAAACAGATCCATGTGAAGAAGTTCAAGAGGAAGTTCGATGGAATGAACTTTCTTTTCCTTATGAGACTTCTTCGTCTGTGTTGCCTTTCTTGCACGCCACACAGAAATCTAGAAGTTGGAAGTTTTTGACGTTAACTCCTCTCACTAGATCATTCTGGATCAAGTGATTCATCTTCTGTGGATTAATGTGTCCCATTCTCCGATGCCAGGAGATGGAGTCCTTCTCAGTAGCCTTCGACAAGAAGCACTGAACTTGATGATCCGTTATGAAGGCCTTTGATAGATCCAAGACATAAAGGTCATTATATCTTGAGGCAGACATTAGGACTTGATCCTCCAGGATCACATAGTCCTTTTACAGGACATAGCACTTCTTGTTATCAAATACTACTTTAAACTCTTTATCACAAATTTGGGATACAGAAAGTAAGTTATTTTGAAGTTGTTGAACGTAGTTTACCTTGTCAAACTTTACTTTCTGATTTCCCACTTCCCCTTGAGCTGTGATATACCCTCCTTTGTTTCCAGCAAATGAAACATGGCCTCCTTTTATTTGTTTGACGTTTGATAGGAGTGCCCTGTTCCCAGTCATGTGCCTGGATGCTCCGCTATCGACAATCCACGTGTTGGTTTCAGCACTATAGCGAACACCCTGCACATTCAATTGAAAACATTAGTTCAGGTTAGGGACCCAAGCATTTACTGGCTTGGGTGACCCAGAGGCATCACACATCATAAATTCCACCCATTGACCGTTTGAGGGTGAGGGAAGATCTATGGTCTTCTTGTTCTCATTATCAGATTCATGGACAGATTTCTCTTTCCATAAGCCAGTCTTATGTAAGGCCTGTTTGTGGTAAACAGACGACTGGTTGATAGGTTGAACTTTAGGTTCACTGACTCTTTTTGGTGGTGTCATGGATCTTCTTTTGGAAGAGCTTACTTTAGTGTCATAAAGTTCTACCTTCTTCTTTGGCGTCTGATAATAAGGACAATAAGACGCAATATGTCCATACTTTCCACAGTTGTAACATGATCTGCTTTCAACTTGACGATTTAAGTGTTTCTGTGGAGATTTGTAGGACACCCGTGTGACATTGTTTTGTTTGGGTTTTGGCATTTCTTTCTTAGATGTTTTATCTGATTTAACAAAATTAATTATTTGAACGTTTGTAACATCTTTTACATTTTGTTTCTCTGGACTTAGACATGAAGCCCGAGGGCGGTTAACTTGTTTGGTCTTTTTGGGTTTAGAATTAGACTTGGTTGACCCAGACTTAACTTTAACTTTTTCAAATTGTTTGTCCAGATTGACACAGGGCATTTTACCTTGTGATTTTGAAGTGGTCTCCTTTAGTTTAGTGCCAGATGCAATAGGTTTACATGTGGAATCTGGGTCACTTACTAGAGGAGTGGACACCACATGATCCTTGATTGGGTTATTATTTATTGGTTTACTTTTTGCATTCATCAAGGTCTCAGGTGGTGGTGGAACCACTTTATATCCCAAACCCTCCCCATTGTTACGTTCTCTCACTAAGTGTTGGACAATGTGAGAGGAACTTGTCCAACTGTGCAGTTTTTGTTTTAGTGAATTTACTTCTACTTCTAAAACTGCCTTCTGTTTCTTAGTGTCTTCTAGGGAGTTTGGTACCTAATGTCATTAGCT
The DNA here is from genome assembly GCA_024085815.1 of Flaveria linearis. Taxonomy (NCBI): domain Eukaryota; kingdom Viridiplantae; phylum Streptophyta; class Magnoliopsida; order Asterales; family Asteraceae; genus Flaveria; species Flaveria linearis. The sequence continues at coordinate 46,710,481 of CM044010.1, read as the reverse complement.
TGGTTAAAGGCTACTACTTCTGTTTCCTTAAGCTGTTTGTTCAAAAGGTCTATCTTTTCTTTGTAACGGTGCTCATTTTGTTTTAGAACTCTATTGGCTTCTGTGCACAGTTGTAAGTCCTTTACTAAGCTATCATTGTGATCTAATAACCTAGCAAATTTCAAATCAATGTTTTCCCTAAATTTATTACACTCAGAGCAAGCATGATTATTGAAGAGTTGAGTAGTGGTACTTACCTGAGAGGGAGTGGTTGAATCAGCCATCAAAGCAGAGTCTGACGTTTCTGGTTCTAGTGATTTTGGACTTGTTGAACTTATCCCTTCTTCAGGTAGATGATCAATCACAGTTGCAGATTCTTCAACGTTTGACATCACGAGCTCAACTGCAATATCACCCTCACTTGTTGAGTCGTCATCTAATTCCTCGACACTAGCAATGTTGGATTCTCCCGGAGATATAAACCGAAAGCTCCAATCTTGTCCTTCGTCATCATGAGCGGTCAATGCTTTAGGATCCCTGCTTGACGAAGTAGGACTAAATGTGGGTTTATTCTGATGATTGAAGGATGAGAAAGGATTCCCATTTCCTGTCTTTTTGGGCTTCACACACTTACGTTTTCAAGTGCCCCTTTTCCCTGAAATTGAAGCAGGTAACCTTTGACTTGTCAAAACCGAAAGTTGTGTCCTTAGTAGCAACCAAGTTCTGTCCGGTTTTCTTGACAAACTTCTTAGCTCTCCGGACAGTACTTGCTAAGGCTCATATTATATCCATCCTTTCCAGCTCTGTCTCGTCCACCTGCTCGTAGTCCTCATCTACCTATTTTCCCAGCAATTAGTCCATCATAGGAGTGGACTACAGCTGCTAAGAGATCCATGTTCTCTATTGCTACTTCTAATGTCACATTACCGAGATTCTCGGTCTTAAGTTTTGTAGCATTTGCTTCAGGTGCAATGTATTGGGTACCAGATGACCCTGATGTTTCTGACCCTAAAGTAGAGGCTTGAGAAGGACCAGCTAAACTTGACACAAAATCCGTCTAAAGTGGTGCTCCAGATGTTTTGGGTTGTGGAGTCGCATTGTACAGTGCCGGATTCTGATCATAAGAAGACTTTTGGGCTCTGTATTTCATCCTTAATTCTTCTTCTCTCAGCTTCAGAATGAAATCATTTATATCTAACTTCGTTAGCATATCATTCTGTCTGAGATTGGAGACAAAGGAAACCCATTTCTCTGGCAAACCATCAGCAAAATTCGACACCTTGTCTTCCATAGACGTTGTCAATCCATGAGTGTGCAGCTCACTCATCAAGTGGTAGAACCTGTCAATGACGTCATCCAAGCTTTCTTTACCCATCGACAAGAAGTTGTCAAACTCCTTCTTTAAAGCTTTAGCCTTTATGGCCTTTAATGATGCGTTTCCGTCATATCGTTTCTACAATGTATCCCACAACTTCCTTGCTTGAGTGTACTCAGAAAATTGATGGAAAATATCCTTAGGAATTGACTGAGTAAGCAGAGCATAAACTTTCTTCTCAGCATTGTACTTGCCCTTTTGTCCATCAATCATGCCACCTAGTGTAAGTTTGACTCCATCAGCACCTACTGGCATACTATACCCCGTCTCCATTGATTCCCAGAGATTGGGATCTACTCCATTTAGGTAGATCTCGAAAGCGGAATTGTATATGCATTAAGCATGGCGATGACAAAGTTTGAAACCAACATGATATATAAGCAAACGTTAAAACATAAGTTTTAAATTACAAACCACAGGATTTTCGTCACAACATTCCAAGATAAGAAAAAGTTCAAATTGTTTAACCACGATCATTTACAAACATCGTATTTTTAAATAAATAACCAAAAGATGCCACATCCACGTTTTCCCAAGCCCAGTTCATACCACCATCCATGCTCCTATGTACTTGAAATACATGCTTAAAAAGTCAACATAAAGTTGAGCGAGTTTCACGGGTTTACGAAAACATTACATACAACAGTATCAGATATCATTGACAAACAATGTGGTAAGTTGTAAACTAGCTAGGGATACAACTTAATGATAGTACCTGGAGCTATAATCAAACCAAGACACGAAAGCTTTACATAAAGTAAGCAATACCCACGAAACGAATTCAGCATACATTCACTCGCATCCCAAACGCTTGATCAGAGCTACTGATCGCGAGTGCGGGCTGTCAAACACAAATAGATCTACCAATATACACTGTGGCCTAACCCAAGGCTAATGATTATATGGGAAAAGGGGGTATTCATGAACGACTCACATGAACACAATAACAAAACACCCATACTCGAGACTATCATACGAACACATACGAGTAAGCCACATGATCATGATACAACAAACGAAGCCATGTATTTCCCCCACGATTTCGTAAAACGATATCAAGTTAAAAAGGGGCCGTGGAAACTCACCTTGATCAACGAAATTGAAAGTACGTGCAATTACACCAACGAACGTCCAGTCAATCCTAATAGTGCCCTAAATACGATAGACACTTTAAGAATTGATACTCAAGTGTTACAAGCAAGTTGTTCGTCCAACCTACTAGACTTATATTATTTTTAAGAAAATATTTATTTACGCGAGTAGTTGGTGATTATAACACTCGGTTAAGATCTCAACGAAAACGGTGGATTACGCATTACTTAGACAAGTAGTAACTAACAACCAAAATGGGAAAATTGTAACCAAATACACATAAAAACACTCATATATATATATATATATATATATATATATATATATATATATATATATATATATATATATATATATATATATACGTACATAAATCCTAAATCACATTTCATGAATCAAACAACTTTAAGCCAACTTGGTATAAAAGTCTCTAAATCATGGCAATTTCTACTCAAATTTGTCAAACAAATAGTCAAACCAAGCAAGATAACTCATAGTTAACATTCATAACTCCTAACATACATTAGGTGCTGTTTATAAGTCATAAAATATCTTAAAACTTACGGCTCAAATTCAGATCTATAAATCATGCATTTTAAAACCGAAATCCAGCCAAATAGGTGACTAGTTTAGTCTAAATCATCACCAATCGCGTCCAAACAACAAGTTTCATGCTTGTAGCTATACATATGCATTATGGACATAAAATATCACTCACAACCTGCTGTAATTTCAGTCTTTAGAATATCTAAGTTAAATACCCTAATTTTGTCATTTCGTGTCTTTTTAACCAACATAATCATGTCAAAGGTTAAGCCAAACAACCCAATACATAAACATGTCTTTAGAACTAAGTGAAATTACTATTTTATACCATTATTAACAACAATTTCCAGATTTAATATCATCTCATGTATCCATGATTTTTCAAGTCCTAAGCAAGTATTTTAAGCATATGAATCATTAATAAGCAAACCAATACTACAAATAACAATCCATACATAAAATAGCATGCATCCACACATTTTTCATCATTTGACATCTGTTCTAACTATTTTTCACTGAACAATCCATTTGCATGTGAAGATCTAATCATAAATCAACACTTTTTGCAAGAACAAACACCCAAACATCAACATACACACATGCATGCATACGGTTACCCATACACACACTTAATCCATGTAAACCTTCATCAAAATGTCACAATAGATGATTTATAACAGATTTCATACTTTAATCTACTTGCATTGATGGTTCAACATCAACAACGCATCATCAAGTAACAATCTAGCATCCAAACTTCAACACACATACATGCACACGTACGGACACATACATACACATATACACACTTACACAACTCATTTTTATTCCATATTTTCTGTTTCAAAATAGATTTTTCCCAAAATCTTACTTGGATGAACAATCTACAGCTTTTAGGTAGTCATTTTCATATAAAAACGTAACTAAAACGAAAGATTAAGGTTACCTTAGTCTGAGCAAGCTACTCTCACGAAAAAGAAACGTAGGATGGTGGTTTTTCATCTAGATTCACCACCAACAAGCCTTCTTTTGCTCAAATATGCTCGCACCTCAAGTTCCAAGCGAAGATCTTCAAGGAAAATGGAACAAAACGAAAATAGTGGTGGTGTGGTGGTGTTGGCCGTAGGTTGTAAGGAGAAAGAGAGGGAGAGAGTGTTTTTTTAGTGAAGTGAAGTAAAGAGAATCAAATGAGGGGATAGGGGTTTATATAGGGGAGGAGAGGGAAGGGGGAGGGGCGACCGATTACAGGGGGGGGAAGAAGGGGTAGCCGAACGGTCTTTTCATTTTTCTCCCGTTTCGACCCGATTTTCAAAACCCAAACATGTTAAATTCTAATTCCTTGCGAAATTCTAGTCCAAAATGACTATATACATGCCCCATATCTTGGTTTTATTGTCCACTTGGGCATTTTATTGTTTATCCCCTAGATTGAGTCATCTCGTCGCACTAAGGCGCGTAGATGCTGTTATCGGGTTTTCTCGTTACGATAGTCGTTTCCTCACATAATAAAATTAATATTAGTGTAACTAAGATTAAATTAGGCCAAATTCTCATTTTTACCTATGACGTTAATATTTATTTCTCAGTCGGTTCGTAGTGGCGTTTATTTCAGACATTCGCCGGTCTCGGGTTTTCATGGTCGAACATGCGTGAAATAGAAACGTAAGCACACGTAGGACTCTAATCAATATTTAGATTAGTTTATTTAGTTCTATATATTCTAAAACAAGACTGAGCATAGAAATTAAGATCTAGGGTTTCTAGAGAAATTACCCGGAAATCAAGGGTTGTCACAGCCTTCCCTCCGTAAAGAAATTTCGTCCCGAAATTTTTCTAAGATGTAGGGTTACGATTTGTCTTGAATAAGTGCTGGTACTCTCGTTTCATCATGTCTTCCCATTCCGAAGTATACTTAGGTCCATGTCTCGAGTTCCATCTCACTTTCACTAGGCGAATACGACTACGTCTAGTCTTACTTTACTTCCAATCAGTAACCTCAACAGGTTCTTCACGAAACTGAAGTTTATCATTAAGAAAAACTTCTTTTGGAGAAATAATAGGCGTTTTATCAGACAAACACCTCCTTAGATTGGACACATGGAACACATTATGCACACTACTCAATTCACACGGTAATTCTAGACTATACGCAACGGGGCCTACACGGGCTACAATCTTGTATGGACCAATATAGCGGGCGCTAAGTTTGTCATGCTTGCTAAACCTAACAACTCCTTTCCAAGGGGAGACTTTCAGCAGAACTCCATCTCCAACCTTGAATTCCAACGGTTTTCTCCTTCAGTCGGCATACTTTTTCTGTCTATCCTGTGCCACTTTCAATCGATCCTTTATCTTAAAGATCTTGTCTGTTGTCTCCTGGATGATCTCAGGTCCTATCATTTGTTTATCACCAACCTCATTCCAACATAGTGAAGAACGCCATTTTCTCCCATAAAGAGCTTTGAATGGTGCGGCCTTCAAACTAGTTTGATAGTTGTTGTTATAGGAAAATTCAGCTAACGGCAAGTGAGTATCCCAACTACCACCAAAATCTATTACACAAGCGCGCAACATATCTTCCAAGATCTGAATAACTCTTTCACTTTGACCGTCACTCTGCGGATGATAAGCCGTACTCATATATAGCTTTGTACCTAGGGCTTTCTGCAATGCTTTCCAGAATCTTGATGTAAAGCGACTATCTCTATCAGAGATAATTGAAATCGGATCTCCATGTCGGGACACAACCTCTTTGAGATAAATGCTATCCAACCTCTTCATACGATAGGATTCTCTAAAAGGTAGGAAATGTGTCGATTTCATCAAACGGTCCACAATTACCCAAATGGTGTCATAACCACTCCTTGTGCTAACTTGGTGACGAAAGCCATAGCGATACGATCCCATTTCCACCGAGGAATCACTGGTTGTTGAAGAAGTCCGAACGGTTTCTGGTAGTCGGCTTTGACTTTTGCGCAAGTCAAACATTTACCAACATACTCAGCAATATCTCCTATCATATTCGGCCACCAGTAATGTTCCTTAAGATCCTTGTACATCTTATCCGATCCTGGGTGAATTGAATATCTAGATCTATGAGCTTCATCCAGTACCAACTCATGCAAATTTCCCATAAGGGGTACCCATATTCTATTCATGAAGTATAACGTATCATCAGACTTAGGTACAAGTTCTCGAATCATTCCATGGAGATTCTCATCCTTCAATTTCTCTTCTTTCAAAGCTTCACGTTGAGCGTCACGGATTTGAGCTGTGAGATTTGTTTGGATGGTCAACCCTAGTGCACGCACACGCAAGGGTTTCGCACACTCCTTTCTACTTAAGGCATCGGCCACAACGTTGGCCTTACCTGGGTGATAACGAATATCACAGTCGTAGCCATTTAGCAATTCCACCCAACGTCATTGTCTCATATTGAGCTCTTTCTGTTCAAAGATGTGCTGGAGGCTCTTGTGATCTGTAAAGATTGTTCACTTCGTACGATATAGGTAGTGTCTCCAGATCTTGTGTGCGAAAACTACTGCTCCTAACTCCAAATCATGAGTCGTGTAGTTTTGCTCATGCACTTTAAGTTATCGTGATACATAAGCGATCACTTATTGTTTTGCATGAGGACACATCCTAGTCCATGGTGCGAGGCATCACAGTATACCATGAATCCGTCAGTCCCTTCAGGAAGTGACGAAATAGGGGCACTACATAACTTTGCCTTGAGCAATTGAAACACTTCCTCTTGCTCCTCACACCAAAGATACTCCTTGTTCTTCTGTGTCAATGCAGTCAACGGCTTTGCTATCTTTGAGAAGTTCTCGATAAATCTCCGATAATATCCTGCCAATCCAAGGAATTGTCGTACCTCGGTTGGGTTTCTTGGTATTTCCCGATTCTTAATTGCTTCAAAATTTGGCGGGGTCAACGTGTATGCCTTCAGCATTGATGACATGTCCAAGAAATTGAACTTCTCAAATCCAGAACTCGCATTTGGAAAGTTTTGCATATAACTTCTCGTTCTTTAGTAACTCCAAAAGCAACCTCAGATGTTGTTCATGTTCCTCCTTAGTTTTCGAGTATACAAGTATGTCATCTATGAACACGATTACAAATTTATCCAGATACGGTCTGCACACCCTATTCATGAGATCCATGAATACAGCAGGGGTGTTTGTCAGTCCAAAGGGCATGACCATGAATTCATAGTGACCATATCGCGTTCAAAACGATGTCTTAGGAACATCTTCCTCAATAATTCTCAACTGGTGATACCCAGAGCGCAAATCTATCTTCGAATAGTAACTCGATCCTTGCAATTGGTCAAACAAGGCATCTATTCTTGGAAAAGGGTTACGGTTCTTGATGGTTAACTTGTTCAGTTCTCTGTAGTCGATGCACATCCTCATCGATCCATCCTTCTTTTTCACAAATAAGACTGGCGCTCCCCAAGGCGAGAAGCTTGGTCTTATAAATCCTTTATCCAACATTTCCTGCAATTGCTTGGATAACTCCTGCATTTCAGGTGGTGCTAACCGATATAGAGATCGTGCAATTGGCGCTGCTCCTGGTAATAAGTGGATTTTAAATTCAACTTGCCGTTACGGCGGCAACCCATGCAACTCCTCAGGAAACACTTCCGGATAGTCGCGCACTATCGGTATTTCCTCTAGCTTCTTCTCCTCGGCTCTCGTGTCGATTACATGGGCTATAAAAGCTATGCATCCTTTCTATAAATATTTTTGTGCCTTCATCACATTCACAATCTTTAACGAAGCACTTTCATCACCTTGAATCTCTAATGGCTCTCCCTTATCGAGGGGCAACTTGACTACTTTCTCATGACATACGATTTCAGCATGATTCTTCGATAGCCAATCCATCCCTATTACAACATTGAAACTTCCCAATTCTACAGGCAAAAGGTCAATTCTAAACGTGTGGTCTCCTAAGAGTATAGTACAATCCCTATACACCTCGTTAGTTTCTATCAATTTCCCATTAGCAAACTTAATCGAGTATTCTTATTCAACTTACTAGATTGTGAGTCAAGGAAAGGCTCGAAGTTTCTAGAAACAAAACTTCTATCGGCTCCAGTATCGAATAATTCGTAAGCATAACGGTTATTAACTAGAAATGTACAGGTGACAACGGAGGGATCTTTACGAGCTTTCTTCGCCTCCATCACGAATGCTCTGCCACGGGCTTCCTGTTCCTTCAACTTAGGACATTCCTTCTTAAAGTGTCCAAACGCTCCACATTCATAGCAACCTTGGTTCTGACCTTCTTTCCTCTCATCCAACTTTACTTGACAATCTCTTACTTGATGTCCAAACTTTCCACAGCGTTCACATACGTTGCAGGGGCCAGTATGGTAGTATTTGCATTTGTTGCACTTAGGGTTAGGCCCTTGGTTCCTTTCTACTTCATTAGCAGTATACATCCTGCCAGACCCTCTCATCTTTTGGCAGAAGTTTCCAGAACGACTTCCTGAACCTTCAGACCATTTCTTCTTTCCAGAAAAAACTGACTTTTCCTTCTCCATTGGACTCTCACAAATTTCCATTGGCTTCTTCCATGTGCTCGCTTTCCTTAACGTTCCCATTCATACAGCATCATCGGTTAGGGTATGTGCTAGCTGCACTGCTTCCTGGTAAGTAGTAGGGTTTGATGATGTCACCATGCTATGAATCTGAGGCACCAATCCCCAAATGTAGCATTCGATTCTCTTGTACTCAAGGGTTATGAGATGGGGTACAATTCTTGCCATTTCATTGAATAGTGTAGTGTATCCATGAATATTTGCTCCTTCCATCGAGAGGTTCCAAAACTCGGCTTCAACCTTTTGAACCTCATTACGCGGACAGTATTCCTTCATCAACAAAGCTTTGAATTCGTCCCAGGTGAGTGCATAGGCAGGCACCTCACCTAAAGCCTGGATTTGTGCATTCCACCAAGTTAACGCCTCATCATGGAGTGAACTTGTTGCATACTTCAGGCGCTGAGCTGGCGTACAGTTTCTTATCATCATAACTGCTTCCAGCTTCTCTATCCAGTGGAGAACTCCAACTGGTCCTTCTGTCCCAGCAAAATTCTTTGGTTGGCATGCTTGGAAGGTCTTGTAGCTGCATCCTTCATTTTGGTTCCCTTGATTTGCATTATGTTAGGCGACGGCAGCTTGAACATGCTGCGCAATCAATTGAGCTAATTCCTCAGCAGTTTGTGGAAGTGGGTTTCCGTGGGTTTCCCGTCTTGGAGCCATGGTTTTTCTTTTATAACACAACAATCATGATATAAGTGAGTCGATATATCACGCAATATCCGAATCAGTCGCGTAGGTAAGCAAAGTAATTTAACCATAACATCATAACATAACCATTCATCACATTTCATTCATCCAAAAATTAACCCAAAAACCAATGTTACTTGTTTTTCATCAAATGCCAAAAGAACAACTTGTCCCAACCAAAATACTGGGGCGGTCAAATGCCATCCCCTAACAAGTACATGTTTTACGCGAGTTAATAAATTGTTTCACGCAACAATTACAATGATGAAATGAAATAGACAAACTAGAAATAAGACAATCATGGAAATCCGCACCTAGCTCCTGGATAGCTCACGTCAAAATAGACTCCTGAACGTGCAGCAACCATGAGAAGTAGAACGCAAACTACCATGAGTGGCATGATAACCCTCACATGCTGCTCCATCTGTCGCACACGACGGTCTGCATCCATCTCTCTAACTCTTGAGGCATCCAACCTTATCTTGGTCACATCAACTGTCAGTATCACGTCCTCGATCTTGGCTTCAGCAGCGATCAACTTTCTCTGCATCTCGAGCATCTTCTCCTCCAACAGTTGGACCCTGTGATGCATCTGCGCCTGTGCATCATCATCCACTACCTTCTCTTCCTCTAACGTACCTAGTCTACCATCTACCTCATCCAACCTGTCATCACTAGCTTCTCCATTCCTCATCTCCAGGGAGTCTAACCTGCTCTCTAACCGGGTGCACCTAGCAGCTTGTAGAGGCACAGTCCTCTCCATCGGCTTCCTTGTCAGGGGTAATGCTCTCGAGTCAAAAGACTGTCCAACTCCTCTAATCACTGGTATACCTTCTTCATCAGTCCACCTCTGAACTCCATCTCCTAACCATTCCCATTTCCTAGCCACATATGCACGTGTCCTCTTGAGGGGTCACTCCACAACATATCCTACTGTCTCTCCATCTACATCCCTATCAGCAAGGGTCCTCTTTTTGTGTTGTAACACTATCTTTCATGGAGTGATCTTCATTCTATGTCCTTCAGGGAATAAACGAAATGACCTACGCGACGGACGCATCCCTATAGTACTAGCTCGAATAGGAGTGCTAGCTCTCTTCATAACTTCACCAGTAGACAACTCAACCTCCTTAACCTCATCTCTACACTCGTCATCACTAAAATCACTATCGACATAACCATCTCCACTAGATCCATCATTACTAGAATCACTATCCCTAGAACTGCCATTGCTATCATCACTATCATAGAGTCATCAACACCATCAACCATAGGAACTATAGGCTCTGTCACATCTTCGGACGGAACTTCAATGGGCTCCTCTTCTTCGGACTCCTCGATCCACCCATTACTGTTACTAGGATCACTAGTATGAGGTGACATAGCGGGTGCAAAGGAACTGGGATCAGCATAAAAAACTAGAAGTAAGCGATGATCTCTCGACCTGCGGGACCTTAGACTCCTAATCCTTATCACTTGGGTTTGTTGACATCTATGACAAAAGGGTATTTATACTAGATTAACATCTTATCCTGCATATGATCACGAAATCATGCAACAACTAGAATATTCTATAGGCAACTCATATGTAAGCACTTACGCATGCAAACAATGTCTCATATGGCATTCAGGTTAAAATGTAAGGACTTACGCATGACAACAATTTCTTCATATGAATCCAAACTCAATTGTAGCACTTACGCATGCAAACAATGTCTCATATGGCATTCAGGTTAAAATGTAAGCACTTACACATGCAAAAAATTTCATCATATGAATTCAAGCTTGATTGTAGCACTTACGCATGCAAACAATTTCATCATATGAATTCAAGCTCAATATAGCACTTACGCATACTAATCAACAAACATATCAGTTTAAATCTTCACACATGGTACCTAAAGTATCGCATACTTAATTTAGGCAATTTAAATATAATCTTACGTTTACTAAGGGCAAGTGGTATGAACACGCCTTTTCCCAAAATCCCCAAAACTTTCTTCTTTTACGAAAAGTTATAGTCTAGATAATTTTTTTATAAAAATCCATTTCTAGTTCGCTATAACCATTGGCACTGAGGCCAACTTCTATCACACCCTAAAAACGACGTTGAATATCGCAGTGGAATCGTATATGCGTTAAGCATGGCGATGACAAAGTTGGAAACCAACATGATATAGGTAAATGTTAAAACATAAGTTTTAAATTACAAACCACAGGATTTTTGTCACAACATTCCAAAATAAGAAAAAGTTCAAATTGTTTAACCACGATCATTTACAAAGATCGTATTTTCAAATAAATAACCAAAAGATGCCACATCCACGTTTGCCCAAGCCCAGTTCATACCACCATCCATGCTCCTATGTACCTAAAATACATGCTTAAAAAGTCAACATAAAGTTGAGCGAGTTTCACGGGTTTACGAAAACATTACATACAACAGTATCAGATATCATTGACAAACAATGTGGTAAGTTGTAAACTAGCTAGGGATACAACTTAATGATAGTACCTGGAGCTATAATCAAACCAAGACACGAAAGCTTTACATAAGGTAAGCAATCCCCACGAAACGAATTCAACATACATTCACTCTCATCCAAAACGCTTGATCAGAGCTACTGATCGTGAGTGCAGGCTGTCAAACCCAAATAGATCTACCAATATACACTGTGGCCTAACCCAAGGCTAATGATTATATGGGAAAAGGGAGTATTCATGAACGACTCACATGAACACAATAACGAAACACCCATACTCGAGACTATCATACGAACACATACGAGTAAGCCACATGATCATGATACAACGAACGAAGCCATGTATTTCCCCTATGATTTCGTAAAACAATGACAAGTTAAAAAGGGGCCGTGGAAACTCACCTTGATCAACGAAATTGAAAGTACGTGCAATTACACCAACGAACGTCCAGTCAATCCTAATAGTGCCCTAAGTACGATAGACACTTTAAGAATTGATACTCAAGTCTTACAAGCATGTTGTTCTTCCAACCTACTAGACTTATATTATTTTTAAGAGAATATTTATTTACGCGAGTAGTTGGTGATTATAACACTCGGTTAAGATGTCAACGAAAACAGTGGATTACGCATTACTTAGACAAGTACTAATTAACAACCAAAATGTGAAAATTGTAACTAAATACACATAAAAATACTCATATATATATATATATATACGTACACAAATCCTAAATCACATTTCATGAATCAAACAACTTTAAGCCAACTTAGTATAAAAGTCTCTAAATCATGGCAATTTCTACTCAAATTTGTCAAACAGACAGTCAAACCGAGCAAGATAACTCATAGTTAACATTTATAACTCCTAACATACATTAGGGGCTATTTATAAGTCATAAAATAGCTTAAAACTTACTGGTCAAATTCAGATTTATAAATCATGCATTTTAAAACCGAAATCAAGCCGAATAGGTGACTAGTTTAGTCTAAATCATCACCAATCACGTCCAAACAACAAGTTTCATGCTTGTAGCTATACATATGCATTATGGAAATAAAATATCACTCACAACCTGCTGTAATTTCAGTCTTTAGAATATCTAAGTTAAATACCCTAATTTTGTCATTTCGTGTCTTTTTAACCAACATAATCATATCAAATATTAAGCCAAACAACCCAATGCTTAAACATGTCTTTAGAACTAAGTGAAATTACTATTTTATACCATTATTAACAACAATATCCAGATTTAATATCATCTCATGTATCCATGATTTTTCAAGTCCTAAACACGTATTTTTAAGCATATGAATCATTAATAAACAAACCAATACTACAAATAACAATCCATACATAAAATAGCATGCATCCACACATTTTTAATCATTTAACATCTTTTATAACTATTTTTCACTCAACAATCCATTTGCATGTGAAGATCTAATCATAAATCAACACTTTTTGCAAGATCAAACACCCAAACATCAACATACACACATGCATGCATATGGTCACCCATACACACACTTAATCCGTGTAAACCTTCATCAAAATGTCACAATAGATGATTTATAACAAATTTCATACTTTAATCTACTTGCATGGATGATTCAACATCAACAACGCATCATCAAGTAACAATCTAGCATCCAAACTTCAACACACATACATGCACACGTACGGACACATACATACACATATACACACTTACACAACTCATTTTTATTCCATATTTTCTGTTTCAAAACAGATTTTTCCCAAAATCTTACTTGGATAAACAATATATAGCTTTTAGGTAGTCATTTTCATATAAAAACGTAACTAAAACGAAAGATTAAGGTTACCTTAGTCTTATCAAGCTACTCTCATGAAAAAGAAACGTAGGATGGAGGTTTTTCTTCTAGATTCACCACCAACAAGCCTTCTTTTGCTCTAATATGCTTGCACCTCAAGTTCCAAGTGAAGATCTTCAAGGAAAATAGAACAAAACGAAAATAGTGGTGGTGTGGTGGTGTTGGCCGTAGGTTGTAAGGAGAAAGAGAGGGAGAGAGTGTTTTTTTTTGTGAAGTGAAGTAAAGAGAATCAAATGAGGTGAGAGGGGTTTATATAGGGGAGGAGAGGGAAGGGGGAGGGGGTGGCCGATTGCAAGGGGGGAAGTAGGGGTAGCCGAACGGTCTTTTCATTTTTCTCCCGTCTCCACCCGATTTTCAAAATCCGAACATGTTAAATTCTAATTCCTTGCAAAATTCTAGTCCAAAATGACTATTTACTTGCCCCATATCTTGGTTTTATCGTCCACTTGGGCATTTTATTGTTTATCCGCTAGATTGAGCCATCTCGTCGCACTAAGGCGCGTAGATGCTATTATCGGGTTTTCTCGTTACGGTCGTTTCTTCACATAATAACATTAATATTAGTGTTACTAAGGTTAAATCAAGCCAAATTCTCATTTTTACCTATGACGTTAATATTTATTTCCCAGTCGGTTCGTAGTGGCGTTTATTTCAGACATTCGCTGGTCCCGGGTTTTCATGGTCGAACACGCACGAAATAGAAATGTAAGCACATGTAGGACTCTAATCAATCTTTAGATTAGTTTATTTGGTGCTGTATATTCAAACAAGACTGAGCATAGAAATCAAGATCTAGGGTTTCTAGAGAAGTTACCCAGAAATCGAGGGTTGTCATAGCTTCCATTGTGGATATTCATCTAACGTGATAAGCTTAGGGGGTTTGTTGTGATTCCCCACTTCATTCTCCAGAAGCAGTAGGTTTTGAATCCGTGAATCTCTCCCTACTGTGAATGCGGAGTATTGGTCCTCCATTACTATCAGCTTTAATCTTTGGAACAAATTTTTTTCACTTGTGCGAATGAAGGTGCGAATGAAGATGTGGGATTGGGCTATTCATGCGATTGAACAATACGGATGGCTCAACCGTGCGAATGAACCAATGTGGATGAATCAATCGGGCGAATGGACAGGAGCGAATGAACAATGTAACTAGACAGTTCAGTCGTACGAATGAAGGTATGAATGAGTCCAATCATGCATATGAGGGATGCGTATGAACTCAGTCGTGCGATTGAGTCAATCGGGCGACTGAAGCTGCTGGATTTTGAAAAGAAAGGCTTAAGGTATTTGGACGCAAAACACATGAATTTTCACTAACCCTAATTGTCGTATGCTGGAAAAAGTTAACTTTACGAACTGGACATGTCTAAAACACTGTTTAACACGAAAAGATTGCGTTTTTAGTGGAAAAACACAATTTTTAGTGGAAAAACACAATTTTAGGATCATGTACTAGACGATGTAGTAACTGATATACGTGTATACCGAATCAAATAGTGCGGAATCCTATTTGATTGGCGATCCAATCAGTGAGAACGCACGTAGAAACAACTGTAGATTGAATCTAAACGTTAAGAACGATTGGTAATCGATCTAGTGCGATCTATGAACTTCGACAGGTTCTTAGAGGTCTCTGGACGGCTAGGGTACGTATGTATTCAAGTGTTATGTTTTTCAACGATTTAAGTGGTATTTATAGGTTAGGGTTCCTCATTCAGGCGACTGAACCACAAGTATGGTTCAGTCGTGCGATTGAGTCATGCGGTTGATCCATTCGCACGACTGAGTGTTCAGTCGTGCGACTAAGCATATCTCATGTTACAATCATGCGACTGATCCAGTCTCCTGGTTCAGTCATGCGACTGAGTCATTCGCATGAAGTTGTTCATGCGTATGGTCCATTAGCATGGGCCATTCACATGAGAACTTCATATTACTAAGTTTGAATATATTTCTTAATCATTACATTACTAAGATTAATTCAAACAATCACAAACCTATATAGTCAGTCCAATAAGCGTTAAACTACTAATCAAAGAAATAATAAACATTAGAAGCACAACCACACATTGTCTTTCATCAAAGTACCCATTCAATTACATATGTGTAAGACACTAAAGACATATTATATTAAGTTCAGAAACTAGGTACACATGTATCTACACAAAAATCTTTTGTATAAATCCCTGACTTATCTTAGGGTCAAGGAGGGGTTGTTACACTAATCCCCTCGTACTTCAGTACCCACGTTCTCCCTTCATATTTATATATATCATCGTTACTCCTCTCTAAATGCTTCTCCATTCCAGTTAACAATTCCCCTACTAATTTATCTTCCTTTAGCGCTTCGCCTTGAGCTTCTTTCAGCCTTGTGATAAGGTCGGTGTACACACTCATCCTTAAGGCATGAACACGAAGAGGTTTTTCTCTTTCTTTCCTGCTCAAGGCATCTGCCACTACATTGGCCTTGCCGGGATGGTAGCAGATTTCGCATTCGTAATCATTCAATAGATTAACCCGTCTTCTCTGGCGCATGTTTAGCATGTTCTGATCCAGAATGTGTTGCAAACTTCTATGGTCAGTGTAGATAACGCACTTCTTGCCATAGAGATAATGCCTCCACCTTTTAAGTGCAAACACCATGGCACCCAATTCTAGATCGTGCATTGTGTAGTTCTTTTCATGATCGTTCAGCAATCTTGATACATAAGCAATTACCTTGTTGCGCTGCATTAGTACGCATCCTAGTCCTTGACGTTAGGTGTCATAATAGACTATGAAATCTTCGACTCCTTCTGGGAGGGCGAGGATAGGTGCATTACACAGATTTTCCTTGAGTGTTTTGAATGCTTCATTTTGCTCTCGTTCCTATACAAAAGTTGTATTTTTCTTAGTCAAAGCAGTCAACGGTTGCACAATGCATGAGAAGTCCTTGATAAACCTTCTGTAGTATCCGGCCAATCCAAGGAATTGCCTTATTTCGGTGGGGGTTTCTAGAATTTTCCAATTCTTAATAGCCTCAATCTTAGAAGGGTCAACTTGAATCCCATTCTCATTTACCACATGCCCTAGAAATTGGATCTCTCGCATCCAAAATTCACATTCGGAGAACTTGGCATATAATTGCTCATTCTTGAGTAACTCTAGAATCAGCCTGAGGTGCTTCTCGTGCTCTTCCTTACTACGGGATTAGATCAGGATGTCATCAATAAATACAATCATAAACCTGTCAAGATATGGGCGGCATACACGGTTCATGAGATCCATAAACGCAGTTGGTGCGTTAGTCAGCCCAAAGGCATGACCAGATACGCATAATGTCTGTATCTAGTTCTAAAGGCCGTTTGGGTATGTCTTCTTCTCTTATCTTTAGCTGATGGTACCTTGACCTTAAATCTATTTTGGAAAAATAACTTGATCCCTGCAGTTGATCGAAAAGGTCATCTATTCTTGGAAGAGGGTATTGGTTCTTTATTGTCAATTTGTTTAGCTCCCTATAATCAATGCACATACGTAGGGTTCCGAAGTAACGAATAGTACCAGGGCACCCCATGGAGAGACACTTGGCCGTATAAATCCCTTGTCGAGTAACTCTTGGATTTGTAGCATTAGCTCCTTCATCTTTGGAGGGGCGACTCGCATCTATCTGGAACTCAACCTGTCGATTCAGAGGGAGTCCTGGTAGGTCTTCGGGAAATACTTCAAGATATTAAGAAGTCATTGGAATATCCCCAATCTTTTCTCCTCTTTAGCCTTCATCACATAGAGTATGAAAGCTGGGCATCTCTTCATAAGACTCTTGGTAGCTTTTAAATGAGATATCATAGGATATAACGTGTTACTTCTTTCGCCATGAATAACTAGCACTTTCCCATCGCTCAAATGTATCTTAAGTAGGCGTTCATCACACAAGATTTCGACTCTATGCCTAGCCAGCCAATCCATACCAACAACCATATCGAATCCTCCTAGTTTAATAGGCATCAAGTTTATCTTAAATGTACTTCCTTCTAGATTCATTAAGCAATCTTTGATGACTTCATTAGTTTCTAAGATGTTACCATCAGCTAATTCTACGGTAAACGTATCAGTCAGGATGCATGCACTTAAGTCAATCAAAGGCCTAAAAGTACTAGAGATAAAACTAGCAGTTGCTCCAGTATCAAATAGAACGGTAGCAGGATGGTTGTTTATAAAGAACGTACCATTGACCACATCGGGTTCCTTACGAGCGCCAGCTGGGTCCATCACGAATGCTCTTCCCTTACGCTTGTTGGGTCTGGCATCCTTATCTCTCCCCAGCTTAGGACACTTATTCCTCATCTAACCTGGATCTCCACACTCATAGCATTGCTTACCTGGTGCATACGTATAGTCCTTAGTTAAGTGACCTGTTCGCTTGCACCTAAAACAGGGCATTGGGTTACACTCCCCCTGATGGTGCAGCTTGCACTTGTTACAGAAGGGGCTTGTGCCTACATACAGTTTCCGTGCCCTTCTTCCCTGATGACCATGTCTAATACCTTCACCCGACCTCTTGCTTGAACCACTGCTGATACCCATCATCTTCTTGACATCAACCCACTTTCTCTTCTTTTCTTCAGTTCTTCCCTGCTCTGTCCATCCAGCCCTAACCAGGCCATCAATTAAGCTGCTAGTGAGATCCACCGCAGCCTGTAGAGTCGTAGGCCTGGAAGATCGGACCATACCCGTAACTCTGGGATGTAACCCCCAGATAAAACATGCTATGCCCTTAGATTCCGGTGTCACCAGGTGTGGCACCAGTCGAGCCAGGGCTAAGAAGCGGTTGATGTATTCAGTGTAATTAGGACCTTTCATTTCTAGGCTCAGAAATTCCTACTCCAGCTTCTCGAGTTGATTGATGGGGCAGTATTTGTTGGTTATCAGCTCCCTGAATTCAGTCCAACTCATTCGGTTAGCAGCGTTTCTTCCCCGGGGCTGAGTAACCATCTTCCACCATTCCAGAGCCGATCCCTTGAGTGATTGGAATGCGAACCTCACCATGTGGTCCATCTTACACTCACTGATGTCCAGGACATCTTCCATTTCATCGATCCACCGGTACGTCTCTATCGCACCCTCGGTGCCATAGAAATCTTTAGGCTTGCATGCCATGAAGGTTTTGCAGGAGCATCCATTCTTCAGTGCTTTAGCTTCCTCGTTGTTGCCCTCGTCGTTCCTGAATCCATCATTACCACTGGGGTTACTCCGTTCCGCATTGATCTGGGTGATGATGGTCGGAATGGCGTTAGCAATCTGTTGTGCTACGAGGTTGGTAATTCCTTCATCATTCCCTTGATTAGCATTCTCCCCACGAGGAGTTTCTAGTGGAGTAGGTTGGTTTCCTGTTTGTCTGGCCTCCTCACGGCGGCTTCTAGTAGCTCCTTGTCTTCCAAACCGGGTTCCTCTCCTAGTCAGCTTTCTGATAGCATCATAGATAATTTCATTTAGCATCACATAATTAGTTTCGAGTAGCCAAAGCATCATTTACCCTAATGTATCGCGTCCTAAAAGGAGGGAGTGTAATATACACACCACTAATATTTCTAACAATGTTTCACAAAATTAATCTAAGACAATTCATCAAAAATATGCACAGGCCAAAATGCCTATGGCATAACATGGCACATAGCGGTTCAATACAATTAGCTCAGCAAAATTTAGCATCCGTAGAAACAGTCTCATAGATAGATTGAGTCAATAGTATCAGCAAGCATAATTGAATCAGAGATATACTCTTACAACTTGGAGGGTGCCATCACCCCCCCTAATAATAATAGTCTAAGATAATAATAGAAATAGTTTTCTTCACTGTCTAAAAGACAGATAAATCCCACTTCCTCTCCATGCTCTCACATCCATTTCTTCTTCAGCCACCCTAGCCATCCTGAGTTCTTCTTCCTCTGCTCTTGCTCCAACTGCTGGACCCCATGCGAAGCCATGATGGCCTGGAACAGGGCAGACTGAGAGGTCCGAGTGGCGTGCTGGAGTGTCAGCTCGTGACGACGGACGGTCTTTAAAATCCCATCCAGTGCAGCATGGGAGAGTCCTATTTTGCTTGCCTAGAGGCTAGACAGGGAGTATCTGTCACCATCTAGCACACTAGGGTCGTCATACATGCCATGCCTAGGTGGTATCCAGTGCTCGTCATGTGGGTGGTGTCAGAGTGGGTCAAATGGCGGAGGTACAGGAATCGGAGTCCTAACTTGTGGAGGAGGAGGAAGTGGCATCCTAAAGGAGACTGAGGGTCCTGGCCTCGCACTCTTGCATGGGCGGGTGATAACACGTGCACTTCTATCCCCGATAGGTGGGATATGTGAGTGGGTAGGAGCTGCGACATGTGGTGAGTGGGAGCGCGTGCGGCTCCTGTAAGGGGATGTCGAGGAAGAGTCTTCCGACTGCTCAGTGTCGTTAGATGTAACGGATATCTAGCCCGGATATCCGCATCCCCTTAGGTATTCCTCATACTCCGTCCATGGCGTCGCCTTCCTAAGGCTCCCAGTTGGTACAGTACCGTCAGTTGGGTATGTCGGTGCCTTTCCTTTGTCAGCCATAATCCTGGTGTCCTGCAAGAAATATCATGAGTGATTTGGTTTCTCATAGCTCATAATCGTAACAATAATAGTACTTATAGTAGTAGTGATGGCAATAGTATCAGATATTCTAATAGTATCCATAACCAGAGGTATCAATAAGCAATAGTATAAGAAATCAGTAGTTTCTTCCAATAATATTAGGCAAGGTAGTTTATCTTAGGAAAACCTTTAGACCAATTCAAAAGAAATCTCAGAAATCATAAGTTTCAAACAGAGAAGGTCCAATCATTACCTAAAGGTCCATGCTGAAATTACGCATCCGGTAAATTCATGATTACGTTGATCAAGTGTAATCATCAATTTACCCAACCCGATCATCCCAAAACTTTCCCACAAGGACAGTCCTAAGGCATCTGGGTTGTAGCCTAGGGTCTACTATGGTATTCCCGACTTCTCCATAACCTTTGGCTCTGATACCAAACTGTCACACCCCGGGCCCAGGTAGGGTGGGACGTCATAGACTAGCAACGACATATGGCAGCGGAAACAAACCATCATAAGAGCACAAAAGGAGAGAACATCATATGGCATTAATGTTTCAAGAAAAACCAGGCTAGAAGTAGGTCTAGCCCCCAACACATGTACATAATTCATCAGTATAATTCATTTCCAACAATAACAAATGTAAATTGTTCAAAAGGTTTTAAAACAAAACAAGCAATGCCATGGGTCATGGAGCTAGGGTAAAGTCTTCTACAACAGCTAGACTCCCATCAGATTACCTAAAACATGCTCAAAAGAAAATTTGTGTCAACTAAAAAGTTGGTAAATTCAAGTGCTTAAAGTTTAAAAACAAAAGGATTCAATAGAATCCACATTTAATTTAAAAGAATCATAGTTTCATTGTTGTAGGGGATCACAATCAACCCTGCACTCAGTCCCGGCTAGCCTCTTCAAAAGTTAAGTAATACCGGTTAATCCCAAAGGAAGAACTGAGCCTCAAACCAGTGTACCATACCTGCTGGATGCTTCACCATAGTATCTTATAAAACGTGTTACATGCCACAAACGACCCCGTAGGATCTCAGTGTGGTACCCTTCCGTTCATCATGGAAGGCACTGTGTGTGGGGGATTCCCCAAGTAGATCTACCTATGTAAAACAAGCGATTCACACAAGATTTAATGACTATGATACAAGTATTAGGAGGTAACAACAATTCCACAACATATAGCATCATAATATAGCACAGAAATAGTTCAGTTTAAACAAAGCATGCTTCATCCTAAAAACAATAGTAAAAAGGTGGTCACTAGAACTCACCCTAAGATTTAAGCAAAGGATTCTTCGTGTAACGGGAAAGTCTCAAGTCTAGCACCCTATCATCAAGATTAGTCTCAAGTCTAGCACCCTATCATCAACATTTAAGTGATAAGCCACTGATTCTAAGGTTATGGAAGGTGCACTAGGTGTGCCATGAGGTTAAATGTCCAACTAGATTTTGATTTGTTAAGGCTTGTATAAAAAGTTTCCTTTTATAGTAAGTTCGGGTTTCTTAAGGAAAAATACATGTTTTACTATGTTGGATCATTTATAAAAGTTAGTTTAAGTTCAAAAAATAATTTTTAGTTCAAGGGGGTCGGTTTATAGGGGTTTGGTAAAATTTACAGTTTAGTCCTCCAAGTTTCAAAATTTACATTTTCTACTCTAAAGTTTGTTTCTTTTCATTTATTGACTTTTATGGCCAAATATTAGATTTTTTGAGTTAAGTAACTCATTTTAAATATGTTAACTCCCAATTTTCCAGAACTTAGGTTCCGGTTTAGAACTTTTACGTTTTACGTTACCGGTTACGGTAAAAATGAAGGTTTTTAACGGTTAAGTATTAATTTACTATATTTTGAGTCTTATTCCTTTAAATATCATGTTAAGGACTTTTTCATAAGTTTCAAATCTGTTGAGAATGTATTTTAAGCCTCTTTTAGTTGAAAGACTTGTTTTTATGTTTAACCCGTTTTAACGCATTTTTACCCGAAATTTACCGTTTAACACTTGTTTGAGCAACTTTTCAAACCATTTAAGTCTTATAGAACCAAAATTACTGAAATAACATGGTTTCCATGGATTTTTTGGTTTCATACCATTATTTCTAAGATTTTCCTCAAAACATCACTCGGTTAATACTTGTTTTTAGTTAAAAATTTCTTTTAAATTGTCCTTTGACTATTTAATCAAAAAATCCGACCTAAAACACTTTGTTAACCCTTTTAGAACCTAGAATTATTTTTAAAATTGTTAAAGCCTAAGTTTTCTTATTTTTTAGTCATTTTACCAGTTTTCGGGTCCCAAAAAAAGCTCAAAATTCCAATAAGTCCATACTCTTATTAATTTTACTTATTAACATCACTTTATATAGCTAATAACACAAAAACCTACTGAAATAATAGTTCCAAGTCATGGTTTATCATATAGCCCAAGAACAAGTTGAAACATGGTGATTACACCATTTTTGCCCATTACACAAGTGTAAAACGTTATAACAAATGTTTAAACATCACCAAAACCTTAAATAACTTTAAAATAAGATTATTAACGTGTTCCAAAGTCGTTCTTGAGCAGGTTATGAACCTTCGTTGGGATGGTTTTCAAACAAGTTCATAAATGGTATCATTTTATGTAAAAAGAGGGTTTTCTAACGTGTAACTTGTGTTCTAACCACATGTTTACCAACATAACATGGTATATACCTTTTATAATTTTAAAACTATGTTATTAGAAGGTTAGAAAACGTTTTTTGAGCAGGTTACAATCTTTGCTTCAAAGGGTTACAAGATATGCAAGTTAGATGGTGCAAAAACACCCAAAAAGAGGGTTTTCATGGTGAAATTCGGGTTCCACCTTTAGAATGACCAATATAACGTGTGCGGTACCTCTAGTGAAGTTTAAATCTCCTAAAGAACAAGATGATGGCAGCAATATTCTGCAAGAACAAAGAAAGGTAAGGTTTTTGAGAGAAAAGTGAAGAAAACACAAGATATAGCTTGTTTCGGGTGAGATGAACCTTACTCTTTGTGTGGTTCACGATTTGGAGAGTGTAGAGGGACAAGATGAGCTGGAGAATCTCGAACAAGGGCTAGAGAATCTCAAACTTGTATGAAACATGCACCAAAAGCTCTCAAGATGCCACTTTGTTGCTTGTTTGAGCTTGGAAAGTGTTGGAATGTTGGTGTTCTTTGAATTTCTTGCTGAAATGGTGTTGAAACCGTGGTGTGTGTGTGTTTTTGCTGTTAGAAACCAAGAGGGAGAGGGAGAGAATGGGAGGAGTGTGAAGTGAGGTTGGAAGGGAATGCATGTAATGGTAATGGGTGGAAGAGGTGGTGTGTAGAACAGAGGGGATAGGTGGAGAGAGGGCGGCCAAGATTTGGAGTCTAGTGGGGGTTTTAGTTTTTAAATTTTAATTGTAAAATTATATTGTGTAGTATTAATTTGTAGTGTAGTGTAGTATATTAGATGGTAAAATGTAGTTAGTTGTTAAGTATTGTGCATGATATCCGAGAATTATGGGTTCATGCACATTTTAATTATCTCAATTAGAATTAAATTATGCTAGGGTGACTAATTAACTTTTCCCGGAACACTAAGTTTCCTTATGTTAAAGCTTGAAGTAGCTAAATCATCACAAAATGGCACATGAAATAATAAAATGGTAATAATAACAAAAACAATAAAAATGCAAATAAAATTATAGGAAATGATGTTATCATTTATATTAATTGAATTGGTAATAATGAAGGTTAATAAAGGTTAGAGTTATGACCTAGAGGTCGGTTGTCACACTTCAAGAAGTGCAAAACTGCAAAGCAACTCTAGGATGAACTTAAGCTTATGTATGAGGGGTCTAAAGAAGCCAAGGAAAACAAGAAAGATCTCATGAAGCAACAGTTTGACAACTTCACCTACAAGACAGGTGAAACCATGACTCAACAATACTTAAGGTATGTTGAGATTGTGGATACTCTAATAGATGTTGGAGTAAAACTTGAGAATAGGGACATTATGAGGAAGCTCATGTTCTCTCTTCCCATACAATGGATTTACTACTATGTGGCCTTTAAGAGAACTGAAAACCTCTCAATCTTTACTCTCACAGAGTCGTACGGTATTCAGTGGATACTAGATGGAGATGAACATGCAAAATCCATCAGGCAGCTCCTTCAACCATCAGCAGAGTTCATCCCATCATTTGGTTGAAAGGGACTGTAGACAACCATAACAACATCTTATCTTCTACCTGACACTCACAAAATGGTCCTTTCATCACCTTCCTGGAGATACCAATGGAGAGCCTTATCCAAGGAAGCCCATTCTAAGAGACAAGCTCTACTCAAGCCTTTGTGTCCGCTGATGAAAGTTATGGAAACCTTCTCTTTACTCTTCAAGACTTGGATTCTATCTATCCACATGATCTGGAGTACATGGAGATAGCCCAACAAATAGGTCTTATCACTCACAGGGCCAAAAAGTTCTATAAGAGGACAGACAGAAAGTTTCCTAGCAATGCTTGCAGTGGAAAGTTTGAACTGGATAAAAGCAAGGTGATGTGTTACAACTATAACCAAATGAGACACTTTGCAAGAGAGTGCAAGGCACCAACAACAAATGGTGGCCAAGAACAAACTAGACCAAACTACACTAATGGTGCTCCCAGATCTGAGAAGCCTAGCTAACCAAAACAACATGTTGCTATTGTTGTTATAGAGGGAGGTTTTGACTTTCCGATAGAAGAAGTTTCTCCCAACCAAGCACTGACGACTGACCATGAACAATCCAATGTATTAGAACATCTCTATATCCTCGGAATGCATTACTAAAGTAAATAGATACAAGTCCTACAACTTGGAAATAAAATATGATATTGAGTCCTTACATATCTTAAAAGCTATTTTTAAAAGAGCTGAAAATGATTACAAAATTAAAATAGAAGATTTAGAGAAAACAATTTTATAAGGTTATATATGAAGGCTGATGCAACCAAAGTAACCAAACGCTTCCCGTTCATGCACTTAGTACAAATAGAAGTTGCTTTAGAAGTTTTACACTCTGCACAAAAATTATTCTAAGTGTATAATCTTCTGTAGCCAAAGATCAAATCTTCTGAAACCAAAAGATGAAGTCTTCCGAAGATTCAAGGACAATGCCTTTCGAAGCCAAATGAAGTGAAGACTGATTTCTTTAGAAGACAGAGGAAAATATGCTTTTCTAGGATGTACTTTTGCATAAAGCTGGCCAACTTTCCGCTACAACTCTAAAGACTCACCAACTTGCATGAGTTGGTGAAAAGGTCCATGCTTTTAGAACTATACATTAAGGTCTTGAGTCTGTAACTTTCTACTTTATGTACTTTTATCCTTTTTGTAATATATTAGGGTGTGATCTTTGACATGCCATAGTCACTAGTCAAAAGGCAATCCGCCTTTATGACTCTACATTGATTTTGTTGTCTTTCAATGTTCCAACTGGCTTTCCAAGTATAGCTGGTTGTAGAGTATTGTATAAAGTATCTAATGGTATTGTATCTTATTTATTCATTGTAATACTTGTAAAAGAACTTGAGATTAATATACAACATTCTTGAAAACCATATATATTATTCTTGAGTTCTGTCTCCTTGTTTACTTGTGTTCTTTGTATCTTGTTCTTAAATCCGGTTACATATTTGAACTGTTAGGTGTTTTAACACTCTCCTCATTGTGAGACTGATTGTATTGACCTCCCTTATCCAGTCCGGCAATTGATATCAGAGCATTCTAGGCTCTTCATTGTAAGATCTCACCATCTTAAATATCCTCAGCTCTCAAAAAACACTTAACATCTCAAATTAGGAAAACGATATGATGGTAAAGTCCCCACTGATCACTCCTGATGATTTTAATACTTGGTGTCTAAGAATGGAAGGCTTCATCAAGTCACAAGATAGTAGGATGTGGGAGTCTGTTACCTTAGGACCGTACATTTCATGCACCTCATCAGCTGCTGCTAGAGGTGGCATGATCCCAAAGGAAGTGGCCGACTATTATGAAGAAGATAGAAAAAGAATAAATGTAGATCAAAAAGCCATGACTGCCCTCCAAACTGCTCTTTCAAATGCCATCTATAAAGGCTTCAAGAAGTGCAAAATTTCCAAGCAGCTCTAGGATGCACTGAAGTTGATGTATGAAAGGTCTACTGAAGCCAAGAAAACAAGAAAGATCTTTTGAAGTAGCAGTTTGAGAATTTCACCTTCAAAACAGGTGAAACCATGACTCAACAATACTTCAGGTATGTTGAGATTATGGACACTCTGGTGGATGTTGGAGTGAAATTGGAGAAGAAGGATATTGTGAGGAAGTTCATGTCCTCTCTTCCTAGACAATGGGCATACTACTGTGTGGTCATTAAGAAGACTGAAAATCTCAAGATCCTCACTCTCACTGTGTTATATAGCATACTCAGTGGTTACCAGATGGAGATGAACATGCAAAATCCATCTGGCAACTCTAGCAATCAACAGAGTTCTGCCCCGCATGTTATTGAAAAGGATTGTAAAGAACCACAACACCATTTTATCTCTTACCGTGACAACTCACCAAAGGGCCCTTTCATCACCTTCCCAGAGACACCTAGGGAGAGCTAGATCCAAGGAAGTTCGTTCCAAGAGACAAGCTCCTCATAAGCCTTTGTGTCTCATGATGAAAGTATAGGCAAGTTTCTCTTCACCCTTGAAGATTTGGACTGTATCCATCCTAATGATTTGGAATACATGGAGATAGTTCAACAAATGGCTCTTCTCACTCATAGAACCAAGAAATTCTACAAGAGGACAGGGAGAAGGTTTCCTAGCAATGTAACCAATGGAAAGTTTGGCCTGGACAAATGCAATGTGAAGTGTTACAACTGTAACTAGATGGGACACTTAGCTAGGGAGTGCAAGGCACCCAGGACAAATGGTGGCCAAGCACAACCCAAGCTAAACTACACTGAGGGAGCTCCACACACTAAGAAGCCCAAGCAGTAAGCTGCAATTGCTATTGAAGAGGGAGGCTTTGATTAGATCTTCCAGGTAGAAGATGTGTCTCCAAACCAAGCACTGATGGCAGATCTTGATAAAGCAAAGGTATTGGAACATCTTTGTACCCCAGAGTGCATTGCTAAAGTAAATAGTATAGATACTATAACTTGGAGATGAGATTTGAGCTTGAGTCTTTAAACATCTTAAAATCTGATTTCAAAAGAGCTAAAAATGAATATAAGTTAAAAATAGAAGACTTAGAGAAAACCATTTGAACTCTTAAACATGAGCATACCAACTACAGGTATCAAATCAAAGTACTCATCACTAAGTTAACTGAGTTCCAGGTTGAGCTTGTGATCAGCAATGCCAAGGCAGAGAAACATGTTCTTGAAGAAGAGACCTTCAAGAACATAATATACTCATCCCTGCATGCCAAAGTATGTTATCAAAACAAACACGGACTGGAATGTAGTGAGATAGCTCCTCCACACACTTTGTTGTCTATAAGATCTCCCAGGTGTGAAACTAGTCAAGATGAGCTTCCATCCATAGATCCTAGTGATGAAGAGGCTGAAGAGGAGATAGTGAACGATAGATCTGGGATGAGTGAAGAAGATCTTCCTGACACGGGTAACTATTCTCCTAAGGAGAGAAAGAAGTCAGGGATGACTAAGTCAAGGTGGAAGAACTTGATCCGAGCAGCTAAAAGGAGATCAAAGAGAGCTCAAAAGATCAAGGCCACCTTCAACTCCAAGCAGAAACAATCTCGGCAGGTTTTGAAGTGGTGAAGACTGTGGATACAACTTTGAACTCTAGTGCCAAGAGTTCAAGTTTATGTCCAATTCATCCCTATGAAGGAATGAAGGCTGATCAACTGTGTAACACTACTATACAACATGAACCATCCACCTCTAAAGGCAAGCTTCATCCTAGGAGGCTTGCTACAACATCTAAAAGGATGGAGATGAAGATGGAAAGTGATCAAACTTAGTCTTCCATTCACAAGAAAACCCTAAGAAGAAAATAGATTGACTTCATTATGTGTGGTAGTACTTCTCATCTTGCTAAGGATTGCATCTATAATCCTAAAAGTACCGTCAACATAAAAAGGAAGAAGATTTCTGAGACGAGAAAGAAAAAGAAAGCTTTGGAAGAAAGAGGTTTTTCTTTCGAAAGCTCCAAAATGAAAATGAAGACAATTGAAAACTTTCCTTCGGTAGATTTTTCGGTCTTTAAAGAAAGGAATGCTTCCGAAGCGTTGAAGTTTACTGCAGTGAAAGCAAGATCTTCCAAAGGGTCCGTCTCCAAAACCTCCGAAGTTGTAACAACTTTTAAAGTATTGAAGGTCAGATATAATCTTCCAAAGATAGTATGGTAGATAAAGGAAGATCATGTGACTGAAAGTTCTTTATTAATAACAGCAAATGATCCCCAAAGCCTTAGCATAGGATCACTTACCGTTGCATTGTCTTTAATTCATTTCGAAGAGCCCAAGACCAATCAGACTTGGATTTCCAAATGTAACTAACTCTCTGTTATTGTACATGAACAGCTGAAGGCCAAGAAAATATATGGATTATTGGCAGTGGCTGTTCCAGGTACATGACGGGCAATGGCTCTTTGATTCAAAACATTGAGAAAAATTGATGGAGGGCCAGTTACTTTTAGAGGAGATGCTGGAGGTTATATTATAGGAAGGGGCAGGGTCATAAATGGTAAGCTCAATGTTGAGAAGGTAAACTTTGTTAAGAAGCTTGGGTACAATTTACTTAGTGTATCATAATTTTGTGACCAGAGACATAACATGCTGTTCACTGAGCGTGAGTGCATTGTTCTCAAGCCTAGGAAAAGAGTTTAGGAAGGACCTTATACTGTTTAGTACACAACACTTGGTGTCTCACAGGCCAAAGGAAAAGAACCCTATCACTACTCCACTACAGTTAGTACACATGGATCGCTTTGGCCCTACCAGTGTAATGAGTTTAGGAAGGACCTTATACTGTTTAGTAATCACAGATGATTTCATAAGATTCACTTAGGTTTTCTTCCTTAGAACTAAGGATGAGACTCTTGACATCTTAAAGAACTTCATTCTGAAATTTGAGAATAAAATAGATCACAAGGTCAAGATAATAAGATGTGATCAAGGAACTGAATTCAAGAACCAAATCCTTGACACATTTTGTGATGAAAAGGATATTACAAGACAATATAGTGCTCCCAAGACTCCTCAACAAAAGATGTTGTTGAGAGGAGAAACATGACACTTATTGAAGCTACAAGAACCATGTTGTCTAACTCTAAACTGCCTATCACCTTCTAGGAAGAGGTAGTTAACACTACCTACTATGTGCATAACAGAGTTTAGTAGTCAAGACTCATAGTAGGACTCTTTATGAACTATGGCATAAAAGTAGACCATTCATTGGTTTTCTCAGATCATTTGGATGTCCCTACACCATCTGGAATAACAAAGATCAAGTACCTAAGTTTGTTGAGAAATCAGATGATGGACACTTTATTGGATAACTCTTCCCAAGATAAGACTTATAGAGTATACAATCTCAGAACTAGAGTAGTTAAAGAATCAACCAATGTGATTTTCAATGAGCACACTCCCTGTGTGAAAGGTTCTGGTCAGACTAGCTACTTCATCTTAATTTAGTTACCAACTGTTTTAACAAATCTAGTGAGAGTGTTTCAGGATCTACAGGTGATCCATCAATAGAAGATCTTGACCCAAGATTTGAGCTGAGAAGATCAAGCAAGACTACTACTTCAGCTCCAGTGGTAACTAACCCTGTAAATAAAGTTCCTATAAGCACAACAATGACAAATTGTTAGTCCCAAGCAACACTTGAATCATGAATTTCATGAAGATTTTAGATCAAACACCATAAAATAAGATGAACAAAGATGAACATCAAGAACAATGAATAAAACCCTTGTTTGATCTCTTTGGATTGCATAAGATGTTTACAAAGTGGAAACCCCAATCCCAGCTCATACAAGCTTAAAAACCCTAATTACAACTTATCTATTTATAGTGAATATAATATTCACTAATGACATATTAAGCCCCTATACTTAAACTAATTAGGGAAAATACAAATAAAACATAAAAATGACTAAAACATATTTAAATATATTTTTTTTGACACAAAATATATTTATTACAATAAAACTCCTAGTCACCTAAATCTTCAACGTCTCATCTCGGTTCTTCGTCTCGAACGTAACGTTTGACTTTTCTATTGACTTTGACCGTGACGTTGACTTTTGTTGACTTTGACTGTGTTGATAATATAGACTATCCTTTTCAGACCCAACAATACTCACCCTTAGTCTATCATTATCAACGTCTTCATACGAATTCAGCACCGAAGAGTCAACCATAGAAAGATCTTCAAATCGAAGCTTTCTGAATCTGATGAGAAAGATTATTCATCTCATAAGCGTCCCTATTTATATGCTCCCCCTTTTTCAGTGCATCCCTTCTAAAGATATTGGAACAACTTTCCCAATTCTCTAATCTCGAGTGCTTCAGAAGACGTAGGAGGAGGATTCCTAGCTCTGTATCTTCTGCAAACTTGAAGAACAGGTTCTCTGGTCTGGTTCATTGCTCAGGTGATGATCGACCATCACTTGCAGCAATATCTGCACCACAAACACAAACACATTCTACAGATTTCTCGTTAGATCATTTCAACATACAAATAAACCTGTATTTATCTGCGAATGTAAACAAGCGAAACCATGTTCGTTTGTGTATGCAATTTTCCGTGAAATGCATGAAAAATATGAGATCATTTCAATAGCATAATATGGAAGACTTGAAAAATAATTTGAAATGAAAAATCGTTTTGGATTTTTTTGGATTTTTGTTATTATTATTTTAATCATTTTACATCAAGAACTTATTTGATCATGAGATCACATCCTCAAGATATACTTAAGCACAAAGATGTATATAAACATCGATGAGTTAGTGAGATCACTCTGATGTAGATTCTAATCACAATTTTAAGTTTTTTTTGTTAGCCACAACAGTTCGAGAATGATTGTCGGTATGCTTTCCAATTAAACCCATGCCTTATTCTTTTCAACGAGTGACCTGCAATTGATTTTATCATGTTTTAGGCTCAATTAGAGAAGCTCAGGTAACTTGGTTCCCACAGACATCCAGCAAAGAACTTATCCCATCATCAAGGTTTATTGAGTGTAATCATTGATTTTGCTTGAGTAGTTCTGAATTGACACAGATGCATGCATATGATAGCATGATCATTTAACGAGACACTTTATTATACAGACGCTATGATGATATCTCCAGGTCTATACTCACGTATAATAGAGGAGTTGATCAATTGAGTCTTACATATGAGAGCTTCAGGTCTACACTTACGTATAACAGAGAAGATCATCATTTCATGCCGATGAGAGCTCCAGGTCAGTACTATCATACAGCAGAGGAGATCATTACTCCAGGACAATGTTCACAAATAGCAGAGGAGATAAGCATGCATTTTATTATACATATTATACAAATTGGGCTAAGGGATGTTATACCCAACACAAACTAAGAACAGACTCAAGACATAAATCAGCCACTCTCAACCAAGTTTTGACGTGACTTGTAACTTTATGAAGACCGAGATGTCATGGAAATGATCCTTGTCACCGAGCTCTAAAGCTTTAGTTAACCTACAGAATCACTGTTTACTTTGTTTTCGGGCTAAGCCTACCAAGTATATCATATAATAAAACTGTCTTTTTCATATTTTATAATTTTAAGTGATACAGACATCTACATCAGTTACTATCATTTCTCACATAGTACAAGTCATGCAAACAAGCATTCCAAGAAGACATACTGTTATTTCTCAGTCATCCTGAATCAAGTTCTCAATTTTTTATTTATTTATTTTATAACCTTAAGCAACTAATCAACTAATAAAATTTAAAATCTTTGTGTTCTTTTCTTTATACTACTCTCCCCCTAAATTTTATTTATGTACATATTCTATATTTACTAAAAAATAACCAAAGAAATAGTCTTCCATTTTACTCTAACGAAGGATAAAATGAACTATAAAGAGAAATTTTGTGATTGTGTAATGAGATGTGAAAATGCAGATAAGGATCTAAAATGTGGATAAGATACCAAAACCATAACCTGTTTGTTTCGCCTCAAATTTGAATGAGGAACATTCTCTGTCAGTTTACCGGATTACTAACAGTCCTACTGAACTGCTCTTGCACTCATTAATAGATTAGTTAAAAAGGGGAACCCAAGCCATCGTATTCCTGGGTGTTCCAGTTTCATCAGTGTAAGACACTTGTTTAAGTACACAACATGTTTTTGTATCCATGATCTTTTCCTCTATCCTTTTAATTTGACAAATTTGTTTCGTTTCAAGCATTTTCGATTTGAAAGAATTAAGTTTGGAAGTCATATTCTGTTTAATCCCCGAGGGAAAAGAGTTTGGTTTTGATGCTTTTGTCACTTTCATCTTTGAATCATGTGAAAACGACTTCACATGCGAAGGTTTGGATGGAATGTTCGTCATCCAACCATTCAAAGACCTGTGCTTTTTACCTTGGAATCCAGAGAAGCAACCCGCCTTGCCTTTACCATCTGGCACATTCTGTTTAGACTCTGATCCGGAGAAGCAATTCGTTTTACCTTTACCATCCGAAGCATTTCTATTTAGGCATTTCATGAGCACGTGATCTTCCTATCCACACTTGAAGCAAGCCTTGAATGGCTTTTTATGCTTGATTGGTCCGTGTGGTGCAACTTAGGGTGGAGCTTTCTTTGAGCTTGTAGCAGTTTGTTGAGAGACTTGTGACTTCTTCTGTTGAGCAATGAGAGATGGACAGCTTTGTGGCTTCTTTTGTTGTGTTTTGGATGAATGGATGGTTTGTTTTGCGGTTGGAGATGAAATCCATATTGGTCTTGATTCAGGTTTTAGAAGCTTTTGAGATTTGACGACATATTGATCTCTGAATCTCCGAGACTTTCCTTTTCTTTGATTCGTCATCTGAACTTGTCCAGTTTTCAATAGGCACCTCTACTTCTAATGGATCTTGATTAACAGGATTCGGATGTGTTGCTGTTGTTGTAGCTTGATGATTAGGTGATTCCTAAACAATCTCTTCCTTCACACTCCTGATAGGCTCATAAGTAGGAATTTCACCTGCTTTAAACTTCAGAAAGAAGTTAGAAGAAACAACTGTTACAGGTTTACAAACAACAAGAACTGAACAATCATTAGCTTGACTGTCAGCATCTAGTTTACTGTATCCCATACCAGTCGGAGAATCATAATCATCTCGCACCTCTTTATGATTAACCCCTTCTAATCCTGCATGCAAACTATTGGTATCCTTCTGAATAATCTCTTGAATCAACTCATTTGTAGGATGAGAAGTGGGTGTAGGAGAATAACAGAAAGTACTAGGTGGAGGATAAACATATGCATTATCTTTATGACCCAAACCGGTCTTGATACTAGCCCCCCGTTGTCTTTTGTATAAATCCTCCCGTTTCATTCCCGAAAGGGTCCATTGTTCTAACTTGTTTTTAAGTTTTCAGGTTTCAAATTCAGCGAGTGTGACTTGTTCAGTTAAGTAGTTAACTTCACAATTCTTTTCCAAAAGAGTTCTCTTCAAATATTCGTTTTCTTTCAAAGCTTCTCTCAATTTAATGAAATATTTTGATTAATTCATTTTAAGCTCTTTGTTATTTCGTTTCAATTCATTTTCATTTTCTATTAACAACCTATTAGCCTTGTATGTTCCAACTAAACGGATTTTAAAGGCAGAAGAGCACATATCTTGAATTATTTCATAAGGAAGACCTATTACCAATTTTCAGCTGCTAGAGCTCTGTCACATTGGCAGACTGGTGTGGTTCTTTTGTACTCTTCCACAGTAGCTTTCCTAGCTTCCTCAATCACTGCTTCTATCATTATCTTTGTCTTCTCAGCTTCACAACCCTCAGCTCTTGTACCCTCAGCAGCATACACAGCTTCCTCAACGGCAACCTGTTTCTCAGCAACATCCCCAGGCACCTGCCCAACTATTTCCTTCTGAACCACAGCTTCACATACTAACCCTTCTTGAACAACAACTTTCCAACCAGCTTCTCACCAGTCTCACAATCCTTGACCTTTTGAAGTTCACACGGGCTTGACCAAACATTATCAAAGATTTTAATGAAGTCATCGTTACTTTCAACCACTTTAGCCACCAAAGCATGACTGATTTCTTCTTCTGATTCCTTGATTTCAGCACTCCGATCAAAGTTGATGAGTAGTGTTGTTTCCTTCTTTATAATTGTAAAACAGTCAAACCGACTTTGTGTCATTATGCCATTGTCTGATTCAAGATTGTCAGAAAATGACATTTTCACTTAATATATTAAATTCACTTTAACACCCAAAAAAATATTTTTCCCAAAATTGTTGAATAATATTCTCTCCCTAGAAAATATATATATATATATATATATATATATATATATATATATAATGTCACACTAGACAATCTTAACAACTGGGGTTAGTTTTTTTTTTTGGTTTAAAAAAATTCAGCCTAATTTGCTGAACCCTATTGAAAACTCAGGCCAATGAGAAAAACTAATTTTTACACAGCCTAGCCCATATTTTTTTAATATTTCAACCCAATTATAAATAAAACCCTAACACTTAATGACTTCTTTGGGTTTTTAAAAAAAAATGAACTCTTGCATAAGTCAAACACAAGGCAAACATATGAACTGAATAAATCCAAGTTCACAACTCCCTATTTACAGTCAAATTTCAGCTCCAAACCCGCTTCAACATTCTCTCTCTACAATCTCCCCTAATCTCTCTCTCCCAACCAGAAACATCACCAATTTTGTGTCAACGACGCTTGAAGATTCCATGAAAAAGAAGAAGGGAGCTGCTGGTCGATGGTGTGTTGGGTCGAGGGTGTGTTGGTTGGCTGCTCGATAGATGGTAGCTTGGGTTCGATGGTTGGTCGGCTGGAAGCTGGCTGATGGATGTGGCTGTCGATCGAAGGAAAGTATAAGGGCCGATGGAGGTGGCTGCTCGATGGTTATGGAGGTGGAAGAAACGTCGGTGGTGTAGGTTGGTGGTTGTTTTGGTGAGTTGCGGCGGTGAAGGTGATGGTCGGATGGTGGTACTATGGCGGTGACGATGTAGGTTGTGGTTGTAGCTGATGGTGGTTCTCAGCTGTGATTATTGTGGCTGGAAATTGATGTTGAAGACTGGAAGGCGATGGTGGTTGTGGGGTATTGACCGAGATGGAGAAGGAGACAGGTGGGTGGCGATTCAGATGGCAGAGGTTGAGGGGTATGGTGTGCGACCGTCGTCGAGAACTCGCCGGAGTTGCTCTAGTCACCGGAACGCTAGTGGAATGCCCCTCTTTCTCTCGTATCTTTATTTCTCTCTCTATCTAAAATCTATTTTTTTATTTATTGTTGGACGATAATGATGAACTTGCTCAATATTTAGTTGATTCTTTGATTGAGAGTAGTATTGAGATTTGGTTTGAAGGTTGAGAAGTATTTGGGGTTTTTAATGAAGATATGGGGTTGAAGATTTGGGGTGAAACTGGTGTTGGATTTAGATAAAGTCGCCCGTAAATTCGCTGGTAACCTTGCTAGAAAATGCAACTTCGCCGGCAACTTCGCCGGCAACTTCGCCAGAAAATCAATAGGTTCGCCGTAAACTTTGCCGGAATGCGTAAGTTTGCTCAGAAATGTGAACTTTTGTTCGAAATGGTGCAAATTCGCTGGCTAACTTCTCTGAATGAAGATTTGAATATCTGAAGAACACCAAGAACACACACTGT
Organism: Flaveria linearis; assembly: GCA_024085815.1. Lineage (NCBI taxonomy): Eukaryota > Viridiplantae > Streptophyta > Magnoliopsida > Asterales > Asteraceae > Flaveria > Flaveria linearis. The sequence continues at coordinate 46,674,379 of CM044010.1, read as the reverse complement.
GTGTGAGAGAAATTCCTTAGATTTGATTTTTTCTTGTTGATTCTTGTGTAAATATTGTTGTTGATGCTGAATTTGATGTAAACTATAACAGATCTTATGTAACTTATTGTAGATCTGATCAAGATGATGAAGAATAAAAACTCAGATTTACTTTCTCTCTCTAAAACCTCATTTTCTCTCTCTAAAATTCTCAATAATTTCTTCAAAATCAGCAACTATTATTCATAAAAAACTGATTCAAATGGCTCTGATATCAAATTATTAGTCCCAAGTAACACTTGAATCTGATTTTGGATCAAACACCATAAAATAAGATTAACACAAAAAACAATGAATAAAACCCTTGTTTGATCTCTTTGGATTACATAAGATGTTTACAGAGTGAAAACCCTAATCCCAGCTCATACAAGCCCCTAGACTTAAACTAATTAGGAAAAATACAAATAAAACACTAAAACATATTTAAATATATTTTGTTGACATAAAATATATTTATTACAATAAAACTCCTAGTCACCTAAATCTTCAACATCTCATCTCGGTTCTTCGTCTCGAACGTGACGTTTGACTTTTCTGTTGACTTTGACCGTGACGTTGACTTTTGTTGACTTTGACTGTGTTGATAATATAGACTATCCTTTTCAAACCCAACACCAATCAAGCTGATACATCTAAGGTGCCTGAAAATTCCAGCTCAATGGCAGAAAACACAAATAAAGGAGCTTCAAATATAGGAGGAAAGCTCAATGGCAGAAAACACAAATAAAGGAGCTTCAAATATAGGAGGAAATGGAAGTGGTGACAGTGATTAGGAATTTCTTGATGCTGATAACCATTCCCATGAAGACAACATCAATGATATCAGACACTCATTGGATCAAGCTTCTGTTGATAAGTGTGTTTATGTGGTATGAGACACTTCATTGCCAGATCTAAGCTTCTCAAATATAGATCTGTCTAATCAACTTTCTATGATCCCTCAACTTAGGATCCATAAGTCACACCCACAAACATCGTTGGAGATGTTGAAAAGGGGCTGAGAACAAGAGGACAAACCCATGAAAAATATATTTGTCTATACTCTTGTTTCTTGTCCCAGATAGTGCTAAAGAAAGTTAATGAGGCTTTGAAGGAAGGCAGTTCGGTTGGAGCAATGCAAGAGGAGCTGCTTCAATTCAAAAGATAAAAGGTTTGGAACATATGTCGTCTTCCTCAAGGGAAGACCATCATAGGAAACAAGTGTGTGTTTAGGAATAAGAAAGATGATAGAGGACTTGTCATCAAGAACAAGGCAAGACTGGTTGTTCAAGGGTACATACAAGAAGAAAGAATTGATTACACTAACGTCTTTGTTTCTGTAGCAAGACTTGAAGCTGTTAAGATATTCCTTGCGTTTGCTACATCCAAGGACTTCATGATCTACCAACTTGATGTCAAGTGTGCATTTTTATATGGGGTGATTGATGATGAGGTGTATGTCAAACAACCACCTGGCTTTATAGACCTAGATCATCCTGATTATGTCTAAAAGCTTGATAAAGCTCTCCATGGGCTACACCAAGCTCCAAGGAAGTAGTATGAGACACTATCTCAGTATCTCTATCAGCATGGCTACAAGAGGGGTACTATTGATGGAACTCTCTTCATCAAAGGAATAGGGAATGACTTAATGTTGGTTCCAGTATATGTAAATGACATTATCTTTGGTCAACTAATCCAAAGCTCTGCAAGGACTTTGAGAAGCTGACGAAGAGCATATTTGAAATGAGTACCATGGGGGAACTCAATTTCTTTCTAGGAATTCAAGTGAAGCAAGTTGACAATGGCATCTTCATAAGTTAGTCAAAGTATGTACAGGGCGTACTTGCAAGATTCAACATGACTAAATGTAAGGTTGTAAAAACACCCATAGCTAGAAACCACTCCCTTGGACCTGATCTTGAGGGGGAGTGTGTAGATGAACATCTTTACAGGGCTATAATTTGGTCTCTCATGCATCTTACAGCCAACAAGCTTGATATTCTGTTTTTTACACGCATATTTGCAAGATATCAATCCAATTCCAAGATGTCACACCTGGTTGCTGTCAAAAGAAATCTTAAATATCTCAAATGCCCCTAAGCTAGGCCTTTGGTATCCAAAGTATTCTGACTTTAATTTGTATGCCTATATAGATAGTCACTATGGTGGCTGCAACATGACTGCAAAGTCCATATCTGGGGATGTCAATTTCTTGGTGGAAGGATAGTGTCATGGCAATGCAAGAAACAATCCTATGTATCTGCATCAATTGCTGAAGCGAAATACATTGCTGCCACAAGCTGCTATGCTCAAGTGCTTTGATTTCAGAATGAGATGCTAGACTATGGATATAACTTTAAAGAGACTCCCATTAACATAGACAACAACAATGCTATCTCTATTAAAGAGAATCCTGTGCAACACTCAAGGACAAAGCACATCAACATCATGTATCATCTAATTAGAGATAATTATGAAAAGGATTAATAAAACTGGTGAAGGTTAACACAAATGAATAATGTGCTTTATATGTTCACAAAGGCTTTTGATGAAAAGAGATTAAATATCTTGTTTCAGCTATTGAGATGATTAATCATGAGTAGAATTTCTTAAAACTTAATCAATATTGTTTCTAAAAGGAATTGTGTGTCCTAAGTGGTCTAGACAATCATCTAGATAAGCCCAATTTATCTTGGGTGAAAATCTTGTTCAAATGATATTCCTTAAAATTTTGAAAATCTTAGATATATTTTCTTGTGAAAGACATTACCCTTGCCTTTGGAAGAATTTTAAGTCTTAAAATCAGATAACTACTTATAAGAAATTTACTTTCGGAATAAATGCTGATATTTCTTCCGAAGCCAAAATATTCTTTTAAGTGCTTATATGCATTTGAAGAACAAATTTCTTCCCAATGCAATTATGTCTCGGAAGATTTGTTATCCTTAAAAATAAAACTTCCAAGCTCTAGTATCTTTCTAAACCAAATATTCCTCGGAAGAGAAAATACTTCAAGTAATTTTCTTCCGAAGCAAAATTTTAGAAAGCTAAGGAAAATCTTTCAAAGTCAAATTTTGGCTTCAGAAGTTTTACCTTTGGAATATTTTTTGACTTCCAAGATCACTACCTTTTTGGGCACTTTTTCAAAGGTAGGATCGATATTTGGATTTCAAAGTTATTCTTTTACATTAACTTTGTTATAAATCCATTTCATATAAATATACTTAACAGCTCCCCTCTCATTCACTATCTTCTTCATCTGTAAATTCTCTAAACTTAAATTCCCACTCACCGCCTTTGTTATTATCTTTCTTCACCTCAAAGCCACCTCAAATGGCTAAAGTTGACCACAGAAACCAACCAGATTTTTCCATGCATCTTCATAGGCAACACAATCGGGTTGCTCTACTGAACTCTGAGAAAGATCCAAGTTTCTCAGAGGTTTACTGCTTTCTTTATCTATCTCATTACTTCACCTCCCTCACTATTTATCCTCCATTCCGTGAGGATCAACTTTTGGAGTTTTGGAGGACCTGCTAAGAGGTCACCACGGGTGGGGAGAAGGCACTATCTACCATAGTGCAGGGGATGACAATCTTCATCACTCCAGCTTCCATAAACTCTCATCTACAGCTGGATGATGCAGAAGGTGAATTATCTTTTCCAAAATCTAATGTAAACTACTCCTTTGAGTAGATGGGTTATGAAGGTGACTTCTCAATCAGAACCTTCAACAAAGGGTAGGTTTCCTCTTAGTGGAAGTACCACCTCCATGTCATTATCCATAGTTTGTCTAATAAACATGGAGGATGAGACCACATTCCAGAAGACCTTTCTTTCATAGTCCATGGAATGGTTCATAAGATAAAGTTCAGGTATTCACAATTTGTGTACAATAATTTACTTGCAAACTTGGACTCCTTAGAATATTATATGTTTTCTAGATATGTCCAGCACATTCTTAATTATGATCTGGACTCAAAGTTGAGGGGAACAAGTAATATTCTAAAATTGAGACAGATGAATCCTGACATCTTCAAGACTATGAGAAAGCCTACTGTAGGCTGCTCAGGGGTAGAAACAACCCTGGTCCTAACAATGTTAGAGCTCATTGCTCAAGGTGACAACCTAGCAACACCAGCTAGTGTTGAACCTACACCTTCTACTTCAACACAACCCACACAACCACAAATAACCATCACCTACCAGAGAAAGTCCAAACAAACCCCTGCACAAGTTATTCAACTTGTGAAGGCCCCTATATCACCACCCATAAAGGAGGAAGTGGAAACTAGAGCTCCCACTTCCCCTGAGGGGCAAACCACTCCCATCTCTCCAATAATCAGTCTTGAGGTTCCTCATGCTCAAACTAAAGAGCTCATAACCCAAGAAACCTTTAGCCTTCACTTAGAGTCTCAACACTCTAGTGAACAACCTTTAGGGGAAAGGTACCATCCCTAGCCTCTTGATTTAAACCAACCAATGCCTAGCCTAGAATTCTATAATGATAAGGATATGATACTCAGTGAGTATCATGAGTCTCTCTTCTCTTTCCCTGCTTAAAGAGAGATGGGTACTCCTGTGTCCCTAATATCTAGCCTACATCATCCACCCCCTACTGAGGTTGATCTTCTTGAGCCTATTTAGGGGATCCATATAGAAGAGGCTCTCACTTCTGCAAGTGATTACATCATTAAGACTTTAACCATAGCAACCCAGCCCATTGACACTTCAACTGAAGATGTAAGTGAGCAGAGGAAATCCAACAGCCAAGAACAACAGGCTGGTGAGGAGGAAGAAGACTTAGGTCCAATTCTCTCATCCTCCAGTGATTCTTCTACTAAAGATGAGGGGAACCTCATACTAAAATTGCAAAAACTAACCAAAACATGCGCCGATTTAGTCTCCAAGGTCAGTCATTGGAATCTCAAGTGACAACCTTACAAAGAAGGGTCAATGATTAGCAACTTGAGATCTCTGATATCAAGAAACAACTAGCTAGGAGACCCTTCAGGAGGACTCAACCAGGAACACAAGAACCTGAGGATGTGATAGATGTGACCTCCAAATCACCTATACAAGTGGGTGATGCTACCAAAAAGGGGGGAGGAAGTTATCACAATCATAGAACTTGGGAGTCCTTCTTATAGTATGGACATTGAGGATTCACCACCCTTACTTGCAATTGTCCACACTCAGCAACCTCCTTAAGTTCACACTGATGTAGACTCTCTTATACAAAGTTTATTTGAGGAGGGTATGCCAAGGGTAATGTCAACCCCACCCTTTGGATCTGCAAATAAAATACAAGATGGAGGTATGATTCTAATAGAAGAGCACTAATACTGCATATATTTCAAGGATAGCAAGAGGTCTTCAACTTTCAGACCTTGAACTTCTATGACAGTCTTTCTCTAGTCAATATGCACTGGTCAACCTAACTCAACATAGGCAAGCTGACATATTGGCTGAGAGAATTCAAGATCGGATTATTGAAGAACTTAAGAAAAGAAGAAGATAATTGCAAACAGGCAATGTCATTGGTCAACTGGATGTTAGGATGGAACGTAAGATTAGATTCGAAGGGGAAACCTTGACTGGAGGCCCAGCGACTGAGCCTGTGAGCATTGTCACAAGAACCATAACTTCAACTTCCTGTACCCACAGTAAGGCACCCATTGGTGAAGGTGCCTCACAACCTCTCTCTGGCTAGAGCCTGATTGTTGAATTAGGCAATGAAGGCCAAAGCTCTCTCCACCTGAGTCATCAAGGCCTATGAGTGACAAAAGGAAGAGGAAAATGACTCCTGAGGAGATTGAGGAGGAGAAAAGATAGAAGAAGAGGAAGCTAAGGGGAGATAGTTCATCTAGTCCCACAGCTTTATGTAAGCAATAATCAGAGCAGCCCCCAGGCAAAACACTCAAGATGATGACTTGGGGAATGCTAGATTAAACTACTTGGGAACCAGAAACTACAATATAGAAGAACTCATCTCTCTTCCTGTAAAAGAATTGAATGAATTGGTAGACTTAAAGCTGACAAAAGAGAGGAAGGAGGCAGAGGATGTAGAGTTGCTCTTCAAAATTAAAGAAGAAAGAAGGCATAAGAGGCTTTATAAATATGCTCCTACGCTCTCCTCAGTTCATGAAAGTCCTGAGAAAAGGGTCGTGGCAACTGAACAACCTTCGATAGATAAGGAGGCTGATAGACAAAACATGATCAACTACTTGAGTGCCACAAGCCTCTATCAGGCATCTACACTTCTTTCCCTCTCATATGAATATGTTGAATTTGAATATCTTAAGCAGATGGAACAACAGTTCATCAATGAACAAAAGGCTGCTAAAAGAAAGATGAGAGAAGAAGCTACAAAGTCAAGAGCCATCATCCAAAAGAGTTAAAAGAAGTCTGCTGACAGGCTAAGGATGATGAGCTTCTTGAAGCTGTATGGATTCTCTAGATGGAGGCTTGGTCCAATGTCTCTATCCACTATGGATGAGCACATTAGAGTAATCAAGGAGAAGATTAAAAAGGTAGAGATTTTGGACTTGCATTCTCCACCAAGCCAAGCTCCTCCTGAGGTTAAGGTTAAGGTTGAACCAACACAGATAACACAACCTAGACCTTGAGCTGCATCTCAGCCAACCTCATCTTTTAAACTTGTGAGGGAAGAGGACCTAATTGAGAGGGTAACATAACAACCTGGTACTCAAGACCAACCCTCTCAGTTAAACACTCCAAAGAGGAAGAAAAGGATGGTCATGAAAAGAGTATCTTAGAAGTCAAAGGCATCCAATTCCAGACCTCAGGAAGAGTCAGAGCATCATGAGGAAATACAATAAGAGGTTGCTCAACCAACTCCTACTCAAGCACAACCTCTTGCATATGGAAGACCCATTCTGTCTTTGACCTTGCTGCTAATCCAGACAGATGGAAGTCATCAAAGATCAAGTTGGTCAAGATGTATGCTTCTGGTAAGACATGCTTGATCTACATTTGTATGATCTTCCATGACATGAAAAGATATTATGAGAGTCTAAATGACCCTGACCAAATGATAAAGAAGGGAATGGTCTTGATCCTAATAAGGATGGTCAACTACTGAACAATCTTCTCTGTTTTGGTAGCATCAGCCTAGGGGGAGTTGTAAGGTTATATAAGAAGACTGATGCAACCAAAGCAACCAGGCTTCCTGCATGCATGCGCTTAGTAAAAAGTAGAAGTTGTTTCCAAAGTTTTACACACTACACAAAAAATATTCTAAGTGTAAAATCTTCTGAAGCCAAAGACCAAATCTTCCGAAGCCAAAAGATGAAGTCTTCTAAAGCTTCAAGGAAAAAGTATTTCGAAGCCAAATGAAGTGAAGACTGATTTCTTCTACAGACAGAGGAAAATATGCTTTTCTAGGATGTACTTTTGCATAAGGCTAACCCACTTCCCGCTATAACTCTGCAGACTTACTAACTTGCATGAGTTGGTGAAAAGGTTCATGCTTTTATAACTGTACATTAAGGTCTTGAGTCTGCAACTTTCTACTTTATGTACTTTTATACTTTTTTGTAATATATTAGGATGTGAGCTATGGCATGTCATAGTCACTTGTCAAAAGACAATCTATGTTTTTTACCCTACATAGATTTTGTTATCTTTCGATGTTCTAACTAGCTTTCCAAGTATAATCGGTTGTAGAGTGTAGTATAAAGTATCTCATGGTATCTTATTTATGTATTGTAACACTTGTAAAAGAACTTAAGATTAATATACCATATTCTTGAAAACCATATATATTGTTCATGAGTGTTCTCCTTGTTTACTTGTGTTCTTTGTATCTTATTCGTAAATCGGGTTCCCTATTTGAACTATTAAGTGATTTAACACTCTCCTCTTTATGAGACTGATTGTATTGACCTATCTTATCCGGTCCTGTAAATTTTAACTCTAAATCATGAGTACACAGATTTTAGAACTCAAATTAAAGATCTTATTAACAAGTTAACTGAATGCCAGGCTGAGCTTGTGGTAAGCAAAGTCAGGGCAGAAAAATGGTTCTTTGACTTTGGAGAAAGTGAACTATATTCCAGAACTAGCATTCAACCTATTAAGTGTAGTACAAATATGTGATAAAGACATTCTAGTTTTATTTATGTCCAATGAATGCATGTTCTTGAAATCAGAGTTCACTGTGCCAGAGGATTTAGTGATCATGCGTGCTCCAAAAAAGAATGATACATATCTGCTGGATATGGGATCAAAAGAATCAACCTCCACAGTGACATGTCTTCTGTTAAAAGCTTTATCATCTGAATCCTTTTTGTGGCATAGAAGATTAGGAAATGCTAATTTTAAAAATATAAATAAGTTGGTTAAAAACAATCTTATGAGGGGACTAACACTTAAGGATTTCTCAGTGGTAGAAAAGTGCATGGCCTGTGCTCAAGGAAAGCAGCACAAAAGGCCACATAAGCTTAAGCTTGAAAATACAATTTCAAATCCCCTCAAATTGTTACATAATGACTTATTTGGTCCTATTAGTGTTAAATCAATTGCTAAGAAAACTTATTGTCTGGTTGTTACAGATGATTACTCAAGATACTCATGGGTAAGATTTCTAGCTCATAAAGGAGATACCACAGAAGAGTTGCAAAAGCTGATCCTCTTAATTGAAACCATTAACAAAAGGAAGGTTATGGCCATCAGAAGTGACAATAGAACTGAATTCAGGAATCACTTCTTTGACTCTTTTTGTGCAAGCAATGGAATTCTCAGATAGTTTAGTGCTATCAGGACATCTCAACAAGACGGTGTTGCTGAAAGGAAGAATCGGGCCCTTATTGAAGTAGCAAGAACTATGTTGTTTGAGTCAAAGCTTCCAATCATTTTCTAGGCAGAAGTAGTCAATTGTGCATCCTATGTACTGAATAGGGTTCTTATCGTGAAAGACAAGATAAAGACTCCATATGAGCTTCTTGATAAATGGAAGCCGTTGATTGACTTCGTTCGTCCGTTTGGCTGCTTGTGTACTTTGCTGAATACTCAAGCTCAGAAGTCAAAGTTGGTGCTATTTTAGATGAATGCTTCTTTGTTGGCTATTCTTCCACACAAAAGAGGTATAGGGTGTACAATAAAAGAACGCGTATTATGCAGGAGTCTTTCTATGTTGATTGGCAAGAGTCAAATTCACCAAACATGGGATCATATCCAATGGTTTTATGACTCTAATACTGTCTTCAAATCCTTTAGTCTTCCATTATTTGATGATGATGTTTCTCCTTAAACCAATGTGCAAATTATTCTTCCACTTGATCCAGAACCCCAACCACAACCACCTTCAAAACCTGAACATCAACCAGATCCTCAAATTGACCCGCCATGTCTACCTCTGTTTGATGTTTCACCCACACCTTCACTATAAACAACTCCTTTAACACAACCATCCTCACCTTCATAAACATCGCAAACCAACTCCTTATCTCATTCTAATCCTTTAACCCTAAATGTTAATATTAATACATTAAAAGACCATCCATATGATTACATCGTTTGTTCTATAACAGATGGTGTGAGGACACAGAGTCCAGATGGATTAATAAATGAATGTCTTTATGCATGTTTTTTTAGCTCAGATCGTTTCCAAAAGTGTCTCTGTAGCTCTTCAAGACCTAAGTTTGGTTGAATCTATACAATTGGAGCTTCAACAATTCAAGAAAACTAATGTTTTGAAATGAGTTGATCTTCCTCCAAATAAGTTTCCCATAGGTACCAAATGGATATACTGGAACAAACCAGATGATAGAGGGGTTGTAATAAGAAACAAATCAAGGTTGGTTGTTCAGAGATTTACTCAGGAGGAGGGAATTGACTATACTAAAGTGTTTGCACAGTTGCTCACATTGAAGCCATTAGAATCTTTCTTGCTCACGCTACTCACAAGGACTCTAAAGTCTATCAAATGGACGTGAAGTATGCATTTCTTTACAGAACATTGACGAGGAGATTTATGCATGACATGTTAAGGGATGGTCAAAACAATCAGTCTCATAATTAGGAGAGAGCTAGAACACTTAGCAAATTTAATAGGGAACCAGTTTTTTAGAGTATGATGCAAAGAACACAAGTAAGTAAAGAGAGACAACTTAAGAACAATATATATAAGGTTTTCAAGATGTATATTAATCTTAAGTTCTCTTATAAAGTTACAATGCATAAGAAGTAAGTTACAAGAAATAAGATACTTTATACTACATCCTATAACCGGCCATACTTGGAAAGCCAGTTGGAACATTGAAAGAAAATAAAATCAATGTAGAGTTAAAAGGAAGATTGCCTTTTGACTTTTGACTATGACATTCCATAGCTCACATCCTATTTTTTTAAAAAGAGGAGAAAAGTACATAAAGTAGAAAGTTATAGACCCAAGACCTCAATGTACAGTTGCAAAAGCATGGACCTTTTCACCAACTCATGCAAATTGGTAAGACTTCAGAGTTTCAGCGGAAAGTGGTTCAGCTTTATGCAAAAGTACATCTGAGAAAGCATGTTATGTCTGTCTTTGGAAGAAATCAGTCTTCACTTCATTTGGCTTTGGAAGACTGTCTTTGAAGCTTCGGAAGACTTCATCTTAAGCTTCAGAAGATTTGGTCTTTTGGCTTCAAAAGCTTTTATACTTATAATTATTCTTGTGTTTAAGTATAAAGCTTTTGCAGGAACTTTGGCTTCGGAAGATTTTATACTTAACATAATATTCATGCAAAGTATAAAACTTCTATAGCAGTTCTACTTATGCACTTAGTGCATGCATGCATGAAACCATCTGGTTGCTTTGGTTGCATCACCCTCTATATAAACTCTACAAACTCCCCCTAGGCTGATGCTACAAAACTGAGAAAGTTCTTCAGTAGTTCACAGTCCACATTAGGATCATGACCATTCCCTTCTTCATTATTTATCAGGAACCCTCAGACTCTCATAATATCATCTCATGTCATAGAGATCATGGAGAGGTAGATCAACCATGTCTTGCCAGAAGTGGACATTTGACCACCTTGATCTCTGATGACATACCATCTGTCTGGATTAGCAGCAAATGTCCAGGATAGAATTGGTCTTTTAGCGGTAAGAGGCTGTGGTTGAGTAGGAGTTGGTTGAGCAGCCTATTGTTGCACTTTCTCAGGATGCTCTGACTCATCCTGAGGTTTGGAAGCGGATGCCTTTGACTTCTTGAATACTCTTTTCTGGGCCATCCTTTTCTTCCTCCTGAGAGTGTTTAACTGAGAGGGCTGGTCTTGACTACCAGGTTGTTTAGTGGTGCCTCTCTCAGTTAGGTCCTCTTCCCTCATAGGTTCAGAAGGAAAGGGAGTAGAACCCTGCTATGGATTAGAAGATGAAGTTGGATGAGAAGCAACTGAAGGTCCTAGTTGTGTTGTCTGTGGTTCAACCTTAACCTCAACCTCAGGAGGAGCTTGGCTTGGTGGAGAATACAAGTCCACAAGCTATCCCTTCTTAATCTTCTGCTTGATCACCCTTATATTCTCATCCATGGTGGATAGAGACATAGAACCAAGCCTCCTTCCGGAGAATCCATAAAGCTTCAAGAAGCTCATCATCCTTTGTCTGTCAGCAGACTTCTTTTAGCTCTTCTGGATGCTAGCCCTTGACTTTGCAGCTTCTTCCCTTTTCTTTCTCTTAGCAGCATTTTGTTCATTAATGAACTGTTTTCAAGCTACTTAAGCTACTCAAATTCAATGTATTCATAAGAGAGGGGAAGAAGTGCGGATGCCTGATAGAGGCCTGTGGCAGTCAGGTAACTGCTCATGTTTTGTCTGTCAGCTTCTTTGTCTACCTGAGGTGGTTTAGTTGCCATAGCCTCTCTCTCAGGGCTTTCATGAACTGGGAGAGAGAACGACCTTATTTGTACAGCCTCTTTTGTATTCTTTCTTCTTTGACCTTGAGGAGTAACTCTGCATCCTCTACCTCCTTCTCCTTTCTCAGCTCCAAGTCTGCCTGTTCATTTAACTCTTCTAAGGGAAGAGAGTTGAGTTCATCAATGTTGTAGTTTCTGGTTCCCAGGTAGTTTAATCTGGCAGCCCTCAACTCATCATCTTGAGTGCTTGAAATGGGAGCTACCCTGATTGTACCTTCCATGAAGCCAGAGGAACCAGCTGACCTCTCCACCCTTAGCTTCTTCTTCCTCTCTCTTTACTCCTCCTCAATCACCTTAGAGGTCATTTTCTTCTTTCCTTTTTCACTCATAGGCCTTGGTGACTCAGGTTGGAGAAAGCTTTGGCCTTCATTACCTGATTCAGCAGTCAGGCTCTGGCCAGAGAGAGGTTGTGAAGCACCTTCACCAACTGGTGCCTCACTGAGGTTACAAGATGTTATTGAAGTGATTGACTCTGTGACAATGCTAACAGGTTCAGTCATTGGGTCTTCAGTCAAGGCTTCCCCTTCGAAGCTAATCTTAGGGTCCACCTTAAAATCCAGTTGACCAATGACATTGCCTACTTGCAATTGTCTTCTTCTATATGTGAGTTCTTCCATGGTCCTGTCTTGAATTCTCTCAGCCAAGATGTCAGCTTGTCTGTGTTGACTTGGGTTGACAATTGGCATGTTTACTAGAGAAAGGTTGTCATAGTAGTTCAAGCTCTGAAAGTTGAAGACCTCTTGCTATCCTTGAACTCTATGCAGTATGAGGGCTCTTCTTTCAGCATCATACCTCCACCCATGTATTTCATTTGTAGCTCCATAGGGTGGGAATAACATTACCCTTAGTATACCCTCCTTAAATAGACTCTAGATGAGTGAGTCTATATCAATGCAAACTTGAGGTGGTTGCTGAGTTTGGATAATTGAAAGTGAGGGTGGTGAATCCTTAATGTCCATACTCTAAGAAGGACTCCCAGGTTCTGTGATTGTATATCAATGTAAACTTGCCCTTGTTATACCCTCCTCAAATAGACACAAGATGAGTGAGTCTACATCAATGTAAACTTAAGAAGGTTCCTTAGTTTGGACAATTGTAAGTGAGGGTGGTGAATCCTTAATGTCCATACTCTGAGAAGGACTCCTAGGTTCTGTAATTGTAATAACTTCCTCCCCCTTTTTGGTAGCATCGCCCACTTGCATAGGTGAGCTGGAGGTTAAGTCAATTACATCCTCATGTTCTTGTGTTCCTGGTTGAATCCTTCTGAAGGGTCTCCTAGCTAGTTGCTCCTTGAGATCAGAAATCTCAAGTTGCTAATCATTGACCCTTCTTTGTAAGGTAGTCACTTGAGATTCCAAGTGACTAACCTTGGAGATTAAATGGGCGCATGTTTTAGACAGTTATTGCATCTTTAGTCTCAGATTCCCCTCATCTTTAGTTAAAGAATCACTAGGGGATTAGAGAATTGGACCTAAGTCTTCTTTCTCATCACCAGCTTAGTGTTCTTGGCTACTGGTTTTCCCCTGCTCAGTGATAACTTCAGTTGAAGTGTCAATGGGGTGGGTTGCCATGGTTGAGGTCTTAATGATGTAATCACTTTCAGAAGTGAGAGCCTCTTTCATATGGACCTCCTGAATAAGTTTAGGGAGATCCACCTCAGTTAGGGTAGGATGATATGCGCTAGATACAGGGAACCCAGGAGTACTCATCTCTTTGAGTAGGGGAGGAGAAGAGAGACTCATGGTACTCACTGAGTGCTAAATCTTCATTTTCATAGAATTCTAGGCTGGGTATGGGTTGATTTAAGTCTAAAGGCTGGGGATGGTAACTTTCCCCTGATGTTTGTTCACTAGAGTGTTGAGACTCTGAGTGAAGGCTTAAGGTTTGTTAGGTAATGAGCTCTTCAGTTTGAGCATGAGGAACCTCATGACTAAATATTTGTGAGATGGGAGTGGTTTGCTCCTCAGGAGAAGTAGGAGCTCAAGTGTCCACTTCTTCTTGTGTGTGTGGTGATATGAGGGCCTACACAGGTTGAATAACCTGAGCAGGTGTTTGTTTGGATTTTCTTTGGTAGATGATGGTTATTGGTGGCTATGTGAGTTGTTTTGAAGTAGAAGGTGTGGGTTCAACACTAGCTGGTGCTGCTAGGTTGTCACCTTGAGCAATGAGCTCTAACATTTTTGGGACTAGGGCTGTTTCTACCCCTCGAGAAGCCAACAGTTGACTTTGAAGATGTCGGGCTTCATCTGTTCCAATTTTTGAACATTACCTGTTCCCCTCAACTATGAGCCCAGTTCACAGTTAATAATGTACTGGACATATCTAGGAAACATGTAATGTTCTAAGGTGTCCAAGTTTGCAAGAAGATTAGTATACACAAATTTTGGATACCTAAACTTGACCCCATGAACCATCCCATGGACTATAAAAGAAAGATCTTCTTGAATCTGGTCCCAACCTCCATGTTTGTTTGATAGACTATGGATAATAACATGAAGGAGGTATTTCCGTTGAGGAGAGACCTTTCCTTTCTTGAATGTTCTAATTGAAAAGTCACCTTCATAGTCCATCTACTCAGAGGAGTAGTTTACAATAGATTTGGGAAAGGACACTTCACCTTGTTCATTATCCATCTATAGGTGTGAGTTAATAGAGGCTGGAGTGATGAACCATGTCCTCCCCTGCACTATTGCAGATAGTGCCTTCTCCCCATCCATGAAGACCTCTTAGCAAGTCCTCCAGAAATCCAACAGTTAATCCTTTTAGAGTGGAGGATCAATAGTGAGGGAGGTGAAGTAGTTTGATAGAGAAAGAAAACAGCAAATCTTTAAAAAACTTGGATCTTTCTCAGAGTTTAACAGAGCAACCTAATTGTGTTGCCTGTTAAGTTGCATGGAAAAATATGGTAAGTTTCTACGATCAGAACAAAGTGAGAGTGAATTTTAGGTTAAAGAAGTTTGCAGATAAAGAAGAAAGTGAAAGAAGGGGGGGAACCGTTGGGTATATTATATGAAATGGACGTGAGACAAAGTCAATGCAAAGTAATATACTTTGAAGTCCGAATGTCGGTCCCACCTCTGAAAAAGTTCCGAAAAAGGTAGTTTTCTTGTAAGTTAAAATTCTTCTGAAGGTAGTTTGTATCAACGGTAACTTTGTGAAAAGCTTCCGAAGTCAAATTTGCTTCGTAAGATATTTCTTAGCCTAATGAAAATTTGGATTCGGAAGAAAAATTACTTAGAATAATTTTCTCTTCCAAAAAGTATTTTGCTTCGAAGATATTAACACTCGAAAGTTTTATTCTTTTGAAAGAATAAATCTTCCGAGACATAATTTCTTTCGGAAGAAATTTGTTCTTTAAATTTATATAAGTACTTAGAATCATATTTTGGTTTCAGAAGAAATAACTTCATTACTTCCCAAGGTAATTTTCATATAAGTAGTTATCTGATTTGAAGACTTTAAATTCTTCTAAAGGCAATATCAAAGTCTTCCATAGGAAAATACAATTAAGTTTTTCAAAATGCTACGAGATATCTTTTGAAAAAGATTTTCTCCCAAGGTAAACTGGGCTTATGTAGGTGATAATTTAGACAACTTAGGACACACAAGTTCAATTAGAAATAATATTGATTAAGTTTCAAGAAAATCTATTCAAGGTTAATCATCCTAATAACAAATATTAGGTATTTAAACTCTGTCCATCAAAAGCTTTTATGAATAGATCAACATATTGTTCATTTGTATCAACCTTGACTAGTGTTATCAATCCCTTTTCATGATTATCTCTAATTAGATGATAGTTGATGTTGATGTGCTTTGTCCTTAAGTGTTGCACGGGATTCTCTATGATAGAGATAGCACTGTTGTTGTCTATGTGGATAAGAGTTTCCTTGATGTTGTATCCATAGTCTAGCATCTGATTTTGAATCCAAAGCACTTGAGCGTAGCTGCTTGCAGTAGCAATGTATTCAACCTTAGCAGTTGATGCAGATACACATGATTGTTTCTTGCATTGCCATGAGACTATCCTTCCACCCAGGAATTGACATTCCCCAGATGTGGACTTTGCAGTCATGTTCCAACCACCATAGTCACTATCTGTATAGGCATACAGATTAAAGTCAAAGTTCTTAGGATACCAAAGGGCTAGTTTAGGGACACCTTTAAGATATCTAAGAATCCTCTTGACAACAAATAGGTATGACATCTTAGGCTTAGCTTGATATCTTGCACATATGCATGTGGTGAACATGATATCAGGCCTGCTGGCTGTAAGATACATAAGAGACGTAATCATTGCCCTGTAAAGATGAGCATCTACACACTCCCCCTCAAGATCAGGTCCAAGTGAGTGGTTTCTGGCTATGGGTGTCTTAGCAATCATACATTCAGTCATATTGAATCTTGTAAGTAGGTTTGTACATACTTTGACTGACTTATGAAGATGCCATTGTCAACTTGCTTCACTTGAATTACTAGAAAGAAATTGAGTTCTCCCATGGCACTCATTTCAAAGCTATTCTTCATTAGCTTCTCAAAGTCTTTGCAGAGCTTTGGATTAGTTGACCCAAAGATAATGTCATCTACATACACTTGAACTAACATCAAGTCATTTCCTATTCCTTTGATGAAGAGAGTTCCATCGATAGTACCCCTATTGTAGCCAAGCTTATAGAGATACTGAGATAGTGTCTCATACCACTTTCTTAGAGCTTGTTGGAACCATAGAGAGGTTTATGAAGCTTGCAGACATAATCAGGATAATCTAGGTCTATAAAGCTAGGTGGTTGTTTAACATACACCTCTTCATCAATCACCCCGTATAAAAATGCACACTTGAAATCAAGTTGGTAGTCCTTGAAGTCCTTGGATGCAGCAAACGCCAGGAATATCCTAACATCTTCAAGTCTTGCTACAAGAGCTAAGACATCAATATGGTCAATTCCTTCTTCTTGTGTGTACCCTTGAACGACTAGTTTTGCCTTGTTCTTAAAGATAAGTCCTCTATTATCCTTCTTGTTCTTAAACACATATTTAGTACCTATGATAGTCTTCCCATGAGGAATAGGACATATATTCCAAACCTTTTATCTTTTGAATTGAAGTAGCTGCTCTGTATTGCTTCAACCCAACTTCCATCCTTCAAAGCCTCATCAACTTTCTTTTGCTCTATCTGGGATAAGAAAAAATAGTGTAGACAAATATTTTTGTCATGGGTTTGTCCTCTTGTTCTCACCCCTCTTGTCAACATCTCCAATGATGTTTGTTGTGGGGTATGACTTGTGGATCCTTAGTTGTGGGATCATAGAAAGTTGTTTTGACAGATCTAAATTTGAGAAGTTTAAATCTGGCACAGAAGCATCTCCCACCATATCAGCACACTTATCAACAGAAGCCTGATCCAATGAGTGTGTGATATCATTGATGTTGTTATCAATGGAATGGTTGTTAGCATCAAGAAATTTTTTATAGTTGTTACCACCACCATTGCTTCCTGCATTTGAAGTTCCAACATTTGTGTTATGTGCCCATGAGCTGGAACTTTCAGGCACTTCAGATGTATCATCTTGATTTGTCATTGATATGCTGATTGGAACTTCATTTGCAGGGTTAGTTACCACTAGAGCTGAAGATATAGTCTGTCTTGGGCTTCTCAGCTTAAATCTTGGATCAAGATCTTCTGTGGATGTGTTACCTGTTGATCACGGAACATCTTTATAAGATTTGTTAAAATAGTTGGTAACTAAATCAAGATCAAATAGCCAGTCTGGACCAGAACCTTTCACATAGCATGTGTGTTCATTAGAGATTATATTGGCTGATTCTTCAACTACTCTAGTTCTGAGATTATATAATTTATACGCCTTGGCTTGGGAAGAGTATCCTATAGAGTGTCCATCATCAGATTTCTCAGCAAACTTGGCTACTTGATCTTTGGTATTCAAGATGGTGCAGGGACATCCAAATTACTGGAGAAAACCAATGAAAGGCTTTCTCTTATGCCACAGTTCATAAGGAGTCTTACCATGAGTCTTGACTACTAAAACTATGTTCTGCATATAGCAGGCAGTTTTGACTGCCTCTACCCATAAGGTAATGGGCAGTTTAGAGTCAGACAACATGGTTCTTGCAGCCTCAATAAGTGTCATGTTTCTCCTCTCAGCAACTCTATTTTACTGAGGGGTCCTGGGAGCACTATATTATCTTGTAATACCCTTTTCATCACACATGTGTCAAGGATTCGGTTCTTGAATTTAGTTCCTTGATCACATCTTATGATCTTGACCTTGTGATCAATTTGATTCTCAACTTTCAGAATGAAGTTCTTTAAAATCTCCGGAGTTTCATCCTTAGTTCTAAGGAAGAAGATCCAAGTAAACTTTATGAAATCATCTGTGATCACTAAACAGTATGAGATCCTTCCTAGACTTATTACACTGGTAGGGCCAAAGAGATCCATATTTAATAAGTATAGGGGAGTAGTGATTGAGTTCTTTTCCTTTGGCTTGTGAGACATAAAGTGTTGTTTACCTTTCAAGCATGCAACACAGTGATCATCACTTGTAAACTCCTTCTTTCGCATTCCACTTACCAAGTCATTCTTAATTAGCTTATTCATGTTCTTGAAGTTTACATGGCACATTATTTTATATGTCAAAGGAAAGACTCATCACTATAGGCCTTAGATAGAAAATAAGAAACTTCTCCTAAGGGGATGTTTCTTGCAAATATATCTTGTACATGTTCCCTTTCCAGGGTGCTCTAAGTAGGATATGCTCTTGAGGAATGACCACCCCGGGCTTGAGAACAATGCACTCATGCTCTGTAAAGAGCATATTATGTCTCTGGTAAAAAAATTGAGATAAACTCAGTAGATTGTACCCAAGCTCCTTAACAAGGTTTACCTTCTCAATACTAAGCTTACCATTTATGACCCTACCCCTTCCTAAAATGTAACCACCAGCATTTCCTCCAAAAGCAACTGGTCCTCTGTCAGTTTTCTCAAAGTTCTGAAGCAAAGAGCTGTTGCCTATCATGTGCCTGGAACAGCCACTATCAATAATCCATACATTTCTTTTGGTCTTTAGTTGTTCCTGCCCAATAAAAAGAGATTAGTTAGGTTTGAAACCCAAGCCTCATTGGTCATGGGCTCTTCAAAATGAACTGAAGACAACGCAATAGTAATTGATCCTATATTGAGACTATGGGGATCTCTTGTTGTTGTAGGTGAAGATTTTTTTAGTCACATGGTCTTCCTTTATCTTCCACACCATCTTTGGAAGATTAGACTTGACCTTCAAAGCTTCAGAAGTTTTGACAACTTTGGAAGCTTTTGAGACTGACCCTTCAGAAGATCTTGCTTTCACTGAAGCAAGCTTCAGTGCTTTAGAATTCCTTTCTTCCAAGACCAAACTTTCTACTGAAGGCAAATTTTCACTTGTCTTCATTTTCATTTTTGGGCTTCCAAAACAAACATAGATCTATTCTGAAGCTTTCTTCTACTTGTTTTTCTCATAAGTCATCTTCTTTGTTATGTTGACAGTACTCTTGGGATGGTAGATGCAATTCTTAGCAGGATAACAGGTACTGCCACACATAATGCAGTCTGTGTGCTTCCTTCTGAGAGCCTTCTTATGAATGCAAGACTGAGGTTGATCACTTTCCATATCCATTCTCATCTTTGTAGATGTTATGGCAGGCCTCCTGAGGTGAAGCTTGCCTTTGGAGGTGGATGGTTCATGCTGTGCAGCAGTGTTACATAACTTCTCAGTCTTTATTCCTTCATAGGGATGAGTTGAACATGTACTTGAACTCTTGGAACTAGATTCAGAGTTGTGTTCTTAGTCTTTACCACTTCAAAACCTATAGAGAAAAAAACTTGTTTCTGCTTGGAGTTGAAAGTGGCCTTGATTTCCTGAGCTTTCTTTGATCTCCTATTTGTTACTCGAATCAAGTTCTTCCTTTAGGACTTAGTCATCCCTGACTTCTTCCTCTCCTCAGGAGTATAGTGACCCTTTGTAGGATTATCTTCTTCACTCTTCCCAGATCCATCCTTCACTATTTTCTCTTCATCCTCTTCATCACTAGGATCTATGGATGGCAACTCATCTAGACTAGTTGCACACCTAGGAGATCTTACAGAAAGTAGAGTGTGCGGAGGAGCTATCTCAGTAGATCTCAGTCCTTGTTTGTTCTGATAACACACTTTGGAATGTAAGGATGAGGATATGATGTTTATAAAGGTCTCTTGTTCAAGAACATGTTTTTCTGCCTTGACTTTGCTAATCACTAGCTCAACCTAGCACTCAGTAAACTCAGTAATAAGATCTTTAAATTAAGTCTTGTAGTTGGTTTGCTTATGTTTTAGAGTTGAAATGGTTTTCTTTAAGTCTTCTATTTTTAACTTATACTCATTTTTAGCTCTTTTGAAATCAGATTTTAAGATGTTCCAATACCTTGGCATCATCTAGATCTGCCATCAATGCTTGGTTTGAAGACACATCTTCTACCTAGAAACTCCAATCAAAGCCTCCTTCTTCAACAGCAACTGCAGCTTGCTGCTTTGGCTTCTCAGTGTGTGGAGTTCCCTCAGGGTAGTTTGGCTTGGGTTGTGCTTGACCACCATTTGGCTTCTCACTTAGCACTCCCTAGCAAAGTGACCCATTTGGTTATAGTTGTAACACTTTACCTTGCTTTTGTCCATTCCAAACTTTCCATTGGATACATTGCTGGGAAACTTTCTCCCTGTCCTCATGTAGAACTTCTTGGCTCTATGAGTGAGAAGAGTCATTTGTTGAACTATCTCCATATACTCCAAGTCATCAAGATGGATACAGTCCAAGTCTTCAAGGGTGAAGAGAAAGTTGCATGTGCTTTCATCATGAGACACAAAGGCATGTAATGAGCTTGTCTCTTAGAATGGGCTTCCTTAGATGTAGCTCTCCCTTGGTGTCTCAGGGAAGGTGATGAAAGGGCCCTTTTGTGAGTTGTCGAGTTAAGAGATGAAATGGTGTTATGGTTCTCTACAATCCCTTTCAACCACATGAAGGGCAGAACTATGTTGGCTGCTGGAGTTTCCAGATGAATTTTGCATGTTCATCTCCATCTGGTAACCACTGAGTATGCCATACAACTCAGTGAGAGTGAAGGTCTTGAGATTTTCAGTCCTCTTAATGACCACACAATAGTGTGTCCATTGTCTGGGAAGAGAGGACATGAACTTTCTCGTAATATCCATATTCTCATATTTTACTCCAACATTAGCTAGAGTATCCACAATCTCAACATACCTGAAGTATTGTTGAGTCATGGTTTCACCTGATTTGTAGATGAAATTCTCAAACTGCTGCTTCAAAAGATCCTTCTTGTTTTCTTTGGCATCAGAAAAACCTTCATACATCAACTTCAATGCGACCCGGAGTTGCTTAGCAGTTTTGCACTTCTTGAAGCCTCTGTAGATGACATTTGGAAGAGTAGTTTAAAGGGCAGTCATGACTTTCTAGTCTATGTCTATTCTCTTTCTATCTTCTTCAGAATAGTCAGCCACCTCCTTTGGAATCATATAACCTCCATTAGTAGCTGAAGAGGCGTATGGAACATAAGGTCATTCAGTAACAGACTCTTATATCTTGCTGTCTTTTGACTTGATGAAGCCTTCCATTCTTAGACACCAAGTATCAAAATCATCAGGAGTAATCTGTGGGGACTTTACCATGGTACCGATTTCTATATCAGCCTTTGATGCTGCCATTGGAGATGTTAAGTGTTTTGTGAGAAGTAAGGAGATTTAAGATGGTGAGATCTTACAATCAAGAGCCTGAATGCTCTAATACCAATTGCAGGACCGGTTATGGGATGGTCAAAACAATCAGTCTCACAATTAGGAGGGAGTTAAGATGGTGAGATCTTACAATCAGCCTTTGATGCTGCCATTTGAGATGTTAAGTGTTTTGTGAGAAGTAAGGAGATTTAAGATGGTGAGATCTTACAATCAAGAGCCTGAATGCTCTAATACCAATTGCAGGACCGGTTATGGGATGGTCAAAACAATCAGTCTCATAATTAGGAGGGAGTTAGAAAACTTAGCAGATCAAATAGGGAACCGGCTTTTTTAGAGTATGATGCAAAGAACACAAGTAAGTAAAGAGACACAACTTAAGAACAATATATATAAGGTTTTCATGGATGATGTATATTAATCTCAAGTTCTCTTACAAGAGTTAAAATGCATAAGAAATTAGTTACAAGAAATGAGATACTTTATACTACATCCTATAACCGATCATACTTGTAAAGCCAGTTGGAACATTGAAAGACAGTAGAATCATGTAGAGTCAAAAGGCAGATTGCCTTTTGACTTGTGACTATGACATGCCATAGCTTATATCCTATTTTTAATTAAAAAAGGAAAAAAAGTACATAAAGTAGAAAGTTACACACCCAAGACCTCAATGTACAGTTGCAAAAGCGTGGACCTTTTCACCAACTCATGCAAGTTGGTGAGACTCCAGAGTTTCAGCGGAAAGTGGTTCAGCTTTATGCAAAAGTACATCTGAGAAAGAATGTTGATGTTTGTCTTTGGAAGAAATCAGTCTTCACTTCATTTGGCTTCAGAAGACTTTGTCTTTGAAGCTTTGAAAGACTTCATCTTAAGCTTCAAAAGATTTGGTCTTTTGGCTTCGAAAGCTTTTTTACTTAGAATTATTCTTGCGTTTAAGTATAAAGCTTCCGCAGGAACTTTGGCTTCGAATGATTTTGTACTTAGCATAATATTCATGCAAAGTATAAAACTTATGTAGCAATTCTACTTATGCACTTAGTGCATGCATGCAGGAACCTATCTGGTTGTTTTGGTTCTATCAGCCTCTATATAAACTCTACAATTTATGTCTATCAACCACCAGGTTTCGAGGATCCTAATTTTCCAGACAAAGTTTATAAACTTGATAAATCCTTATATGGATTACATCAAGCTCCTTGCATCTGGTATGAAATCTTGACATAAAATTTGCTCAGCAAGGGTTTCTCTCGTGGAACTATAGATATGACACTGTTCAAGAAGGAAGTTGATGGTGAAATGCTAAATCGTTCACATACCGGGAGATCGTGCTTTTGGGCACATGGAAAAGGGGAAGTGGATGGAGGGTGCTTCTCGGCTAGAGTTGGGGGTGGGTAGAAAAGATTCCTCTATGCCAATGGACTTGTGAACCTCCTTCTCTCTTCTTTTTTCTAAGGTAAATGGAGTCAGAGGAGAGGTAGGTAGTATGCCTTTCCCCATTCTGCTAGGGTGGCTTTTCTTAACTGGCTGACGACTGAATGGATTGATGATTCATCAATGGGGTCTCCCCTCGCTCTAGATGATATCATTTTTGGGTCAACGAATGAGAAATTGTGTAGAGAGTTTTAAGAAGTAATGAAGGATTGCTTTGAAATGAGCATGATGGGGGAGTTGTGCTTTTTCTTGGGATTGCAAGTTAAGCAAAAGCCTGATGGCATTCTAATTCATCATGTAAAGTATGTTTTGGAGATTCTCAAGAAGTTCTAGATGGATGATTCTTCTCCAGAACTCACTCCTTTCACTGCTTAAACATGCTTAACTTCTGATGATAATGGGAAATCCGTGGATACTCATCATTATCACTCCATGATTAGATCTCTCATGTATCTCATTGCAATTCATCCGGATATTACATTCTCCATGTGTTACTATGCCCGTTATCAAGCAAATACGAAAGAATATCATGAAAACGCTGTTAAACGTATCTTTTGATATCTTAAGGGGTCCTCTCGTTTGGATCTTTGGTATCTAAAAGGAGGAAACTTTTATTTGCATGCTTATTTTGATAGTGATCATGGAGGTTGCAAGATTGACAGGAAATCTATCTCCGGTGAATTTCAGTATCTTGGGGATTTTCTTGTTACATGGCAAAGCAAAAATCAGACAACTGTATCATTATTTACCGGGGAAGCTGAATATGTTGCTGCTTCAAGTTGATGTTGCCAAGTGCTTTGGATCCAATATCAAATAATGGATTATAGCATCAATTTCCTTCATACACCACTCTTCTATGATAATGAAGCTGCTATTGGAATGGCCAAAAATCTAATTCATCACACTCGCACCTAGTACATTGAAACAAGGATTCATGCAATCCGGGATGCTCAGGAAAAGAGTATTATAGATATTATTCCAATTGACACTAAAAATCAAAGAGCAGATATTTTCACAAAAAAATTTCATAAACCTCATTTTTATGAACTGATCTCAATGTTGGGTTTAATATCTTTTTGAAAAGCTCTTTTCATAATAAAATGCATAGTTAGTTATAAATAACTTTTTTTGTGTCTTTTACATCTTATGTTTATAAAATCTTTCCAATAACTTCAGGATCCTATATTCCTTCACTAACAACAACAAAAACAAATATATATGAAAAACAAAATTTATATTACCATGTAGATAAATAGAAATTTTAGGGGAGGATAAAGAACAAACTTTAAGTTTTTCAACTTTCGGTCTTTCAGGTATCACAGTAATTTGATAGAAAAGAGTTTGAAGGAAGTCAAATAGATCTGTGATGGGATATGCATGGTAGATTCAGCCAAAAACAAAGTAAACGATGATCGTGTGGCCAAACTAAAAGTTCAAGAGCTCGGTGATAAGGATCATTCCCATGACATCTTGGCCTGTACAAAGATAAAAAGCCTTGTCAGAAACTGGTTGAGAATTTTGAAATCTCTATTCTGATTCCCCTAAAATCCCAAATCACCCTCACCCTAGCCCTGAATTGAGTACCCAGTTAGCAAAAACAAATTGTTCTATTTATGCTCTTCAGAAAAGCCAATGTTTTGAGTCACTTGTGACTCTTTCAGAATGTACAATAACAATAAAATAAAGTGCGTGTTAGGTATGACCTTCTCTGGTATACGTGAGTATTAACCTGAAGCCTCAATGACATGCTTAGATGATCTTCTTTACTATCCGTGAGCATTGACCTGAAGATCTTATCTACAAGTTTGAGATGATTATCTCCTCTGTTATACGTGAGTATTGACCTTGAGCTCTCATCATCTTACCCTAATATTATATCAAAATGTTTCTTTAATCAAAAAGATCATTGTCAAAAGCTCCACCAAACAATTGATATGGAAGAACATTCACAATTGTCCTTAAACGATTATTGTCTATGTTAGCATCTGTGGAAAATCACTTGCGAAATTAGGCAGAATCAATCATACTCAATATGCCATGATGACAGGATAAAGTCTTTGCCAAATGTCTGTAAGGACCAAGTTGCCAGAGCATCTTTAATCAAAATCAAAACATGATAATGAAAGCTGCAGATTGCTCATTGAAAAGAATAAAGCATAAGTTTAAAAAGGACAAACATATCAGCAATACCACCAGACTACGACTCTCAAGAAAATTACTCGAAAAATAAAAAAGAATATATCCTTTATAGCTATCCTATTTTATTTGATTTCTATTCATCTTATTTTATTTTATTTTAATTTGTTTGGTAATATTTTTTTTGTGTGTTGGAACTGTGGGGTGAAAAAGTTGTTTTTCATTAAATATTTATAAATGTAACACATAAAAAAGGGTGAAACTAAGTTTCGCCGAGCGAAACTATAAATTTGCCAACAATCACACTCAATTGTGAGCCACTCAACTTTACGGGCGAAACTATAACGCTGATAGCGAATCTAGGTGGTATATAATGCACAGTGTGAGATGGATTTCTCACAAGTGCGAATGACCCAAAACCTAGTTTCTCTATGGCGATTTTATGAATCTCTCTCATTGTCAATTTTCGTTGCAATAAAGTGCTTTTGATAGCTTAGGTTAGTGTTGCGAATTATGTACATGACTTCAATTGGGTTTAAAATGGTTAAAAATGCATGCTGAGTTTGTTTCGCTGCTTTCGAAAGGTCGCAGTTTCGTTCAGCGAAACTACAAACTAGAGCACCAAAACTGAACGAAAGTTCAATGTTCCGAGCAGAACTGTAACGTTGGGCTCTCCGAGCACATTTGACAGTTTCGTTAGGAAGATGTCAACGAAGCTATAGATTTGCTCGGTATAGAATTTTATGTTTGAGCATAAGCGAAACTACAATTTCTCTAAGGCGAAATTACAAAATTAGTTATCAACGAAACTGTTAATAACTAGGACACATAACTCAGTACCCATGATTTAGCGAATCTATGCCCAAGTCTTAGAGAATCTATAGTTTGGGCGCAGCGAAACTACAATTTCGCCCGTAGCGAAATTACCACTTCCCCCAAGTGAAACTAGCCAACTTTGATATTTTTTGTTTTTTTGTATAATTGATTTGTTTTCTTATATATATATATGCATAACTAGCCTACTTCTGTTTCTATTTTAGTAATTATGGCCAATATGAAGTTTGATGACAAGTACAACATTATGGCATGATTGGATGACCAGCAATCCAAAGGCAGTGGGCTTCAGAGATTGCATAAGATGGCTAAGGCAATCTCCTATATACTATGCCGTCTCTCACATGCTTACTATTTTGTGACCTCCACGTGAGAGATTTCTGGAGATCCGCCGAATATGATATAGGATCAGTTCAAAATCGGATAGTTGCTAGAGTTGAAGGGAATTACATGGTTATTACAGTTGAGACTATAGCAAGAGTGCTGAGACTGGAGGATGACTGTAGACCAGAGGTTGTGTTATCCGATGCACAAGTCCTCGAGGCATTTAGGAGTATTGGCTATGAAGGGCCCTTGTTTGGATCCAAAAAGGAAATCAAGAAGTCTCTTCTGTCCATGGAATGAAGATACATTGCCCACATCTTTATTATGTGTCTGGATCACCAGAATGGAGGTTCTGACAGTTTGAGTATACACTGGGCCAGAGCAATGATTATATTCTACAGAGGGAAAAATGCCAACATAGCCAAACCGATCTTTGACTGGTTGACTGAGAACATTATGGCCTTGAAGAAAGAGAAATGGCTATTGTATCCAAGGTTTGTTCAAATGCTGATAGATGATTTGATTCCTAATGTTCCAAGATATGGAGAAATTAAGAGGCTGGCACAGATGAATACAAGGATTTTTGCTGACGGTTCAGCTATTAGGCATGACTTCAGCGGGAAGAATACTTATTTGTTAATTCTGTACGATTATTAAATGATATGATTGTGAAGCCAAAAATCTGTTCATAATTTGACTCACTGATCATGTTAAGCATGATTCTAACATTCAGATAGTTACTTCTGTCCCTGATTAATTGACACCTAATCATCAACATTTGTCCTGGGATGTTCAGCTAAATTACTTTAAATAAGTTGAGTTCTAGATAGATTTAGTACCTGGTGTCGCACCGGTGGCCAAAGCACCTTATCGACTCGCTCCGCTCGAGATGAAGGAGCTGATGCTACAAATCCAAGAGCTGCTTGATAAGGGGTTTATACGACTAAGTGTTTCACCATGACGTGCTCCGGTATATTTGTTAAAATGAATGATGGAACCCTACGAATGTGCATCGACCATCGGGAACTGATGACCTATTCGATCAGCTACAAGGAGCCAACTATTTTTCCAAGATAGACTTAAGATCGGGATACCATCAACTGAAGATAGAGGAGGAAGATATCCCTAAACAGCCTTTAGAACTAGATATGGACACTATGAGTACTTAGTCATGCCCTTTGGACTGACGAATGCACCAAGGAGATTCATGGATCTCATGAACCGAGTATGCTGTCCATATCTAGATAAGTTCATGATTATGTTTATCGATGATATCTTGATTTACTCTTGAAGCAAAGTAGAACACGAGAAGCATTTCCAACTAATCCTTGAACTACTCAAGAACGAGCAAAAATACACAAATTCCCCAAATGCGAGTTTTGGATGCGCGAAATCTAGTTTCTTGGGCACATAGTGAATAAGGATGAATTTCAGGTGGATCCAGCAAAAATAGAGGCCATCAAGAACTGGAAGATCACTGAAACTGCTATCGAGATCAGACAATTCCTTGGTTTGGCTGGTTATTACAGGAGGTTTATCAAAGACTTCTAATGAATTGTACAGCTACTAACCGCTCTAACCAAGAAGGATATAGCTTTTATATGGGGAGATGATCATAATAGAGCATTCAAATTGCTCAAGGAAATACAGCGAACCTATCCTTGCCCTACCAGAATGAATTGAGGATTTTGTAGTCTATTATCACGCCTCGCGTCAAGGATTTGGATGTGTGCTAATGTAGCAGGAAAAGGTGATCGCCTACGCGTCCAGATTTTTGAACGGGCGTTAAAGGAATTACACAACACATGATTTGGAACTAGGTGTCATGGTGTTTGAACTCAAAATATGGAGACACCACCTCTACGGTACATGGAGACACCACTTCTACGGTACTAAGTGTGTTATTTACACCGATCACAAAAGCCTGCAGCATATTCTGGATGAAAAGATGTTGAACATGCACCAGAGAAGATAGGTAGAATTGTTAAGCAATTATGAATGCAAGATCCGCTACCATCCTGGAAAGGCAAATTTAGTGGAGGATGCCCTGAGTAGAAAGGAAAGAGAGAAACCCCTTCGCGTTCATGACCTGAGGATGAGCGTGTACACTAGCCTTGTCGCTAGATTGAAAGAAGCACAAAGGGAAGCTCTTAAGGAGGATAAACTGATTGAGGAGATGTTAACAGGGATGGAGAAGCATTTAGAAGTGGACATCGATGGCTTACACATATGTGAAGGAAGGACGTGGGTACCTAACCATGGTGGAATCAGGGATATAATTTTGGACGAAGCATACAAATCTAGATATTCAGTCCACCTAGGAAGTGATAAGATGTATCAAGACTTGAAGATACTTTTCTAGTGGCCCGGATTAAAGAAATCTACTGCCACATATGTGGGGAAATGTATGACATGTGCAATGGTAAAGACTGAAAACCAAAAACCTTTAGGAACCTTACAGCAACCCGAGATCCCGGAATGAAAATGTGCTAACATTACAATGGATTTTGTCATGAAATTACCAAGGACGTCTCACGGTCATGATGCTATTTGGGTAATCATGGATAGGCTTACCAAATCAGCCCACTTCTTACTAATTCGAGAGGACTACGATTTGTCAAAGTTAGCCCAACTATACATTGATGAAATAGTAACTTGGCATGGAGTGCTGCTCTCGATTATCTCAGACCGTGATAATCGCTTCACGTCAAGATTTTGGAAATCTATCCAACAGGCTCTGGGGACCCGTATTGATTTAAGCACCGCGTATCATCCTCAGACCGACGGGCAAAGTGAAAGAACCATACAGACTTTAAAAGACATGCTGAGAGCTTGCGTGATTGACTTTGGTGGAAGCTGGGATAACTACCATCCCCTAGTGGAGTTCTCCTACAACAATAGTTACCATGCAAGTATAAAAGCAACTCCATATGAGCCTCTATACGACAGGAAATGTCGATAACCATTAAGTTGGAATGAGATTGGTCATAGCCAAGGATGAGACCCAACATCAAAATGGAAACCATGATAAAATAATTAAGATTAAGGAGCGACTGAGAACAGCCAGAGATCGTCAAAAGAAATATGCAGACAAAAGACAAAAACCTCTGGAATTCCAAGTAGGCGATAGAGTAATGTTAAAGGTCACCCCATGGAAGGGAACAGTGAGATTTGGCAAGAAGGGAAACTAAGCCCAAGATATATTGGACCCTTTGAAATATTAGTGAGAGTTGACCCGGTAGCATATCAGCTAAGGCTACCTTAAAAGTTGAGTTACATACATAACACTTTTCATGTGTCTAACCTGGAGAAGTGTTTGGTAGACAAGACCATGGAATTGCCATTGAAGGAAGCCAAAATCAATGAAAAATTGAACTTTGTTGAGGAGCCCATATATATTACCGATAGATTGGTCCAGAAACATAGGCGAAGTCGCATACCCAAGGTAAAAGTGAGATTGAAATCTAGGCGAGGATCCGAGTTCACTTGGGTCGAGAAGATGAGATGAGAAAGGAGTATTCGTACCTTTTCAAGCCCACTCATGCAAAATCTAATTGAAGCTAAAAATTTCGGGATGAACTTTCTTAAACGGTGAGAGAATGTAACAACCCCCCTCGATCCCAAGGTGAATTAAGGACTCATGATAAATATCCAAGTGTAGACTTGTCTAAGTCATGTTCCTTAATTGTGCTAATGTGCTTGGACAGTGCTTATGCACCTGGACAGTGCTTAAGCGCCTGAACAGTGCCCATGCACTTGGAAAGTGCCCATGCGCCTAAGTCTTGGACGTCCCAATAGTTCTCATGCGCCTAAACAGTTGTCATGCGCCCAAGTCTCGGACGTCCAAACAGTTCTCATGCGCCTGAACAGTTGTCATGCGCCTATAATTTTTACTTGTGTAGTTGTATAAGTATTCAACTTTTGAGTGATTTCCACATCTGCTTTTCATCTGTTGCCGGTAATTATTTATTTTAGAGTCTAATATTTAACTGAAGCTAACTTTGGTATGATTATTATTGATATTAAAGTTTCTTTCAACCTTTAAATGAATACAAATTAATTATGCGTGTATATATATATACATACACACATTCATGGTTCAAAATACATAGAACATTTAACAAGAAATTACCATAAAAAATACACAATAAATTATACTACATAATAAATATTTACAATTGAAAAATTCAAATTAAAACTTTCACTAAACAACAACTTCGGCCTCCCCTTTCACCCACTCACCTCTCTCCCTTGAACCTATCAAACCTACTTTCACAAACAAGAGTCTTTCATTACACTCTTAAATGCAAAATTAACCTCCTATCTATCTCTCTCTTTCTCTCAGATTCTCTCTACCAAGCACACACACACTTCCATTTCTTCATCATTTTAACAAGATTTTCAAAGACTAGCACCATTTCCTCATCGGCCAAGTACCAAACAAGCAAGAAGGTAGCATTTAGTAGACTTTTGTGCAAGGTTTTCTCAAGAACAAGATACTCCAGCCCTTGTTCAAAGATCATCAGCTCATCTAGTCTTCTAACCTTTCTAAAAACACTACATCCTTGAAGTGTCATCTCACCTAAACCCAACTATTTCTTGAGTTTTACTCCTCTTAACTATCAAAAATCCTACTTTTCTTGTTCTAAACAGAAACTTGCAGCTATAGCACTATCTTGTGGGACTCATTACTTCACTCATGGTATATTCTAAGGGAAGTACGTGAATATACGGTTGGTGCACAAGGCTTTAACTTGAAAACCCTCTTTTTATGCGTTTTAGCACCATCTATCCACTTGTCTTGAAAAACCTCCCAACCAAAGCTAAAAACCTGCTTAAATACAGTTTATAAACACTATAATAACCTGATTTGAAAGTTACAACATGATTTGGAGGTGTTTATCTATGATTTATAATGTTTACACATGTGTATATGGGGTAAAGACCTATTAAAAGCAACAACTTTGCCACACATGAATAATCCATGAACCAATCTTTAAATTGTCGGTTTTACCGTAACCAGTAACTAAAAATTGGTGTTTTAAACACCACCAACTTAATTCTGGAAATTTGGAGTTTCAAACAGGTCCAAATAAGTTATAAAAACCCTAAGAATTAATAAGGGTTATATTGGGTCAAGAATTACAAAAAAAAGTAAACTTTAGGGTAGAAATTGTCAATTTTAAAACTTGAGGGATCAAAGTGTAAAATTCATAATATAACTGGAAATTTTTAGTTAACATAGAACCAAGAACTCTTATTAAACCTATTGCTACATTAAAAAATTCATAAGAAACACATAACTTACCATTCATGTGTTGAAAACCCTAACTTTCCTAAAAGGAAACTTTTGATGCTAACCCTTAAGAAAAGAAACTAAATGAGCTTATAACCATAAAACGCAATTAGTCACATTTCCATAGTCTAGAAATATATATCTTACCACATATATTTTGATAATAGGGTGCTAGGATTGAATCATTTTTCCTTACGCGAGGTTTATTTCTTGATTGCTAAGGTGAGTTCTAGTGTTTCACTTTTTACTATTGTTTTGGGATGAAGCATGTTCTATTTGAACTAAAACTATTACTGTGCTATATTATGATGCTTATACGTTGTGGATAATGTTAATACCTGCTTATAATCATATCATAATCATTAATTCTTTTATGAACCGCTTGTTTTATATTAGTAGATCTACTTGGGGAATCCCCCACACACAGTGCCTTCCGTATAATCGAAAGGGTACCGCACTGAGATCCTGTGGGGCCGTTTGTGTCATGTGACAGGTTTTTATAAGATACTTTGGCGAACCATCCAGCAGGTATGGCGCATTGTCTGATGCTCAGTTATCCCTATGGGTTAACCTGTGTACACAAGTTTAGAAGAGGCTAGCCAGGACTGAGTGCAGGGTTGATTGTGACCCCACAACAGTGATATTATGATTCTAAAATTTCATAAGGATTCTAAAGAACCCTTTTGTTTTTGAAACTTTAAGCACTTTAACTCACCAACTTTTTAGTTGACACAAAATCTCTTTTGAGCATGTTTCAGGTAACCCTTGATGGAAGTCCAGCTTGATTAGAAGACTTGTGGATGACCTAGAACCATGACCCCATGGCATTATTTGAGTTGAATTTTAACTCTTGGATAAATTTAACACTTTGTTCTGAAACATTTCTGTTGTAACTGGCCTCTACTGTTATAGCCCCGTATTTGTTAACTAAAGTAATGCCATGTGATTTCTATACTTGTGTGCTCTTATGATGGTTTGTTTCCGCTGCCATGCATGTTGCTAGTCTATGACGTCCCACCCTCCTTGGGTGTGACAGATATTATGAACTAAGGCGTGTTAACTTGATTTCACTCTTTTTTCATTGATCACACATCACATTTCTTTTTTGGCATTTGATTAGTTTCATTCGGTAACTTTAGTTTTATTCTTGATTCCTATTGAGTGAATACGAGTAGCTAGTCTGTCCTTTAGAAATGTTATCCTAGCCTTGATGCTCACTAAATGATTTCATGAATCAACGATTGTCATTTTGAATGATTTTCGTGGATTATTAAGTCAAGAGTGTTCAAAGATGGTTATAGAGTGTTTTGGATGAATTTTGGGTAGGAGTGTATCGCTTTTCAAGGGTCATTTATGTGGTTTCATGTTTGGTGTTGCATTCGGTTTAATTATTAGATCCTATGTTGCATTTGTGATTAATTAGTGTGATTTTAGTGATTATTATAATCGGCTTTGATTAAATTAGGTTAGGAGTGTGTTCAAAAGGTTTGAGAATCAAAACGCCATAGCATTGGAGGTAGTTACGAAAAGCTAAGAAGTATCCATGCGAGAACTATTGTTTTTTAATGTTTTTTTGCGTTTTGTAAGCCTTCTTGCATACTTTAACGCACCATCTGTAGTTGCATATTTTTAATGAAATACAAGGAAATATTATGTACTAAGGCTTATTAACTTGATTTCACTCTTTTTTCATATATCACACATGGAGTTTCTTGTTTGACATTTATTTAGTTTTCTTTGGTAACTTTAGTTTCATTCTAAATTCTGATTAAGTGAATACGAGTAGCTAGTCGGTCCTTTAGAACTGTTATCCTAGCCTTGATGCTTAATAAATAGTTTCGTGAATCAACAATCGTCATTTTGAATGATTTTAGTGGATTCTTGAGTGGAGTGTTCAAAGATGGTTATAGAGTGTTTTGGATGATTTTTGGGCTAGAGTGTATCGATTTTCAAGGGTCATTTATGGGGTTTCATGTTCGGTGTTGCATTCGGTTTAAGTATTAGATCCTATGTTGCATTTTTGATTGATTGGTGTTATTTTAGTGATTATTATAATCGAATTTGATAAAATTAGATTAGGAGTGTGTTGAAAATGTTTGGGAATCAAAACATCATAGCATTGGAGGTAGTTACGAAAAGCTAAGAAGTATCTGTGCGAGAAACTACTGTTCTTTAATGTTTAGTTATAAATATTTCCTTCATATGGATTTTGTTAAGCTTTCTTGCATACTTTAACACACCAATCCGTAGTTGCATATCTTATAATGAAATACAAGGAAATATTATGTAATAGGGCGTGCTAACTTGATTTGACTTTTTTTCATTGATCACACATTGCGTTTCTTTTCAACGTTTGATTAGTTTCATTCGGTAACTTTAATTGTTGGGTTTGTTAGACCATTATCAAAGTTGTTTAACCATTTAAACATGAAAAATGCAGCGGAATAAAACCTTAATATTTATGTTTTGTAAACTGAAAATTAAGGCATAATACTTAGCAATAACAAACCCATGAACATAGGATCAAATGTATGTGAATCAACTAGCTATCAAGAAGAGATAACAACCAAAAATAGCACCCATAAAACTACCTTTGTTGAGCTACCAAAAACGTGAGATATGAGGAAGAAGATGATGTTCTTGAAAGACCAAAACACCAAGGAAAGGTGTCCTCTAGCATCCATACCCACAAGCATCAACCAAAGACCTTTCTTGCTAGGATTTGTACACCAAGAATCGACCAAAAGGCTGCTGAAAACCCTCTTTTCAGCAGAGATTTTCTTCAAGAATAGAGAGAATTTGGTCCTTGTGGTTCTTGCATGTGAGAGAGAAGGAAGTGAAGTGTGTGACTAGTAAATGGTGTCTTGTTTCTAGAAAAATAAAGGACCAACCACACCAGGGGGGGGGGCGAAATCTTGTTCAAATTGGGGTTTCCCACCCAATTTTATCTACCATATTATTTAACTAGTCACTAGAATGAGTTATGTAATTAACCTTTTAATTATATAACTCATACACGCACACACTTTTATTACTTGATGTTATTTAACCAATCTTAAATAACATTACAAATAATACCTATGAACAAAATATCCTTATAAGTTGTTCCATCTCATATACAATTTATTTAGAAAACCCACTTTTCTAAATTGGTGTAATTATTTAATTACATGATCATATCATCAATTAAATATTAATTGGTGTTTGATAAGCTTGTTTTGGGTATGACCCGACTTGGATCATAACGTACTAACCACATCAATATTCTATGTGTCTTGGGCATAAAGAATCCAACATTAATTTCATTCTTGATTGTTATTGGGTGAATACAAGCAGTTAGTCGGTCCTTTAGGCTGTTATCCTAGCCTTGATGCTTAATAAATGATTTCGTGAATCAACAATTATCATTTTGATTGATTTTTATGGATTCTTGAGTGAAGAGTGTTTGAAGTTGGTTATGGAGTGTTCAGGATGAATTTTGGGGAGGAGTGTATCGATTTTCAAGGACACAAAATGATCATTCCTTGTTGATTTAACTTAATCAGGCCTTAGACATCTTGCTCTCAACGAATAAGAGGAACAAATTCCATCTTGACTACATACGTTTCTCACAATCACCTCGTGTCACACCTGAACATAGTCTTATGTATTGTCCATTATTTCAGAGCAATGAAGAACTAGCTCAAGGTATAACACTTTGGTGAATATCAAAACCCAATATGTATCTCAGGTCAGAGGATACCAAATGATATTCGCCTTTTGTCACACCCTCAATTTCCACAACCGGGGTTTTACCATTAGGCGTGTGACATACCAGGATCTCAGACACAGTCATGTCGAACGACACTATATGAATTTAAAAATAAACATTTGACTTCATTCAGGGGAACATAAACGAAATTAACAACAGTACGGAAGCATATACATAATATGTAAATCCATTACATGAAAGTTACAAGTGCCAAGTCTAAACAAAATGTTCAATGCAAGAAAACAAGATCAATGAATGCATGTCCTGAGTGCGTTCCTGAAGTGTGCGTCATGAGTCTATGCGTTCCTGTGACCTGAGAAAACATGCTAAAATGTGTCAACATAAAGTTGATGAGTTCACAGGTTTAATCAACAAGAAATGTGTCCGAAAGCGTTTCAATGGTAAAGTAATTAAAGCATATCGATAGGTAGCTAGCCTATAGTCATGTTACTTAGCGTTTCGAACCGAAGCTGACTGTTTGCGTGTCCTATATGTTTGTTTTATCCCCGTCTCGTCTCACCAGACAGTGACAAATGTTAGGTCAATAATGCACCCGTTTGACCTCCAGTCAAGCTAGCGCGACTAGCCCGGGTGGGGTTTGTCAGACCCAGTAGTACTACTCAGAATTACCTCGCTACACATTACTAACGGTTCGAGAATGTCAGGACTGTTATGTATGTTTGCACTAACGTAACAAGCGATATCAATAATACTAATACCATTTATGTAAAGCTGTTTGCATGTTTTCTCCCCCAAAAGGAGAGAAGTAAAATAGGGGCCGTGAAGACTCACTGCTTATGTAGTATGTATGTAGGATGGAAGCCTCCCAAATGTTGTTCACAATGAACAGTCAAACACCTATTGACAGTTATGTTAAGCATTAGTGTTGTGTCTAGTGTTAATAGAAATGTTTAGTCGGGTCGGGTCGTATTGGTTCGGTCATGGGTGACACACATAAGCAGGCATACACATCTCAGACCTTATGTAGATCCCAAATGAGTTGTCGTTAATTGTAAACGGTTAGGTTATTTTAGATTGAAAAAGTATGCGCTTGTTGATAGCGTTGACTTTAATCTTTGTGGTCAAGAAATGACACTTTATTGATGTTACCTTATCATCACACGATAGACACACCCCACACAAGAAGAATTCACTCACAATGACTCCAATCGCATAACAAGACTAGACACACGACTGGACACTTCATCCGCACAAATGGGCCTTCAGTCGTACGAATCAACTTCACTCGTACGATTGAACCCTCATTCGTGCGGCTCAGCATTCAGTCGTACCACACATCACCCATTCGCACGACTCAACGGCCATTCGCACGACTGAACCTTCATTCGTGCGATTGGACCTTCAGTCGTGCGATGCACAGTCGCACACATTCATCCGATTGACTCAATCGCACACACTCTCAATCGTAGACATTCAATCGCACGACACGCACATACGCCAGGACTCAGTCGCACGACTCACCCCAGTCGCACCACTCAATCGCACGACACGCCTAGTCGTATGGCTCAGTCGCACGACTGGCACAATCACGAACTGCAGCAGATCGCGACTGCTGGTGGGGCTGAATAGCCTTCGGCTGTTCCGTGCATGGTTTTCACACATCAAGGACTTCCAGAAACTCTTTTCTAACATGTCTAAGTAGAATGCACACGCTGATTGACCTCACATGCACCCCCACGACCACATGCATTCGGGTTGAACCCGAGCACCCGAACCCCAAATTCACAGAAGTGAAACACAATAAAATGGACGACCAAGGTCGCCTACCTGTTGGAAACGTGCTATCTCAGCTGTAGCGTAGTTTAGCCGGTGAAAACGAGCTCAAATGAGGCGATTTGTTGGTGCTAGGAGGTTGTGGTAAGGTGGAGGAGGAGGTAGTGAAGAAGAAGAAGAAAAGGGAGTAGAAATGAAAATTAGGGCTGGTAAGGGGTTTATATACCCAGCCTAGTTTGGTAATTTGTCGCGTTTGGTCCTCGCACTTAGTACCCGAGTTCCCGAATTGTTTCGGTTGATAACGACGTAACTGGGCGAGCTATGTTAATTAAGAGGATTCCTTAAGTAATCCCGTTTATTTGAATCCTCTACAAACACCAATGTTAGTATTTTATATCATAGTTTATTTAACGATGTCGGTGGCGATGCTTGTATATGTGTCGGGTAATAACGAGAACGTAACAATGGTAACGACAACAGTCTGAATAGTGTTAACCTGAAATTTCAGTGTGTCACACCTTTACTTAAATTTACTTATGATCAATCAAGAAGATTTCATGTAGTAAAATTTGAGACGCGGGTTAGTCCAATATTCGTATCCCACTAATATCTATGAACTTCGGTAGCAACCAATTTCTCTATATTGATGCCTTATGAATATCCACCAATCCATGTTCATAATAGTCTTACATTCATATTTGTTCCCACAAACATGACCGACTACGGACATTAAAAATAATAAATATATTCATGGATGTATACATGCTAAAATGACATAACTCAGAAGTCATAAATATATGAAAGAGTTAAATATTACATTGTTCCATACTTTTAAATACTAAACAGATCAATTCCAATCACTAGAATATATAAGTCCTAAGACACAAGTATGACCTTCATGCTTTTCCCTTTCAAGGAGCTTCGTGAGTGGATCCGTAATGTTTTGATCGGTGTGAACTTTACGAATACATATCTTTCCCTTTTCAACTTCATCCCTTACGTAGTTGAATCTCTGCTTAATGTGTCTAGTCTTAAGAATATGCACGGGGTTCCTTGATTTGTGCAATCGCACCCTCGTTATCACAAAAGATTTCTAGGGGGTCTTGAATGGTAGAGACCACCCCTAGATCGGTGATAAATTTCTTTATCCATGCAGCATCCTGAGCTGCTAATGAGGCGTCTATGTATTCGGATTCTATAGCGGACAATGCTACCACGTCTTGTTTTGAACTCTTCCAGGACACTGCTCCTCCATTCATAATGAAGACATACCCCGACTGTGATCGAGAATCATCTCGATCAGTTTGGAAACTCGTATCCGTGTAACTCTTTACAACAAGTTCCTCTTCATCAGATCCATATATTAGAAACATATCCTTAGTCCTCCTAAGGTATTTCAATATACTTTTAACAGCCATCCAATGGCTATTACCTGGATTCCGCTGATATCTGCTTGTCATGCTTAACGCGCATGACACGTCCGGTCTAGTGCATATCATCGCATACATGATTGATCCTATAGCAGACGCATATGGGATGTCCTTCATTCGATCTTTCTCATCCTTTGAATTTGGACATTGAGATGCACTCAATATTGTCCCTCTTCGAATAGGTACCATACCTTTCTTATAGTTTTCCATCTTGAACCTTTTCAAGACTTTATCAATATATGCACTTTGGTTTAGACCTATCAACCGCCTCGATTTATCCCTGTAGATCTTTATTCCCAAAATATAGGCGGCATCACCAAGATCTTTTATGGAAAAACAACTTCCAAGCCAGGTTTTAACACCTTCCATGGTTGGAATATCATTTCCAAAAAGTAGTATGTCATCAACATACAATACTAAGAATGTAATTATGTTCCCACTAATCTTCTTATATACACAAGCCTCGTCAGCGTTCTTGATGTAACCAAATTTCTTGATCTCTTCATCAAAACGTTGATTCCAACTTCTCGATGCTTGTTTCAATCCATAGATCGATCTTTTTAATTTGCATACTTTATTAGGATGTTGTGGATCGACAAAACCATCAAGATAAACCATGGACAGTCTCTTTGAGATGTCCATTAAGAAATGCGGTTTTGACATCCATTTGCCAAATCTCATAGTCATAATGAGCAGCTATGGCAAACAATATCCTAACTAACTTTAGCATTGCCACAGGCGAGAAGGTTTCATCATAATCAACCCCTTGAGTTTGAGTGAAACCTTTTGCTACAAGTCTTGCTTTATAAGTATTCAAGTTTCCATGCATATCCGTTTTCTTCTTGAAAACCTACTTGCATCCAACCAGTTTGGTGTTAAGTGGAGGGTCAACCAATTCCCAAACTTGGTTATCATACATGGATTGCATCTCTGCGTTCATGGCTTCTAGCCATTTGTCACAATCCGAATTGGACATTGCATCATGGTATGTAGTTGGCTCATCGGAGTCCACATAGCATCCATTCATGAAAAATCCATATATTTCAGGTGGAATGATAACTCTACTAGATCTGTGAATGTTTTGTGTGTATTGATCAACCTCTTAATCATCATCAACAACCTCTTGTTGATTTCTAGGTCAACCAAACATGTATTGGCTTGTGGATCTTGATTCTTATCAAATTCCACTGTTCTATACATCATTCCTTCCATAAGGAACTTTGCTTCCAAGAACTCTGCCTTTCGAGCAATAAATACCTTTTGCTCTGTTGTATCAAAGAAGTAGTATCCTATATAGTCTTTGGGATATCCAACAAATATGCACTTAGTGGATCGACTTTCCAACTTGTTTTGGGTGTTTAGCTTAACATAAGCTTCACAACCCCATACTTTTAAATATGATAGCGATGGAACTCTTCCATGCCATATTTCAAAAGGTGTCGCATCCACTTTCTTGGTCGGGGCCATATTCAAAATACGAGCCACAGAGAGCAATGTAAAATCCCAAAATAATAGAGGTAGTGAGCTTACAACCATCATAGATCGAACCATATCCAATAAGGTTCGGTTTCTCCTTTCAGACACACCATTATGTTGTGGTGTTCCAGGTGGAGTAAGTTGTGAGATGATCCCACAACTTCTTAGATGATCCTGGAAAGCCTCACTGACGTATTCACCTCCTCTATCTGAACGAAGAACTTTGATAGATTTGTTGAGTTGATTTTCTACTTCATTCTTGAAGATTTTGAACATTTCAAAAGCTTCATACTTATGTGTCATCAAGTACACATACCCATAGCGACTGTAATCGTCGGTAAAGGTAATGAATTATCTTTCACCATTTCTTGTCATTGTCTTAAAAGGACCACATACATCCGAATGTATGATTCCTAATAAGTCTTTTGCCCTCTCGTTAGTACCACTAAAGGGCAATTTGGTCATCTTACCTTGTAAACAAGATTCACACTTATCAAATGAACCATTTTCATTTGTTTTCAAAAGACCATTTTTTTAGTGTTTGAATTTGATTCTTGTTTATGTGACCAAGATGACAATGCCAAAGATATGAATCACTTAAACCCATTTTAAGTTTCTTGGTGCTTGTTAGGTATAATGAGTTATTAAAGGATGAATCATCATGAACCAATTCATAGATACCATTAAAAGGCAAAGCCTTAAAATAAAATACATCATCCATACAAACATAAATACCATTGTTTACAAACTTTAAATCATAACCATGTTGTTTTAAAAGGGAAACATAAATTATGTTCCTAGTCAAACTAGGAGCATACAAATATGTTTTTAAGAACAACTTCCAAACCATTTGAAAGTTTCAAAATATAGTCTCCTTGGGCTTAGACATCAACTTTTGCTTCGTTGCCCATGTAGAGACTTGTGTCTCCCTTCTTGAAGTTCATATTTCTTTTGAACCTCTGTAACAAATTGCAAATATGAGTTCCACATCCGGTATCCAATACCCATGTGTTTGAAGAAATAACATTTAAACCAATTTGAATCATGAAAGTTGTACTTGAGGTTTGCCCAACATCCCTCTTGTTTCTCAACTGTTTGAGATAGGTTGGACAATTCCTTTTCCAATGTCCTATCTCTCCACACTCAAAGCATGGATCGTTCTCCGCTACCTTAGGCTTCTTAAGCTTAGGCTTTGGAGGTTCCGCTTTAGCCTTTCCCTTCCCCTTGCCTTTGATGTACCCCTTTCCTTTGGCTATATTTGCCTTGGGATTGGGGAATGGCCTTTTCTTATAGCCTCCCTCATTGATTGAGAGAACAGGTAGAACCTTTCTACCCATCCCTGCCTTGGCTGTTTTGAGCATTGCGTGAAGCTCACCAATGATCTTGTCCCATCCGTTCATATTGTAATTCATTATGAACGTCTCAAACTTTTTAGTTAGGCCATTAAGGATCAAATCCATGGACAACTCCTTTGAGACGGGATAGTTAAGCTTCTCGAGGCGATCAATGTGGCTTTTCGTCTTGAGTACATAAAATGATACCAGTTGGGTTTCTTCCATATGACACGCATGAAGCGCTCGAACCGTTTCGAAGCGCTCGAACCGTTTTGAAATGCTCTACCCTAGCTTGTTGAAGGAACATTTCCTTCAACTGGGTAATCATGTCATATGCCCCATGATGCTCCAAATCCTTTTGGAGTTCGGGAATCATAGTTCCCAACATGAGGCAGGAAACCTACATGGAATCCTCAGTGTACTGAAGCCAATCGTTATATGCCTCAACATCCTCGGGGTCGGATTGGTCCGGAATGGGATCGTCAAGGACATAGGCCTTTTTCTCTTGCTTGAGAACAATTCTCAAGTTTTGAAACCAGTCCATAAAATTATTGTGGTTAAGACGATCCCTTTCTAAGATAGTTCTCAACGATAGGGTATGGACGATCGGGGTGGTAGCATTATTGTTTGCGGCCATTTCTACAAAATTTACAAAGTTCATATTAGTATTTCTGAAAAAATTACATTTTAATCATTAATACCCTTTTATGTCTCATACACAATTAACAATTAAAACCTAGAATCCAACTTTACATTTAAATGATGGTTAGGTGACCTTTATCCCATTGTTTAATCTAACAAGCTAGTAAACACTTTGACAATTGCAACCTTTTGCAATTTCTAGCCTTATGGGATCGGTTAAACATCTTATATTTAGTTGGCATGTTTAATCCCATCAACACCATTGTACGCCATGCTTCGATGACCCTATGCACATGGTTCCAATTCAAGTCATTCTACTTACACACACGTGTGAGTTTACACATACAAGTGGTTAGGTGACCTTTATCCCACAAATACGTTAAGCCCACCTCAGAACACAAGTTCCCTAAAAGTGGTTAGGTGAGCTTTATCCCACAAATAGTTCTCAAGTGATTCGAGTGTCATGTAAAAGGATGGTGTTAAACTTGTTTCCAAAGGGATTTTAGTTTTCATTAGTTCTAGTTTTGAAAACTCTATGTACCTTGTATTTGCATGCTTTCAAATACATGGTACCCTATGGTTATTTTTTAGTAAAACCTCTTTCATTAAAATCTTTAATCCTTTTAATAACCTTTTATTAATCACTTAATGATTAGGAACCATAAATTTTCAGCTTGTTTTGTTTGTTAATAAGTTTGTTATGCACATCCAAATATCAAACAACCATCATATAACAAACAACCAAACAAGCATAATGATACAATCACAAATGC
This sequence comes from Flaveria linearis, assembly GCA_024085815.1. Lineage (NCBI taxonomy): Eukaryota > Viridiplantae > Streptophyta > Magnoliopsida > Asterales > Asteraceae > Flaveria > Flaveria linearis. Next base: position 46,631,496 of record CM044010.1, on the reverse strand, counting down.
ATAACCATAGCCACTAAGTTGACCACACTTGTTTGCCATCACAAGTGTTGTCATTTGGTGTTTCCTCAGGGTTAATTACAACACAAAAGTTAGGATCTCCAAAGACCCACACTTGAAATCCAAATGCTTCAAGCCCTTCTCTTTGTGCCTTCCCTTTGTGCTTCCAACTTGTGCATCTTCTTTTACAAAATTTATATCCTAATACAAAATTTTCCAATAAAAGAAAATACACCTAATATATCTATTACATCACCATTGAATGAATAAAAAATACAACCTATGCAAGCACAAAAGAATAAAATTACAACCTATAACGAATGAAATCAACCAAGATCAAACATTCAACCAAAACCAAATCAACACAAGGTCAAGGATAGGTTATGCACCAATATGAAACAACATATTCATCATACAAGAACCAAAATGAATCCCCATTTAACCCAAAATTTTCAGCCAACATGAACCCAAAATTTAGGGTTTTTGTCCAAACACAATAATCAACCATTTGACATCTTTCTTTCAAGGTTTAATCACAAGCATGTAAGATATAACCTTGAAAGATTTGGGATTCATTATATCATCACAAAACAGCCCCTATTAGGTTGTTAAAATCCCATAAAACCAATTTTACAAGGACAAAAGAAGCTAGTCATCCACATATCCGGCTCTAGATGCCAATGTTGGGTTTGTTAGACCATTATCAAAGTTATTTAACCATTTAAACATGAAAAAAGCAGCTGAATAAAACCTTAATATTTATGTTTTGTAAACTGAAAATTAAGGCATAATACTTAGCAATAACAAACCCATGAACATAGGATCAAATATATGTGAATCAACTAGCTATCAAGAAGAGATAACAACCAACAACAGCACCCATAAAACTACCTTTGTTGAGCTGTCAAAACGTGAGATATGAGGAAGAAGATGATGTTCTTGAATGACTAAAATACCAAGGAAAGGTGTCCTCAAGCATCCATACCCACAAGCATTAAGCAAAGACCTTTCTTGCTAGGATTTGTACACCAAGAATCGACCAAAAGGCTGCTGAAAACACTCTTTTCAGCTGAGATTTTCTTCAAGAAATAGAGAGAATTTGGTCCTTGTGGTTCTTGCATGTGAGAGAGAGAAGGAAGTGAAGTGTGTGACTAGTAAATGGTGTCTTGTTTCAAGAAAAATAAAGGACCAACCATATCAGGAGGGCGGCCGAAATCTTGTTCAAATTAGGGTTTCCCACCTAATTTTATCTACCATATTATTTAACTAGTCACTAGAATGAGTTATGTAATTAATCTTTTAATTATATAACTCATACAGACACTTTTATTACTTGATGTTATTTAACCAATCTTAAATAACATTACAAATAATACCTATGAACAAAATATCCTTATAAGTTGTTCCATCTCATATACAATTTATTTAGAAAACCCTTTTTTCTAAATTAGTGTAATTATTTAATTGCATGATCATATCATCAAATTAAGTATTAATTGGTGTTTGCTATGCTTGTTTTAGGTATGGCCCTACTTGGATCATAACGTACTAACCACATCAGTATTCTATGTGTCTTGGGCATAAAGAATCCAACATTAATTTCATTCTTGATTGTTATTGGGTGAATACAAGCAGTTAGTCGGTCCTTTAGAAATGTTATCCTAGCCTTGATGCTTAATAAATGATTTCGTGAATCAACAATTATCATTTTGATTGATTTTTATGGATTCTTGAGTGAAAAGTGTTTGAAGTTGGTTATGGAGTGTTCAGGATGAATTTTGGGGAAGAGTGTGTCGATTTTCAAGGATCATTTGTGTGGTTTTGTGGTCTATTTTGCATTCAATTTAAGTATTTGACCCTATGTTGCATTTGTGACTTATTAGTGATTTTAGTGACTACTATAATCAGATTTGATAAATCAGGTTTGGAGTGTGTTGATAGATTTGAGAATCAATACTCCATAGCATTTGAGGTCTTTACAAAAAGTTAGGAACTATCCATGCGAGATGTCACACCCCGGGCCCAAAGATGCGGGACGTCACGATTAGTAAACAACAACCAAAATGCAGCGGAAACTAAATGGTTTAATGCATTACAACTTTCATCATTTACATCAGAGTATTGGCTCTGTTTCAATTCACTAGGTGCCTAAATCTACAGCCTATAGGTGTTATGATCAATCTTTTGGTAAAAGTTTCTTGATGCTTCAGTAACTAAAGCTTCTAGGCTCGACTTTTGTCTTCAACACCTACCCTTACTTCTTGCCTCGGATTTAGGTATCTTCTATAGCTCAACTATTCTCCCTAGCTGTACCTGAAGACATGCTCAAAAAGAAAATTGTGTCAACATAAAGTTGGTGAGTTCAAGTGGTTAAAGTTTCAGAAACCAAAAGTAAAAAGGGACTCATAAAGCCCACAAGTTAAAGTTTTTGTATCTATTAAACTGTTGTGGGGTCACAATCAACCCTGCACTTGGTCCCCGGTTGGCCTCTTCTAAACTTGTGTTTAACCGGATATTCCCGTAGGAAAGGACCAAGCCTCAGATTAGTGAACCATTCCTGCTAGAATGGTTCACCATAGTATCTTACTCAAAACCGGTTACATGCCACAAACGACCCCTCAGGATCTCAGTGGGGTACCTCCCTGTGGCGGGAGCCACTGTGCGTGGGGGATTCCCCAAATAGATCTATTCACGTAAGAACAAGAGGTTCACAAAAGAATTAATGATTATGACTAAAGTATCAGTAGGTATCCAAAAAGTCCCACATACAAGCATCAAGTAAGCATAATCATAGTTCATAAAACAAAAGATCATGCCAAACAGTAAACAGTATCACACATAAGAGTTTCAGTTTAAAGGAGCATGCTTCATCCCCAAAACAAAAGTAAAAAGGGGGAACACGAGAACTCACCTGGTATCCTTATATAATTTCCGAGCTTGATAAAGAAAAGTGATGATCACCAACAAAGCAATTCCTAACTAGAACATATAAGATTCACGTTTAGAATTAGCATGGTGTTATTACATTCGTGCGGTTGAGCTCTTTAGTTAAATTTAAGTTGGTGATTAGTATCCTTAATGTATGTTAGCTTCTTGTGTATTTGTTAATTTTTATGAATTAACTCGTGTACATTAGGTTAATTAATGCATTTAATCAAGAGTTGTGTCTTAGTATGAAGAATGTCGAAAAATCAATTTATATCATGAATTCCAAATCCTTATAAATAACTTGCATTAACAATGTAGGTAATATATAATGTTTCAAACGATGTTTATAATGCTCGCATTCATATCGTATTTGTTAACTTGATTGACGATAATTTGTATAAAAAGAGTGTTACAATTAATATTTATGTCAATAACAATGAGATGACCAACAATTAATAACAACAAGATGATAGATCATTATAGCGTTTTAGGTCTTTTATCTTAAATAAAACGTATCGATGTCGGTTAACCTAAATATTCATTGCATAAATATACAAATGTACAATCATATTTGTATGAATTACATCTCTAAGTCTTGTATGATTATATGTTACACGATATAAACTTATTTGTATCGTCTATGACAGGTTATAACCATTTCTCAAAAATATAATGTTTCATATATCTTATCTAGGTTGATTTGGAATAAATAACGTTGCTAATTAAATCTCGAGTCCAAACCATCTATTTAAGTCAATTAATTATCACAAGTGACGTTCATCTTTCACTTATAATTTACGTATTTTGTAATTTATGCTTTTAATTGCTTAGAGCTCAAATAACACGTATGCAATTTATAATTTAATTTCAATGCGTTGCGCGTGCGATATTACCTTCCACTCGGTTATGCATTTTAACCCACTCGTCCTCACCATGTTCTTGTTGTTGGCTATCCGTTGACCTCGGTTGACCATGCTTGACCGACACCCGACACGCCACCATATCATTCTAACACCACAACCACCATTATCACTACAGCAACCACAGCTACACCATCGATCAACACCGCTATACCACCACTTAAACATCATTTCAACCACGATTTTCACATTCAACCTAACCGAATTCTAGACAATCATCAAAGCAGCCAATATCACAACCAAGCTTGAAATCCCACAACCAAGAATCACAACCACAACCAACTTCACCATTGCCATTATTCACCATCATAACTAACACATGCACAGCTACTAACCACCATTAACAGCCCCAACCACTATCCTAATCACAACCAAAATCAAAATCGTCAACACCACCACCATTATTGACATTTACAGCCCTAACCGACACCCAATCTACTATTTTGACTGCTTTCAACCAACACAACAGCTTGTTACCTCGTCACCGCCACCTCGGATAGCCTTCAGGTGCCCTAAATCGACTGCCTTGGACCCCGATCTGGTACAGATCTACACATGTAGCCCAAAAATCATAACAATCTGCGGTTTGTAGTCCATGAAAACAAAGGGGCAATGAAGCAGACCGGTTCTAGGGTACCTTACGGAGAGAAAAGCAGTGGGGCGGCCTAGGCCACCTTCGGCCGCCGTCGCCTGTTGTGTGGGAATCACCACGACAATACCACCACCATCGCGACCGCACACCACCATCATCACCATCGCGACCACACACCACCATCATCACCATCGCGACCGCATACCACCATCATCACCATCGCGACCGCACACCACCATCATCACCATCACGACAACCACAGCAACCATCACCGTCGGCTTCCAGATCCAGAGCCACCATCGTCGCTGCTGCCATGAACACCACCACCATAGGCACGACCCCTAACCATATCTTACACAACCGCCACAGTCACCATCACAGACATCGGCCCGATCTGCAACCGCCGCTTCATCCTTCGATTCCCGTCGCCTCGTTGAGTTTTAGGAGAAATTGAAGCCTTCATTGCTTCCGATTGGATGAGAGGAGTCGAGAAGGGGGAAGGAGGCTCGCCGGAGACCCGCGCAGGTGGCCGGGATTGGCCGGAAATCTTCGCCGGAGGAGGAGAAGGGGCTGTGACAGCTCTCCCTCTCTCTCAGTTTCTCTTTTTTTTTGTTTTGAAACCCTAAAATGAGAAAATTTTGTTTATATAGGGTGGTTAAGTGAATGGGTTCGTTAAAAGGGCCGGTTCGTAACGCGTTCGATTAAGTCTTTCGCGCGACTTTATAGTTTTGCCACCCGTTGGATTTATTTATACGAAATGTTATAAGTATTCCGGGATTATGAATTTTATTACGTTAAAAACATACCGAACAGTTAAACGATACCACGAAATCGACATGTTAACGGTTTTACGCGTTTTCCTCGAACGAGCGCTTTATTATTATTTTGATATCTAAATGCATGCAATTACGTATTAAAATGATATTTTGAGTGTTATCTTCCCACGTTGGTCACGTTAAAACCTTATCTGACGAATTCTCGGGTTTTGACCTAATTCTAGATCGACACACGTCCCGGTCGCGTTTCGGATCGCATTTATTCCAGACAACGTATCACTCATCAATTTGATATGATATGAAAATAAACGATGATTAGATAATTGTTTATGGATTTACGAGGTACGGTTGACGTATCAGATATCAGTAAATGCCGGTGAAAACCGATATTCGTGTTTCGGTGACGAAATTCTATTGTTTATGCATGATTGATGAAAAATCTTTTAGAGATCCTTATTCATGGTATTAGTTGAGATTAAAAATGATTTAGACTGGATGACAAGCACTTATAAGAATTCCTGATGGAATTCAGACGTAGTACGCGCTAAATTGCCGGATTTTGCCCGGCATGGGTTCTGAATCTGTTTTTGGTTTGGATCTTTCCATAGTGATTTCAAATCACCTAATAATTCATTGTTTCAGGGTTTCTTGTTTAATTAGTTCTTAAACGTGTATTTGGGCCTTAAATGGGCCTTTTTATAAGTTCGGGCCCTTATTGGGCTTATTGGGCCCAAAGGCCTAGCTTCGTTTTGCAAGGTTTCTTTGGTAAGCCCAAATCAATCCGGACCTTTATTGGTTCCTATAATGCATTGAGCTTTCTAATTGGGCTAGATTTCAGAGGTGTTACATTCTCCCCCTCCTTTTAGAAATTTCGCCCTCGAAATTTTAGTATCGTTAATATTTGTTTCCGAGTGTGATACACTCATAGTATGAATCTTGAAGATTTAGAGTTATTTAGCTGAGCATCCCAGGACAAATGTTGATGATTAGGTGTCAAATAATCAGGTTTGATTTGGATTGAAGTAACTATCCGAATGTTAGAATCATGCTTGACAGGATTAGTGAGTCAAATTATGAACAGGTTTTTGGCTTCACAATCAGATCATTTAACAATCGTACAAAATTAACAAGAAGAGACTCTCCACTGTGGTTCAATACACCGAACTACAAAGTAGATCTAGTAAGGGGACGATTCCCAAAATCCCGACGGTGTTACCGTCCTCACTGAGAATCTTAAGAACGATTGAAAGAAGAGGATATCAGCGTGAATGCCATTAATTAGACAGGATAGTCGTGAAAATATAGGTTGAAGGTTTCAATCAAGAAGGATTTGGGTTTTTCCAAACGATTACAGATGAATATCTAGGCATCGCAAGATCATTTCTATGAAGCTAGACTGAGAAGTTTTCACGATTTCTAAGAATAGAGAGATTAGGTCATGCACAAAGGTCTTCAGCTTTCAAAGCCTACTTTTTAGTTCTCAACTTCCTTCAGAAAAAAAAAATTTCTTCGATCTCTTCCTTCTATGATTTCATCTTAAGGGGTTAAGTCCTTTCTTCCACTACGTGCTTCTTCTGGTATGCATCCTTTTCCGAAACGGTTCTGTGTATCAGAACCTCAGTCTTCGAGTAGATACGTTCATCTTATCTGACGCATGCCAAGAGTTTCCCCAAAATGGGATGCGCTATATATACATATTCACGTGAACTGACGCTGGTAGAATTACAAGTTCAAGAAATGGTACGGTGTAGGTAATAGAAGAAAAGCCTAACTGTAGGCTATCTGCATTTATCGACGAGGGTAAGCAGATACAAATGCGGTCAGTACTTGTTCTCTTGCATTTGGTAATACGGATGTCTCAGGACAATGCGGATAATGGCCTCCTATTCGTACTTGCCAGCGCGGTTGACATTACCTATTGTCGATCACCCTATGGTGCTTGGTATAGTATTCTGATGTGTAGTGGGTAGTGTCGCATCGATAATGTGTCCGGGTGCATCCTTTTATTTTACGGAAGTTTCCAATTCATGCTTAATGTAGCTCTCCATATATCTTCTCAGCTTCAATCGGGCGACTAGAAAATTGTCTTGTACTGTTGTATCAACACACATCTGTAACTTTCTTATACTCGCCCAAACGAATTCTGCTTTTCTCCAAGGATAACGATGCCAGTTGTATAGTTACACGAATCAAGTTTTGGTTAATCCTTTTACAACTTTCTCCTAACCCTAAGCATTGACGCATCTCAATGTGGTTTTTACTTCTTCCCGAAATTTTATAGCTTCAACTATAGCGATTTGTCTCGAATTTCATGCTTAGTAGTAGTGGCAAAATGACAGACATGTCTAATTATGTCCTACAGATCCTATCCATGAGACTCCTAATTACATGAGATGTGTAGGTCCTCCAACACGGGCTTGACCACAACCTTCGTACTTGCCATATCTGATTTCAACTGTTATTTGTGAAATGTCGTTTTCCTTATAAACACGACTGATATCAATTAAGATGTAGGTAGCATCTTGAAATGGATTAAGTAGGTTATCATCTCTAGGAAGACGATATCACTTATCCTTGGTGACTTCATTTAACTCTTAATAGTCCATCCATAACTGGAGCATTCTATTTTCCTTCCGCAAGGAGCATTAAGTTTCCTCAAGACGACATACTAGGTCTTATGAACTGTTTATCTAACAGCTATCGAATCTGCTTCCCTTCCACCAGCTCCTTAATATAAGCTTCAAGTCCAGTACCTCCATTTATATATTTTACTTCTATTCTCCGACTCAATTTCCTTAAGAGCAACCTCAACTGTTGTCTTAAGCTACAGAATTGCTGCAAACGTTTCCACTAATTCCTTCATAGTGCTTCCCGATTAAGGTCAACCTTCTAGATGGCCTCTTCCTCGGTCCATATTCTTCGAGGCAACTGTGCCCTGTAGGTGGTCTATTCGTGAAGCAAGTAGCTCTGTTTAGATTCCAATCCTTTATAATCATATCGATTGTTCCAACGAGATATGGGAGTAAGACTTTTGCTCGAATTCCCGACGGTATGGAGCGTTCTAGGGTAAGGCATTAGAGAATCAATTTAGGGGAGGTTTGAAAATTTAGAGAGGAATAACACCAACGCTTACGATCGGGGGTGATGATGCAGACTGTCTTTGTCTACAATCTGCTGCATGTTTATCACTTCGTTGTAGTTGGATCTCAAGTGTTTTAACACATGAGATTTCTTGTAGCTGATCTTCTATGCCTCTTAGTACATCTTTTGGAGCAACACCATCGTTTAAGTTCGACCATGAGTTCTTCCCATGAATTCTTCATTATTATCGACCGCATCGATTCGAACAAGGTTAGGACTTTATCAAGGTCCTCGCTAGCACAAGAAAGTTAACTACCACTCTAATAACTTATTGTATAGTTCGAGATCGTATTCTACTTCAGATCTTGCGCTCGAGTCACGAACTTATCACTCAAATAGTAGAGATCTCCAAGTAGAGATGCCTTACAAAGTTTTAAAGTTTTCCGCATCGGCTATCACGCGTTTCCAAAAATGAGGGTTATGCTAGAGGGCTTAAAGTGAGTAGCACTACTCGTTAAGGGAATAAATTGAGAACAGAGGGTGAATGAAAATCGGGTATCCAAAGAAGTCGTAAGTTTAGATTTTCGTCTTGAATCTCGAAGGTTAGCTTTTCTTAGCAATTTATCCCCGGGCACTTGAATTTTGATCTCCGAAGAATCTGGATTTTTGAACGAGGATTCATTTCCTGCGAAATCTGGTGCTCAGAAATTTACCCACAACAAGGTCGGTTAAAAGCATGGTTAAGATAACTCAACTTAAGTTTCGAGTGAAGATTGTCATTAGGTGACTAATGGTTGAAGATGATGAAAGATTTCACGAGCGTAGTATTAAGAAAGGTGATTATCAATAACAATCGGAGCTGATATTAAGAATATTCCTTTGAGTTAGGTGATTCCATTACAATGAATAGGTAGAGAGAAGTCATATTCCTCAAAGGCTTTGAGAAAATAATCAGAGGAATTCTAGAATCCAGAATATCCTATGAAGTGTGAACTACTAAGAAAGAAAGGAGTGACAAGTCTTCTATGTCATTGACCACAAGAGGCGTTTCTCGGAAATTTATTACTCTGGTATGTTCTCCGTTGCACGATCCTTGTTAGAGAGTCTTCCACTATGTTAAAGAAGTTTTGACGAATTCAACGTTAGGTAGGAAGGAATTTTTAGGCATCGCTCAAAGTAGTATGGCTAAAGTACACGCACAACGAGGTGGAGTGCCATACTCAGCACGAGACCAGTTAAGTTTGAGAACATCATTTAAGGATCTTCAGAGTCTGATGGTCTCATCATCATAATTCCAATAGGAGAGTAGAATAAAAGAAAAGAGGAGAAGAAGAAAAGGAATAGTTACTGCAACATCGTCCTTGGTAGCCCTTCAAGTGTCAAAAGGCTTTCGCCCAGCATGAAGGTTTTGAACCTGAAATTATTGAATATATTCCAAATATTTGTGTTTATTCTTGCATTTATTGGTTCTTTAAGTGTTTACATTGATATTAGTTTACATGACAGGGCCCACCAGAATTCAAGTGTACCTGTAAATTCACAATTACGTGTGCACCCGTAATCGTCAATTTACCTTACACTATCATTCTAGTCATTCCTATCATAAGTTCCAAGTTTTGTGTATTTAGGTTATGGAGTTAATAATTTTCATTTAGTCATCATCTGCAATTAAGCACACTTAGATTCCAATGATGCTAATCATTCAAGTTAACCTAGAAATTGTTTCAAAGTAAGTTGAAGCAAATCAAGCAATAAATGAGCATTCAGGTACATGCTATCCTAGGGAGCAGAACAAACAAAAGGCATCATGATTAATATCTTATCACTAAATTCCAACAAGTATCATCTTACAAATAAGGCATAATAGCAAGTATCATCATTCCAACAAGTATCATTATAACAGTTGTCTCATGTAACGACACAAGTCGTATCAAGTGTATAGCTAACAGAAGTTGTTTCATATACTGACAAAAGTCAACTGTGCAATCAGATAAGTATCTCTCCAGGATTTAAGTCCTAATTTATATGCACACCTTTGGTTTCTAATATACTTAGTACTTGACAATCAGTAGTCCTAAGAGTCAACTCCCAAAAGATTCCATACTTTCATGGTTTACTCGGGTGCACCTATCATAGGTAATACCCTAATGTTTCAAGGTTTCTTATTGTAAGGCCCCACTCCCAGGCGCCTTACGGTTGGTGGTTCATCGCACGTAAAACATACATAATGTATATAATCATAAATCAACGCAGCGGAAATGATAAAATATATACATTCTCATTCATTCATAATAGTCATTACATCATTGACTCAATTACAAAATGAAGCTTTCTCTACTTTGTCTCTCCTCATGAGATCATACAGCGACCTCTAGAGGAGATATTAAGTTCAAACATATAAAATTTATATTTTTATACTAAAGAATATTCCTTAGGTAATTCCGTACATCGAAACCCTGACGGAATACTCTTGACACACGCATGCAACATATTTCGTTGCATGTGCTACGCACACGCTTCCAATGCGTGGCGAACTTATCAAAATCTAAAGAAGATTCCTTAAATAATCCCTTTTAGGGGAGTACTCAAGGAATCTTATGGTAGCATGCAACGTGATGAGTTGCGCGCGTTATAGACCCACAACGCATGACGTTGCAGCGTTATCAAAAGGAGAATGCCATCCCAAAAGAGCTGAGTAGCCGCCTCGTGCCATCCCCAGCAACGCTACCTGCCAACTGGAAACACATAAAAAGTCAGCGTTGCTGAGTGAGTTCTAGTTTTATAATAAACATACTTTGTTTATATTAAAAACCGTTCATCCTTTACACGTGATCATACATCGTACATACATATAGATAATGTCTTTATTATCCCTTTCATTCGTTCGTGCATTCTTATCGTTTCGTTCTCATATGGATCCTGTCAGGCTTTACCCACTTCATGGCGCGTAGCGATGATTACTGTGGTCGAATGACAAGGATCCCGTTACATCTTTACTTGCACATTGGATATCTTTTGTACCACTACCATCTGCTATACCCCAAACGTTATTAGCTACCGGGCCGAAGTCATTAAATGAACAGCAAAACGTATGCCCGGTACTAGAGGTAAGCGGTAGAGGTACCATACATATGGTCAATCACAAAGAAGGACCCGTTAAACTTATCCAATGTTTGCAAGACATCATTCATTCGTTCGTTCGTTAATGCATGTATTCCTCATCTTTCATTCATTCGTTCATTCATTAATACATGCATTCATCATCGTGTTCCTCTTTCGTTGTCTTTCACTTTACGTTACATAATACTTCGTTCGTTCGTTAATACGTAAAGTCATGGAAAGATATTCATTTATTATTATAGGAACACACACACCATACATACATCATCATACATACATCATCGTACATTCATCATCATACATTCATCATCATACATTAATCATCATACATACATCGTCATACATAACGTCATACGTACATCGTCATACCTCATCATACATTACCTCGTATATTCATCGTCTACATCCTCAATCATTACTAGGCACTTACCCCCGTATCCATCCCGAATCCGGGGCTTGCTAGGCGTCATCTTGAGTGCCAAAGCACTAAGTGTCCCATCAAGACATTAGGGACTCATACTAGGACCTTATATAACATATCTAGTCCCCAATCATACCTTAAACGTCTAACACCACATTATTCCCAAATGGGTCATACATACATACATCATTAAACCTGTTTATATGTGTTCCAGCCCCAAAACCATTTAAAACAAGTAAATGAGGGGTCCTAGAACTCACCTGTGCTTGACAAGCAGCTTCTCAATCAAGCCTTTAAGACGCGGGTCACACTACACTGCCTGCAGATAAGTTAACACTCAAAAGAGTTAATTTCTGCCTAATTTCGCTACTAATTTCGTAGGTAGTTTCGCCCGTAAATTCGCCCGTAGTTTCGCCGGGCGAATTAGCAGTTTCGCTGCTAGTTTCGCTGGGCAGCATTCTGCTAGTTTCGCTGGATAGATTCGCTACCTCGAGCGCCCAACTTTCGTTGGAATTCCCTAGTTTCGCAATATCTAAGGTCAACTTGGACATTGGCATAGTCATCAGCGAAACCATAGTTTCGCTCAGGCGAATATGTAGTTTCGCTGCAGCGAAACTGTAACTTCGCTGTAGGTTCCTCCAGTTTCGCTGGACGAACTTACAGTTTCGCTGGACGAGACCTTAATTTCGCAGAACGAGCTGAAATTTACGAATCAGCTCGTTTTAGCCCAAAAATCCAATCCTTTCCACCCAAACCCTTGCATTATCATCCAGGAAGCTATATCTAAGCTTCTTACACGTTTTATTACCCTAAAACGTGTGTTTTGGGCGATTTTTGCCACTAGAAACCCCAAAAACCCCAAACCCGGGTTTTTCACCAAATGTGGCAATTTAGATACGTTTCTTACCTTGATTCTTGTAGTTTTGGAGTCCACAAACACCAGCCTTCGATTCTTGACCACCCGAGCTTCGACCCGGCACTTTCTCTCTCTACAATTTCTCTCTCTAGAATGGCGTTTGAGTGAAAATGAGAGTTGCTCAGCTGATCCATCTATTTATATGCCAGGCGTTCCCGGGACCTCAAACTCGTTAAACTCGTGACCCGGAGGGTTAACTCGGTGTAATACCCGCAACCACTCTATATTCATTAAATGGTTTTCATCCAGCCCATCACTATCATCTGACTCGATCAGAAAATTTTCCGGGCGTTACAAGTCCACCCCCCTTATTTAGGTTTCGTCCCCGAAACCTGTCACTCTTCGAACAAATGTGGGTAATGCTGTCTCATCTCTTCTTCAGTCTCCCACGTAGACTCCGATCCCTTCCTGTGCTTCCACTGTACGCGCACAAGAGGAACCACTTTGTTTCTTAGCCGTTTCTCTTTTCTATCAATGATCGCCACTGGTTGCTCCACATAGTTGAGCCATTCATCTATTTCGATATCCTCCAGCGGTACGACCATATCTTCATCTGCTAAACATTTCCTCAGATGAGATACGTGGAAGGTCGGGTGAATTCCACTCAGCTCATCTGGTAGCTCCAACCTATAGGCCACCTCTCCCACACGGGCGATAATTCGGAAAGGGCCTATATACCGCGGGCTCAGTTTTCCCCGCTTTCGGAACCTAATGATTCCCTTCCAAGGCGAAACCTTTAACATGACTCGATCACCGACCTTGAACTCTATCGGTCTTCGCCTCGTGTCAGCATACGACTTCTGTCTGTCTTTCGCCGCCTTCATGAAGGCTTTGATCTTTTCTAACTTTTCAGTCGTTGCTTCCACTACCTCGACGCCTCCCAGTTCCTTCTGCCCAATATCTCCCCAACATACAGGCGTCCTACATTTCCTGCCGTACAACATCTCGTAGGGTGGCATGCCAATACTGGCATGGTAACTGTTATTGTACGAGAATTCTGCTAACGGCAGGTGATCGTCCCAACTTCCTCCAAAATCGATCACGCACGCCCGAAGCATGTCTTCGAGTGTTTGGATCGTCCTCTCAGACTGACCGTCTGTCTAAGGATGATATGCCGTGCTAATATGTAGCCTCGTCCCCATTGCATCATGAAATCTCTTCCAAAACTTGGAGGTGAACCGGGTGTCACGGTCAGACATAATAGACACCGGTACGCCATGACGAGCTACAATTTCTTTGATGAATAGATCCGCCAATCTTTCAGATGAATACGTCTCGCGGATCGGTAGAAAGTGGGCACTCTTCGTCAATCGGTCAACTATCACCCATATAGCATCATACCCTTTCGGGGTACGTGGTAGCTTCGTAATAAAGTCCATGGTGATGTGCTCCCACTTCCACTCGGGTATGTCCAATGGTTGGATCTTCCCGTACGGTTTCTGGTGCTCGGCCTTTACCTGTGAACAAGTCAGGCACTTACTCACATATTCCACCACATCACGCTTCATGCCTGGCCACCAATAATCTTTCTTCATGTCTTGGTACATCTTGGTAGCACCGGGGTGAATGGAATATCGAGTCTTATGGGTCTCATCCATGATCTTTCCACGTAGATCCCCATACCGAGGAATCCACACTCGCCCAAATCGGGTCTTAACACCTAGAGTGTTCTCACCCAATTCTGTAACTAGACCTCTCATCCTTTCGGAGTTTAGACGATCTTCCTTCAAAGCCTCGTCTTGGAACTCCTTAACCTGCGTCATCACGTCTGAGGTCATAATCAACTGGCAAGCCTTCACCCGAATCGGTTCGGGCCTTTCCTTCCGGCTAAGGGCATCAGCCACCACGTTGGCCTTGCCCGGGTGGTAATGGATTTCACAATCATAATCTTTTATCAGCTCCAACCACCGCCTCTGCCTCATGTTTAGATCTTTCTGCTCGAAGAAGTACTTCAAGCTCTTGTGGTCCGTGAAGATGGTGCACTTCGTCCCGTATAGATAGTGTCGCCAAATCTTCAACGCGAAAACCACCGCAGCTAGTTCTAGATCGTGCGTGGGATAATTGACTTCGTGGGTCTTCAGTTGTCGAGACGCATAGGCTATGACCTTTCCGCGTTGCATCAATACGTAACCTAGCCCAGAATAGGATGCATCCGAATAGACCACCAAGTCTTCATTTCCCTCGGGCAATGTCAAGACAGGAGCTTGTGTAAGTCTCATCTTCAATTCTTCAAAAGCATTCTCCTGTTCTCGACCCCACACGAACTTTACGTCCTTGCGAGTCAATTTTGTCAAAGGTGAGGCTATCTTGGAGAAGTCTTGAATAAATCTCCTATAGTAGCCCGCCAGCCCCAAGAAGCTGCGAACCTCGGTTGGCGTCTTCGGTGACTTCCATTGCATCACGGCCTCAACCTTTGCTGGGTCCACCATTATCCCTTCTGCATTCACTACGTGGCCCAGAAATTGCACCTCGCGTAACCAAAAGGCGCATTTGGAGAACTTGGCGTACAATTTCTCCCTTCTCAACGTTTCCAACACTTCCCGAATGTGGTCGGCATGCTCTGTCTCGCTTCTTGAATAAATCAGGATATCATCGATGAACACAATCACTGATTTGTCTAACATTGGTCGACACACTCGGTTCATCAAATCCATAAAAGCAGCCGGCGCATTGGTCAACCCAAAAGACATGACAAGAAACTCATAGTGACCGTAGCGCGTACGAAAGGCTGTTTTAGGGATATCCTGCTCCCTCACCTTCAGTTGATGGTAGCCCGATCGAAGATCTATCCTTGAAAACCAACTGGCACCCTGAAGTTGATCAAACAAGTCATCGATCCTTGGTAAGGGGTATCTGTTCTTCACCGTCAGCTTATTCAGCTCGCGGTAGTCAATGCACATTCTCATACTACCGTCCTTCTTTTTCACGAACAGAACCGGAGCACCCCAAGGTGAGATACTCAGTCGGATAAACCCCTTATCCAGCAGCTCCTGCAACTGCTCCATCAACTCTTTCATTTCCGTTGGAGCCAAGCGATACGTTGCTTTTGCGACAGGTTGGGCACCCGGTATCAGGTCGATCTGGAACTCGATCTCTCGGTCTGGTGGCAAACCCGATAAGTCTTCGGGAAACACATCTGGAAAGTCACACACCACTGGTACATCGCATAGCTGTGGTGTTGGCGTCTCTACATTCTTTACATAACATAAGTAGGCGCTACATCCGCGCCTCATGCACTTTCCCGCCACCGCCATCGAGATCACCTTTGGAATCGTCGTAACTCGATCGCCATATATTGTCACCGGACTTCCGTCGGTCGCCGTCAGTCTAATCACCTTCTTTCGGCACACGATATTCGCTTCGTAGGTTGCTAACCAGTCCATTCCTAACACTACATCGAATCCTCCTAGAGGCATCACATGTAACATGGCAGCAAACCTATGGCCCTCTAATTCTATAGTACAGCCCTCTATCACATCCGTAACCCTAGTGGACTTACCAATAGCGGTTTCTACGTCAAAGGACTTATCAAGGCATTTCCTCCTAACAGGCAGTTTAGCACAGAAGGTAGTAGAAATAAAACTCCTACTGGCACCCGAATCAAATAATACAGAGGCTAAAATTTGATTTATTAGGAACGTACCGGACACAACGTCAGGGTCCGTTCTAGCCTCCTCCTGCGTCATCGTGAACGCCCTAGCCTTTGCCCTCGGTGCTTCTCCTCCCGTCTTCTTCTCCCCAGAGCCCTCAGCCCTCGGCTTCTTGCAATCTCGGCTCATATGACCACTTTCCCCACAGTTAAAACACTTGCCCATCCGGCAATCCTTGGCCATATGCCCAGTCCTCCCACATTTGAAGCAGATGTTGGATCCCCACTTGCACTCCCCCGAGTGCTCTTTCCCACACTGTACACACTTCCTCAACCCTGCTCCCTTCACGACCACTCGGCGGTCGTCTACCCTTGCCTTCTTATTACTTGTCGAGGTATCACCTCGACCAAACCTCTTTCCCTGCCAACCCTTCTCTCCACCTGCCTTCTTTCCACCCTCAGCCTTCACCAACGCCGCTCGCTCATCGTACAACCTCCCCGCCAAATCCACCGCCGACCTGAAAGTGCTTGGTCGAGCAGAAATCAAATGCCAACGGATTTCGGCTGGCAACCCTTGAATATACCGGTTGATCTTTCGAGACACCGGCGTCACCTGCTCTGGCACCAACAGCGCCAACTCGTTAAACTTGGTGGTATATTGTTGGTGGGTCATCGTCCCCGCCTCCAGCTGCAGGAACTCTCTCTCTATCCTATCCATTTCCCGTCGAGGACTGAATTCCTCAATCACCAGCCTTTTCAACTCAGCCCACTTCATCTTCCCTATAGCCCTGCTACCCTCGGCTTGGACTATATTTTTCCACCAGCATAGAGCCGACCCTGTGAAAGAGTGGGTAGCAAACTTCACCTTTTTGTCCTCCTGGCAATCACTAATATCGAGGACAGCTTCCATTTCCATCACCCATTGGTGAGCATCAGTAGCTGTACCAGACCCATCAAAGATTGGGGGCTTGCACCTCACAAATTTCCCGTAGTCACAACCACGGGCTGTCTCCCGTACCTGTTCTTCCTCCTCATCATCAGACAATACTGTTTCTGCCCCTGCCTGTTGCTGTCCACCGGAGGACTGATTTCTCCCCCGTCTCTCATCCTCACGTACTGCCTTTAACACTTCTGTCATTACAGACGGTAAGATCGTCTGCATAACCTGGTGCACCTCCTCGACAACTACCTCCTTCACCGAGGCCCTAAAATCATCACTCTCATCCCTTTCCCCCGAAGGTGTAGTATTAGGTTCTTCAGGAACCTTCTTCTCTTGTCTAGGCCTTCCTCTTGTGGCTCGTGGTTCCGCACCACTTCCGCCACTGCCTCCACCAAGTGGGGCTTTAGATGATCTACCACCGACCATCTTCTATCTCACACTGAAAGGTTCAAATACCAACACGGTCATTCAAGGAAATAGCTCAGTTTATGTCAAGTACAGTAAGTTGCTAATTACAGTGGCCAGTTGTGATTAGTCACTTACTTTACTTTTCGCACCCCAAGCATTACCCCTACTGACTACATCAGTATCTAAATCTAACAGCACACATAAACCACATTACACGCGCACATAACTTTGATTAACTTTAAGAAAATACCTGATGGCACGCAGCTACTCAGATGGCATTCATCCCCTTTCCGTCCCATTTCTCAGTTTAAGTTTTAGGTTTATTTTGAAAATTTACCCATTTTACCTAAACTTTTGCTCTGATACCAACTTGTAAGGCCCCGCTCCCAGGCACCTTACGGTTGGTGGTTCATCGCACGTAAAACATACATAATGTATATAATCATAAATCAACGCAACGGAAATGATAAAATATATACATTCTCATTCATTCATAATAGTCATTACATCATTGACTCAATTACAAAATGAAGCTTTCTCTACTTTGTCTCTCCTCATGAGATCATACAGCGACCTCTAGAGGAGATATTAAGTTCAAACATATAAAATTTATATTTTTATACTAAAGAATATTCCTTAGGTAATTCCGTACATCGGAACCCTGACGGAATACTCTTGACACACGCATGCAACATATTTCGCTGCATGTGCTACGCACACGCTTCCAATGCGTGGCGAACTTATCAAAATCTAAAGAAGATTCCTTAAATAATCCCTTTTAGGGGAGTACTCAAGGAATCTTATGGTAGCATGCAACGTGATGAGTTGCGCGCGTTATAGACCCACAACGCATGACGTTGCAGCGTTATCAAAAGGAGAATGCCATCCCAAAAGAGCTGAGTAGCCGCCTCGTGCCATCCCCAGCAACGCTACCTGCCAACTGGAAACACATAAAAAGTCAGCGTTGCTGAGTGAGTTCTAGTTTTATAATAAACATACTTTGTTTATATTAAAAACCGTTCATCCTTTACACGTGATCATACATCGTACATACATATAGATAATGTCTTTATTATCCCTTTCATTCATTCGTGCATTCTTATCGTTTCGTTCTCATATGGATCCTGTCAGGCTTTACCCACTTCATGGCGCGTAGCGATGATTACTGTGGTCGAATGACAAGGATCCCGTTACATCTTTACTTGCACATTGGATATCTTTTGTACCACTACCATCTGCTATACCCCAAACGTTATTAGCTACCGGGCCGAAGTCATTAAATGAACAGCAAAACGTATGCCCGGTACTAGAGGTAAGCGGTAGAGGTACCATACATATGGTCAATCACAAAGAAGGACCCGTTAAACTTATCCAATGTTTGCAAGACATCATTCATTCGTTCGTTCGTTAATGCATGTATTCCTCATCTTTCATTCATTCGTTCATTCATTAATACATGCATTCATCATCGTGTTCCTCTTTCGTTGTCTTTCACTTTACGTTACATAATACTTCGTTCGTTCGTTAATACGTAAAGTCATGGAAAGATATTCATTTATTATTATAGGAACACACACACCATACATACATCATCATACATACATCATCGTACATTCATCATCATACATTCATCATCATACATTCATCATCATACATACATCGTCATACATAACGTCATACGTACATCGTCATACCTCATCATACATTACCTCGTATATTCATCGTCTACATCCTCAATCATTACTAGGCACTTACCCCCGTATCCATCCCGAATCCGGGGCTTGCTAGGCGTCATCTTGAGTGCCAAAGCACTAAGTGTCCCATCAAGACATTAGGGACTCATACTAGGACCTTATATAACATATCTAGTCCCCAATCATACCTTAAACGTCTAACACCACATTATTCCCAAATGGGTCATACATACATACATCATTAAACCTGTTTATATGTGTTCCAGCCCCAAAACCATTTAAAACAAGTAAATGAGGGGTCCTAGAACTCACCTGTGCTTGACAAGCAGCTTCTCAATCAAGCCTTTAAGACGCGGGTCACACTACACTGCCTGCAGATAAGTTAACACTCAAAAGAGTTAATTTCTGCCTAATTTCGCTACTAATTTCGCAGGTAGTTTCGCCCGTAAATTCGCCCGTAGTTTCGCCGGGCGAATTAGCAGTTTCGCTGCTAGTTTCGCTGGGCAGCATTCTGCCAGTTTCGCTGGACAGATTCGCTACCTCGAGCGCCCAACTTTCGTTGGAATTCCCTAGTTTCGCAATATCTAAGGTCAACTTGGACATTGGCATAGTCATCAGCGAAACCATAGTTTCGCTCAGGCGAATATGTAGTTTCGCTGCAGCGAAACTGTAATTTCGCTGTAGGTTCCTCCAGTTTCGCTGGACGAACTTACAGTTTCGCTGGACGAGACCTTAATTTCGCAGAACGAGCTGAAATTTACGAATCAGCTCGTTTTAGCCCAAAAATCCAATCCTTTCCACCCAAACCCTTGCATTATCATCCAGGAAGCTATATCTAAGCTTCTTACACATTTTATTACCCTAAAACGTGTGTTTTGGGCGATTTTTGCCACTAGAAACCCCAAAAACCCCAAACCCAGGTTTTTCACCAAATGTGGCAATTTAGATACGTTTCTTACCTTGATTCTTGTAGTTTTGGAGTCCACAAACACCAGCCTTCGATTCTTGACCACCCGAGCTTCGACCCGGCACTTTCTCTCTCTACACTTTCTCTCTCTAGAATGGCATTTGAGTGAAAATGAGAGTTGCTCAGCTGATCCATCTATTTATATGCCAGGCGTTCCCGGGACCTCAAACTCGTTAAACTCGTGACCCAGAGGGTTAACTCGGTGTAATACCCGCAACCACTCTATATTCATTAAATGGTTTTCATCCGAGCCCATCACTATCATCTGACTCGATCAGAAAATTTTCCGGGCGTTACACTTATAGAGTAGGGAATTCTTAGTGGGATATATGTAATCCTTAAGGTATAAAAGTTAAGACGGGAGTTCTTAAGGGAACCTACTCTTGCTGCAAACTTTGGATCACTGGATCATGGAAACAACCTACTAGGCTGGTCCTATTTACGGTTACAGCTTAGGTATTGCAAAGCAAACCCACATTTCTACAACTTGGTTCAACAAAGCTCGGAAAAGTCATCTTACTAAGGTGGTCCTATGAGGTTCATATGGTTGTAGTTTAGGTCTCGCGAAGCAGACCTACTTCGCTACAACCTTTGGCTCTGATACCAATCTGTCACACCCCGGGCCCAAAGAGGCGGGACGTCACGATTAGTAAACAACAACCAAAATGCAGCGGAAACTAAATGGTTTAATAAATTACAACTTTCAACATTTACATCAGAGTATTGGCTCTGTTTCAATTCACTAGGTGCCTAAATCTACAGTCTATAGGTGTTATGATCAATCTTTTGGTAAAAGTTTCTTGATGCTTTAGTAACTAAAGCTTCTAGGCTCGACTTTTGTCTTCAACACCTACCCTTACTTCTTGCCTCAGATTTAGGTATCTTCTATAGCTCAACTATTCTCCCTAGCTGTACCTGAAGACATGCTCAAAAAGAAAATTGTGTCAACATAAAGTTGGTGAGTTCAAGTGGTTAAAGTTTCAGAAAACAAAAGTAAAAAGGGACTCATAAAGCCCACAAGTTAAAGTTTTTGTATCTATTAAACTGTTGGGGGTCATAATCAACCCTGCACTTGGTCCCCGGTTGGCCTCTTCTAAACTTGTGTTTAACCGGATATTTCCGTAGGAAAGGACCAAGCCTCAGATTAGTGAACCATTCCTGCTAGAATGGTTCACCATAGTATCTTACCCAAAACCTGTTACATGCCACAAACTACCCCTCAGGATCTTAGTGGGGTACCTCCCTGTGGCGGGAGCCACTGTGCGTGGGGGATTCCCCAAATAGATCTATTCACGTAAGAACAAGCAGTTCACAAAAGAATTAACAATTATGACTAAAGTATCAGCAGGTATCCAAAAAGTCCCACATACAAGCATCAAGTAAGCATAATCATAGTTCATAAAACAAAAGATCATGCCAAACAGTAAACAGTATCACACATAAGAGTTTCAGTTTAAAGGAGCATGCTTCATCCCTAAAACAAAAGTAAAAAGGGGGAACACGAGAACTCACCTGGTATCCTTATATAATTTCAGAGATTGATAATGAAAAGTGATGATCACCAACAAAGCAATTCCTAACTAGAACATATAAGATTCACGTTTAGAATTAGCATGATGTTACTACATGCGTGCGGTTGAGCTCTTTAGTTAAATTTAAGTTGGTGATTAGTATCCTTAATGTATCTTAGCTTCTTGTGTATTTGTTAATTGTTATGAATTAACTCGTGTACATTAGGTTAATTAATGTATTTAATCAAGAGTTGTGTCTTAGTATGAAGAATGTCGAAAAATCAATTTATATCATGAATTCCAAATCCTTATAAATAACTTGCATTAACAATGTAGGTAATATATAATGTTTCAAACGATGTTTATAATGCTCGCGTTCATATCATATTTGTTAACTTGATTGACGATAATTTGTATAAAAAGAGTGTTACAATTAATATTTATGTCAATAACAATGAGATGACCAACAATTAATAACAACAAGATGATAGATCATTATAGCGTTTTAGGTCTTTTATCTTAAACAAAACGTATCGATGTCGGTTAACCTAAATATTCATTGCATAAATATACAAATATACAATCATATTTGTATGAATTACATCTCTAAGTCTTGTATGATTATATGTTACACGATATAAACTTATTTGTATCGTCTATGACAGGTTATAACCATTTCTCAAAAATATAATGTTTCATATATCTTATCTAGGTTGATTTGGAATAAATAACGTTGCTAATTAAATCTCGAGTCCAAACCATCTATTTTAAGTCAATTAATCATCACAAGTGACATTCATCTTTCACTTATAATTTACGTATTTTGTAATTTATGCTTTTAATTGCTTAGAGCTCAAATAACACGTATGCAATTTATAATTTAATTTCAATGCGTTGCGCGTGCGATATTACCTTCCACTCGGTTATGCATTTTAACCCACTCGTCCTCACCATGTTCTTGTTGTTGGCTATCCGTTGACCTCGGTTGACCATGCTTGACGGACACCCGACACGCCGCCATATCATTCTAACACCACAACCACCATTATCACTACAGCAACCACAGCTACACCATCGATCAACACCGCTATACCACCACTTAAACATCATTTCAACCACGATTTTCACACTTAGCCTAACCGAATTCTAGACAATCATCAAAGCAGCCAATATCACAACCAAGCTTGAAATCCCACAACCAAGAATCACAACCACATCCAACTTCACCATTGCCATTATTCACCATCATAACTAACACATGCACAGCTACTAACCACCATTAACAGCCCCAACCACTATCCTAATCACAACCAAAATCAAAATCGTCAACACCACCACCATTATTGACATTTACAGCCCTAACCGACACCTAATCTACTATTTTGACAGCTTTCAACCAACACAACAGCTTGTTACCTCATCACCGCCACCTCGGATAGCCTTCGGGTGCCCTAAATCGACTGCCTTGGACCCCGATCTGGTACAGATCTACACATGCAGCCCAAAAATCATAACAATCTGCGGTTTGTAGTCCAAGAAAACAAAGGGGGAATGAAGCAGACCGGTTCTAGGGTACCTTACCGAGAGAAAAGCAGTGGGTCGGCCTAGGCCACCTTCGGCCGCCGTCGCCTGTTGTGTGGGAATCACCACGACAATACCACCACCATCGCGACCGCACACCACCGTCATCACCATCGCGACCGCACACCACCATCATCACCATCGCGACCACACACCACCATCATCACCATCGCGACAACCACATCAACCTTCACCATCGGCTTCCAGATCCAGAACCACCATCGTCGCTGCTGCCATGAACACCACCACTACAGGCACGACCCCTAACCATATCTTACACAACCGCCACAGTCACCATCACATACATCAGCCCGATCTGCAACCGCCGCTTCATCCTTCGATTCCAGTCGCCTCGTTGAGTTTTAGGAGAAATTGAAGCCTTCATTGCTTCCGATTGGATGAGAGGAGTCGAGAAGGGGGAAGGAGGCTCGCCGGAGACCCGCGCAGGTGGCCGGGATCGGCCGAAAATCTTCGCCGGAGGAGGAGAAGGGGCTGCGACAGCTCTCCCTGTCTCTCAGTTTCTCTTTTTTTTGTTTTGAAACCCTAAAATGAGAACATTTTGTTTATATAGGGGGGTTAAGTGAATGGGTTCGTTAAAAGGGCTGGTTCGTAACGCGTTCGATTAAGTCTTTCGCGCGACTTTATAATTTCACCACCCGTTGGATTCATTTATACGAAATGTTATAAGTATTCCGGGATTATGAATTTTATTGCATTAAAAACATACCAAACAGTTAAACGATACCGCGAAATCGACACGTTAACGGTTTTACGCGTTTTCCTCGAACGAGCGCTTTTATTATTATTTTGATATCTAAATGCATGCAATTACGTATTAAAATGATATTTTTAGTGTTATCTTCCCACGTTGGTCACGTTAAAACCTTATCTGACGAATTCTCGGGTTTTGACCTAATTCTAGATCGACGCACGTCCCGGTCGCGTTTCGGATCGCATTTATTCCAGACAATGTATCACTCACCAATTTGATATGATATGAAAATAAACGATGATTAGATAATTGTTTATGGATTTACGAGGTTCGGTTGACGTATCAGATATCAGTAAATGCCGGTGAAAACCGGTATTCGCGTTTCGGTGACGAAATTCTATTGTTTATGCATGATTGATGAAAAATCTTTTAGAGATCCTTATTCATGGTATTAGTTGAGATTAAAAATGATTTAGATTGGATGACAAGCCCTTATAAGAATTCCTGGTGGAATTCAGACGTAGTACGCGGTAAATTGCCGGATTTTGCCCGGCATGGGTTCTGAATCTGTTTTTAGTTTGGATCTTTCCATAGTGATTTCAAATCACCTAATAATTCATTGTTTCATGTTTTCTTGTTTAATTAGTTCTTAAACGTGTATTTGGGCCTTAAATGGGCCTTTTTATAAGTTCGGGCCCTTATTGGGCTTATTGGGCCCAAAAGGCTAGTTTCATTTTGCAAGGTTTCTTTGGTAAGCCCAAATCAATCCGGACCTTTATTGGTTCCTATAATACATTGAGCTTTCTAATTGAGCTAGATTTCAGAGGTGTTACACGAGAACTATTGTTCTTTAATGTTTTTTATAAGTATTTCATTTCCTATGCATTTTGTTAAGCTTTCTTGCATACTTTAATGCACCAATCCCTATTTGCATATTTTTTTAATGAAATACAAGGAAATATTATGTACTAAGGCGTGTTAACTTGATTTCACTATTTTTTCATTCATCACACATCGCGTTTCTTCTTGGCATTTGATTAGATTCATTTGGTAACTTTAGTTTTATTCTGGATTCTTATTGAGTGAATACGAGTAGCTAATCAGTCCGTTAGAACTATTATCCTAGCCTTGATGCTTAATAAATGATTTCGTGAATCAACAATTATCATTTTGAATGATTTTATTAGATTCTTGAGTCAAGAGTGTTCAAAGATGGTTAGGGAGTGTTTTGGATGCATTATGGGTTGGAGTGGGTTGATTTTCAAGGGTCATTTGTGTGTTTTCATGTTCGATGTTGCATTCAGTTTAAGTATTAGATCCTATGTTGCATTCGGTTTAAGTATTAGATGCTATGTTGCATTTGTGATTGATTGGTGTGAGTTTATGTAAGAACCGACCCCTATGTCCTTACTCTAAACCCTAATTTGATCTTGCATTTGTGTTGAAAGATTTGAGATCAATACTCATAGCTTTGGAGCTCATTACAAAAAGTTAAGAACTATCCATGCGAGAACTATTGTTCTTTAATGTTTTCTTATAAGCATTTCCTTTTCTATACATTTTGTTAATCTTTCTTGCATCCTTTAGCACACCAATCCGTAGTTGCATATTTTTTTAATGAAATACAAGGAGTGTACTAAGGCATGTTAACTTGATTTCACTCTTTTTTCATTGATCACACATCGCGTTTTGTTCTTGGCATTTGATTAGTTTCATTCGGTAACTTTAGTTTCATTCTCGATTCTTATTGAGCGAATACGAGTAGCTAGTTGATCCTTTAGAACTGTTATACTAGCTTTGATGCTCAATATATGATTTAGTGAATCAACAATTATCATTTTGAATGATTTTAGTGGATTCTTGTGACAACCCTCGATTTCCGGGTAATTTCCCTAGAAACCCTAGATCTTGATTTCTATGCTCAGTCTTATTTTAGAATCTATAGCACTAATAAACTAATCTAAAGATTGATTAGAGTCCAACATGTGCTGACGTTTCTATTTCATGCGTGTTCGACCATGAAAATCTGAGACCGGCGAATGTCTGAAATAAACGCCACTACGAACCGAACGTCATAGGTAAAAATGAGAATTTGGCCTAATTTAATCTTAGTTACACTAATATTAATGTAATTATGTGAGGAAACGACTATCGTAACGAGAAAACCCGATAACAGCATCTACGTGCCTTAGTGCGACGAGATGACTCAATCTAGCGGATAAACAATAAAATGCCCAAGTGGACGATAAAACGAAGATATGGGGCTTGTAAATAGTCGTTTTGGACTAGAATTTCGCAAGGAATTAGAATTTAACGCGTTTAGGTTTTGAAAGTCGGGTCGAGACGGGAGAAAAATGAAAGAGACCGTTCGACTACCCCTCCCCCCTTACCTATGACCGCCCCTCCCCCTTCCCTCTCCTCCCCTATATAAACCCCTCTCCCCCCCTCATTTCACTTCTTTACTTCATTTCAATTGAACAAAATCACTCTCTCCCTCTTTTCTTCTACAACCTACAGCCAACACCACCACACCACCACCATTTTCGTTTTTGTTCCATTTTCTTTGGAGATCTTCACTTGGAACTCAAGGTGCAAGCATATTAGAGCAAAAGAAGGCTCATTGGTGGTGTATCTAGAAGAAAAACCGCCACCCTAGGTTCTTTTTCGTGAAAATAGCTTGCTAAGACTAAGGTAACCTTAATCTTTCGTTTTAGTTACGTTTTTATACGAAAATGACTACCTAAAAGCTGTAGATTGTTCATCCAAGTAAGATTTTGGGAAAAATCTGTTTTGAAACAGAAAATATGGAATAAAAATGAGTTGTATATGTGTATGTATGTGTCCGTACGTGTGCATGTATGTGTGTCGATGTTTGGATGCTAGATTGTTACTTGATGATGTGTTATTGATGTTGAATCATCCATGCAAGTAGATTAAAGTATGAAATCTGTTATAAATAATCTATTGTGACATTTTGATGAAGGTTTACATGTATTAAGTGTGTGTATGGATGACCGTATGCATGCATGTGTGTATGTTGATGTTTGGGTGTTTGTTCTTGCAAAAACTGAAGGTTTATGACTAGATTTGAACATGCAAGTATGGATAATGTTACGTATGGTTTAGAACAGAATATTTCAGTGTTTTTTTGAAGGATTTTTATGGATTTAATGTGTGTATGAATGTCGTGTATATCTTTGAATGTATTGGTTCATATCTTGCAAAATGTGATGAAATAAGACTTGATATTTGACATGCAATAAGTTGTTTTGTTATGGATAGTTTAGAACAGTACGTTGGGGTATAATGTAGCATGAAAACATGATAGATTGTGGACGGATCATTGATTGGTTGATTTGAATGATTATGGTTGAAATATACGTCGAAATGCATGCTAGACTAGGTGTTTTTGTGTGGAATAAAAGGAACTATTAAAATCTAGAACTAGGACTGTGATGTGATGATATTTTATGTCCAAATAATGTATTTTTGATAATATGTATGATTCTTGGTGATTGGAAGCATTATATTACGTTTTAGGCTTAACTAGTCGTAAAAACGTTGACTTTTGGCATGAAGATTAGGCATAATATGGGTCTGAGTTTAATCAATAGTTATGGACTTGTTGTATGTATTATTTACGGCCATATGATGTACAATTGGTTCATAAAGTGATACGTGCGTTTGAACATGTTTTATGATGCCTAAATGGTCACTTATGCGTAGAAATTGCCATGATTTAGAGACTTTTATACCAAGTTGGTTAAATTTGTTTGATTCATGAAATGTGATTTAGGATTTATATACGTATATAAATATGAGTGTTTATGTGCTATTTGGTTATAATTTTAACATTTTGGTTGTTAATTAGTACTTGTTAATGTAATGCGTAATTCACCGTTTTCGTTAAGATCTTAACCGAGTGTTATAATCACCAACTACTCGCGTAAACAAATATTTTCTTAAAAATAATATAAGTCTAGTAGGTTGGATGAACAACTTGCTTGTAGACTTGAGTATCGATTCTTAAAGTGTCTATGGTATTTAGGGCACTATTAGGATTGACTGGACGTTCGTTGGTGTAATTGCACGTACTATCAATTTCGTCGATCAGGTGAGTTTCCACGGCCCCTTTTTAACTTGTTATCATTTTACAAAATCATGGGGGAAATACATGGCTTCGTTCGTTGTATCATGATTTAGTGACTTACTCGTATGTGTTCGTATGATAGTCTCGAGTATGTGTGTTTCGTTGTTGTGTTCATGTGAGTCGTTCATGAATACCCCCTTTCCCATATAATCATTAGCCTTGGGTTAGGCCACAGTGTATATTGGTAGATCTATTTGGGTTTGACAGCCCACACTCGCAATCAGTAGCTCTGATCAAGCGTTTTGGATACGAGTGAATGTATGTTGAATTCGTTTGGTGGGGATTGCTTACTTTATGTAAAGCTTTTGTGTCTTGGTTTGATTATAGCTCTAGGTACTATCATTAAGTTGTATCCCTAGCTAGTTTACAACTTACCATATTGGTTGTCAATGATATCAGATACTGTTGTATGTAATGTTT
Source organism: Flaveria linearis (assembly GCA_024085815.1). NCBI lineage: Eukaryota > Viridiplantae > Streptophyta > Magnoliopsida > Asterales > Asteraceae > Flaveria > Flaveria linearis. Next base: position 46,602,773 of record CM044010.1, on the reverse strand, counting down.
TCGTTAACCCTTGAAACTCGCTCAACTTTATGTTGACTTTTTAAGCATGTATTTCAGGAGCATGGATGGTGGTATGAACTGGGCTTGGGCAAACATGGATGTGGCATCTTTTGGTTTTATTTTGGCTATTAATTCAAAAATACGATCTTTGTGTATGATCGTTGTTAAACAATTCGAACTTTTTCTTATTTTGAAATGTTGTGACAAAATCCTGTGGTTTGTAATTTAAAACTTATGTATTAATGTTTGCCTATATATCATGATGGTTTCTAACTATGTCATCGCCATGCTTAACGCATATACAATTCCGCTGTGATATTCAACGTTGTTTTTGGGGTGTGACAGAAGTTGGCAGCAGAGCCAATGGTTATAGCAAACTAGAAAAGGATTTTTTTTAAAAAAAAATTATCTAGACTATAACTTTTTATAAAAGAAGAAAGTTTTGGGGATTTTGGGAAAAAGGCGTGTTCATAACATTTGCCCTTAGTAGACGTAAGATTATATTTAAATTGTCTGAATTAAGTATGCCATACTTTAGGTGCCGTGTATGAAGATTTAAACTGATACATTTGTTGGTTAGCATGCATAAGTGCTATATTGAGTTTGGATTCATATGATGAAATTGTTTGCATGCATAAGTGCTTACATGTAATTTGAATGCCATATGAGACATTGTTTGCATGCGTAAGTGCTACAATCGAGCTTGAATTCATATGATGAAATTGTTTGCATGCGTAAGTGCTTACATATAAGTTGACTCTGGAATATTCTAGTTGTTGCATGATTTCATGATCATATACTGGATAAGTTGTTAATCTAGTATAATTACCCTTTGTCATAGATGTCAACAAACCCGAGTGATAAGGATCAGGAGTCTAAGGTCCCGCAGGTTGAGAGATCATCGCTTACGTCCAGTTTTTATGATGATCTCAGTGCCTTTGCACCCGCTATGTCACCTCATGCTAGTGATCCTAGTAACAGGAATGGGTGGATCGAGGAGTCCGAAGAAGAGGAGCCCATTGAAGTTCCATCCGAAGATGAGACAGAGCCTGTAGTTCCTATGGTTGATGTTGTTGAGGACTCTAGTAATAGTGATGATAGTGATTAGAGTTCTGGGGATAGTGATTCTAGTGATGCTAGATCTAGTGGGGATGGTTATGTTAATGATGATAGTGATGATGAGTGTAGGGATGACGTTAAGGAGGTTGAGTTGTCTACTGGTGAACTAAGGAAGAGAGCTAGCACTCCTATTCGAGCTAGTACTACAGGGATGCGTCCGTCACGTAGGTCATTCCGTTTATTCCCTGAAGGACATAAAATGAAGATCATTCCACGAAATGTCGTGTTACAACACAAAAAGAGGACCATTGCTGATAGGGATGTAGATGGAGAGACAATAGGATATGTTGTGGAGCGACCCCTTAAGAGGACACGTGCATGTGTGGCTAGGAAATGGGAATGGTTAGGAGATCGAGTTCAGAGGTGGACCGATGAAGAGGGTATACCAGTGATTAGAGGAGTTGGAGAGTCTTCTGACTCGAGAGCAATACCCCTGACGAGGCAGCCGATGGAGAGGACTGTGCCTCTACTAGCTGCTAGGTGCGTCCGGTTAGAGAGCAGGTTAGACTCGCTGGAGATGAGGACTGGCGAAGCTAGTGATGTCAGGTTGGATGAGCTAGATGGTAGACTGGGTACGTTAGAGGAAGAGAAGGTAGTGGATGATGATGCACAGGCGCAGATGCCACAGGATCCAACTGTTGGAGGAGAAGATGCTCGAGATGCAGAGAAAGTTGATCGCTACTGAAGCCAAGATCGAGGACGTGATACTGACAGCTGATGTGACCAGGATGAGGTTGGATGCCTCAAGAGTTAGAGAGATGGATGCAAACCGTCATGTGCGAGTGATGGAGCAGCATGTGAGGGTTACCATGCCACTCATGGTAGTTTGCGTTCTACTTCTCATGGTTACCGCATGTTCGGGAGTTTATTTTAGCGTAAGCTATCCAGGAGCTAGGCGCGGATTTCCATGATTGGCTTATTTCCAGTTGTCTATTTCATTTCAACATTGTAATTGTTGCGTGAAACAATTTATTAACTCGCGTAAAAACATGTACTTGTTAGGGGATGGCATTTGACCGCCCCAGTATTTTGGTTGGGCCAAGTTGTTCTTTTGGCATTTGATGAAAAACAAGTAACATTGGTTTTTGGGTTAATTTTTGGATGAATGAAATGTGATGAATGGTTATGTTATGATGTTATGGTTAAATTTCTTTGCTTACATACGCGACTGATTCGGATATTGCATGATATATCGACTCACTTATATCATGATTGTTATGTTATAAATGAAAAACCATGGCTCCAAGACGGGAAACCCACGGAAACCCACTTCCACAAACTGCTGAGGAATTAGCTCAATTGATTGCGCAACACGTTCAAGCTGCCGTCGTCCAACATAATGCAAATCAAGGGAACCAAAATGAAGGATGCAGCTACAAGACCTTCCAAGCATGCCAGCCAAAGAATTTTGCTGGGACAGAAGGACCAGTTGGAGTTCTCCGCTGGATAGAGAAGATGGAAGCAGTTATGATGATCAACAACTGTACGCCAGCTCAGCGCGTGAAGTATGCAACAAGTTCACTCCAAGATGAGGCGTTAACTTGGTGGAATGCACAAATCCAGGCTTTAGGTGAGGTGCCTACCTATGCACTCACCTGGGACGAATTCAAAGCTTTGTTGATGAAGGAATACTGTCCGCGTAATGAGATTCGAAAGGTTAAAGCCGAGTTTTGGAACCTCTCGATGGAAGGAGCAGATGTTCGTGGATACACTACACTATTCAATGAAATGGAAAGAATTGTACCCCATCTCGTAACCCTTGAGTACAAGAGAATCGAACGCTACATTTAGGGATTGGTGCCTCAGATTCGTAGCATGGTGACATCATCAAACCCTACTACTTACCAGGAAGCAGTGCAGCTAGCGCATACCCTGACCGATGATGCTGTACGAATGGGAACGTTAAGGAAAGCGAGCACAGGGAAGAAGCCAATGGAAATTTGTGAGAGTCCAATGGAGAAGGAAAAGTCAGTTTATTCTGGAAGGAGGAAATGGTCCGAAGGTTCAGGAAGTCATTCTGGAAACTTTCGCCGAAAGATGAGAGGATCTGGTAGGATGTATACTACTAATGAAGAAAAAGAAACCAAGGACCTAACCCTAAGTGCAACAAATGCAAATACTACCATACAGGCCCCTGCAACGTATGTGAATGCTATGGAAAGTTTGGACACCGAATAAGAGATTGTCGAGTAAAGTTGGACGAGAGGAAAGAAAATCAGAACCAAGGTTGCTATGAATGTGGAGTGTTTGGACACTTTAAGAAGGAATGTCCTAAGTTGAAGGAACAGGAAGCCCGTGGCAGAGCATTCTTGATGGAGGCGAAGAAAGCTCGTAAAGATCCCTCCATTGTCACCGGCACATTTCTAGTTAATAACCGTTATGCTTACGTATTATTCGATACTGGAGCCGATAGAAGTTTTGTTTCTAGAAACTTCGAGTGTTTCCTTGACTCACAATCTAGTAAGTTGAATAAGAAGTACTCGATTGAGTTAGCTAATATGAAACTAATAGAAACTAACGAGGTGTATAGGGATTGTACTATACTCTTAGGAGACCACACGTTTAGAATTGGCCTTTTGCCTGTAGAATTGGGAAGTTTCGATGTTGTAATAGGGATGGATTGGCTATCGAAGAATCGTGCTGAAATCGTATGTCATGAGAAAGTAGTCAAGTTGCCCCTCGATAACGGAGAGCCATTAGAGATTCAAGGTGATGAAAGTGCTCCGTTAAAGATTGTGAATGTGATGAAGGCATAAAAGTATTTAAGGAAAGGATATGCAGCTTTTCTAGCCCATGTAATCGACACGAGAGCCGAGGAGAAGAAGCTAGAGGAAATACCGATAGTGCGCGACTGTCCGGAAGTGTTTCCTGAGGAGTTGCCTGGGTTGCCGCTGCAACGGTAAGTTAAATATAATATCGACTTATTACCAGGAGCAGCGCCAATTGCACGATCTCCATATCGGTTAGCGCCACCTGAAATGCAGGAGTTATCCTAGCAATTGCATGAAATGTTGGATAAAGGATTTATAAGACCAAGCTTCTCGCCTTGGGGAGTGCCAGTCTTATTTGTGAAAAAGAAGGATGGATCGATGAGGATGTGCATCGACTACAGAGAACTGAACAAGTTAACCATCAAGAACCGTTACCCTTTGCCAAGAATATATGACTTGCTTGACCAATTGCAAGGATCGAGTTACTATTTAAAGATAGATTTGCGCTCTGGGTATCACCAGTTGAGAATTGCTGAGGAAGATGTCCTAAGACAGCGTTTCAAACGCGATATGGTCACTATGAATTCATGGTCATGCCCTTTGGACTGACAAACGCCCCTGCTGTATTCATGGATCTCATGAATAGGGTGTGCAGACCGTATCTGGATAAATTTATAATCGTGTTCATAGATGACATACTTGTATACTCGAAAACTAAGGAGGAACATGAACAACATCTGAGGTTGCTTTTGGAGTTACTAAAGAACGAGAAGTTATATGCAAACTTTCCAAGTGCGAGTTCTGGATTCGAGAAGTTCAATTTCTTGACATGTCATCAATGCTTAAGGCATACACGTTGACCCCGCCAAAATTGAGCAATTAAGAATTGGGAAATACCAAGAAACCCAACCGAGGTACGACAATTCCTTGGATTGGCAGGATATTATCGGAGATTTATTAAGAACTTCTCAAAGATAGCACAGCCGTTGACTGCATTGACACAGAAGAACAAGGAGTATATTTGGTATGAGGAGCAAGAGGAAGCGTTTCAATTGCTCAAGGAAAAGTTATGTAGTGCTCCTATTTTGTCACTTCCTGAAGGGACTGACGGATTCGTGGTATACTATGATGCCTCGCACCATGGACTAGGATGTATTCTGATGCAAAACAATAAAGTGATCGCTTATGCATCACGACAACTTAAAGTGCATGAGCAGACCTACACGACTCATGATTTGGAGTAAGGAGCAGTAGTTTTCGCACTCAAGATTTGGAGACACTACCTATATGGTTCGAAGTGTACAATCTTTACAGATTACAAGAGTCTCCAGCACATCTTTGAACAGAAAGAGCTCAATATGAGACAACGACGTTGGGTGGAATTGCTCAATGACTATGACTGTGATATTCGTTATCACCAAGGTAAGGCCAACGTTATGGCCGATGCCTTAAGTAGAAAAGAGCGTGCGAAACCCTTGCGTGTGCGTACACTAGGGTTGACCATCCAAACAAATCTCACAGCTCAGATCCGTGACGCTCAACGTGAAGGTTTGAAAGAAGAGAAATTGAAGGATGAGAATCTCCATGGAATGATTCGAGAACTTGTACCTAAGTCTGATGATACGTTATACTTCATGAATAGAATATGGGTACCCCTTAAGGGAAATTTGCATGAATTGGTACTGGATGAAGCTCATAGATCTAGATATTCGATTCACCCAGGATCGGATAAGATGTACAAGGATCTTAAGGAACATTACTGGTGGCCGAATATGAAAGGAGATATTGCTGAGTACGTTGGTAAATGTTTGACTTGCGCAAAACTCAAAGCTGAGTACCAGAAACCGTCCGGACTTCAACAGCCAGTGATTCCTCAATGGAAATGGGATCGTATCGCTATGGATTTCGTCACCAAGTTACCCAGCACAAAGAGTGGTTATGACACCATTTGGGTAATTGTGGACCGTTTGACGAAATCGGCACATTTCCTACCTATTAGAGAGTCCTATCGTATGAAGAAGTTGGCCAGCATTTATCTCAAAGATGTTGTGTCCCGACGTGGAGTGCGATTTCGATTATCTCTGATAGAGATAGCCGCTTTACATCAAGATTCTAGAAAGCATTGCAGAAAGCCCTAGGTACAAAGCTAGATATGAGTATGGCTTATCATCCACAGAGAGACGGTCAAAGTGAAAGAGTTATTCAGATCTTGGAAGATACGTTGCGCGCTTGTGTAATAGATTTTGGTGGTAGTTGGGATACTCACCTACCGTTAGCTAAATTTTCCTATAGCAACAACTATCAAACTAGTTTAAAGGCCGCACCATTCGAAGCTCTTTATGGGAGAAAATGTCGTTCTCCACTATGTTGGAATGAGGTTGGTGATAAACAAATGATAGGACCTGAGATCATCCAGGAGACAACATACAAGATCTCTAAGATAAAGGATTGATTGAAAGTCACACAGGACAGACAGAAAAAGTATGCCGACCGAAGGAGAAAACCGTTGGAATTCAAGGTTGGAGATGGAGTTCTGCTGAAAGTCTCCCCTTGGAAAGGAGTTGTTAGGTTTAGCAAGCATGACAAACTTAGCCCCTGGTATATTGGTCCATACAAGATCGTAGCCCGTGTAGGCCCCGTTGCATATCGTCTAGAGTTACCGCGTGAATTGAAAGGTGTGCATAATGTGTTCCATGTGTCCAATCTAAGGAGGTGTTTGTCTGATAAAATGCCTATTATTTCTCCGAAAGAAGTTTGCCTTGATGATAAACTTCAGTTTCGTGAAGAACCTGTTGAGGTTACTAATTAGAAGGAAAGTAAGACTAGACGTAGTCGTATTCGCCTAGTGAAAGTGAGATGGAACTCGAGACATGGACCTGAGTATACTTGGGAACGGGAAGACATGATGAAACGAGAGTACCCGAACTTATTCAAGACAAATCGTAACCCTACCTCTTAGAAAAATTTCGAGATGAAATTTCTTTAAGGAGGGAAGGCTGTGATGACCCTTGATTTCCGGGTAATTTCCCTAGAAACCCTAGATCTTGATTTCTATGCTCAGTCTTATTTTAGAATATATAGCACTAAATAAACTAATCTAAAGATTGATTAGAGTCCTACGTGTGTTTACGTTTCTATTTCATGCGTGTTCGACCATGAAAACCTGAGACCGGCAAATGTCTGAAATAAACGCCACTACGAACCGACCGAGAAATAAATATTAACGTCACAGGTATAAATGAGAATTTGGCCTAATTTAATCTTAGTTAAACTAATATTAATGTTATTATGTGAGGAAACGACTATCATAACGAGAAAACCCGATAACAGTATCTACGCGCCTTAGTGCTACGAGATGGCTCAATCTAGCGGATAAACAATAAAATGCCCAAGTGGACGATAAAACCAAGATATGGGGCATGTAAATAGTCGTTTTGGACTAGAATTTCGCAAAGAATTAGAATTTAACGTGTTTGGGTTTTGAAAGTCGGGTCAAGACCGGAGAAAAATGAAAGAGACCGTTCGACTACCCCTCCCCCTCCTTACCTGTGGCCGCCCCCTCCTCCTTCCCTCTCCTCCCCTATATAAACCCCTCTCCCCCCTCATTTCACTTCTTTACTTCATTTCAATAGAACAAAGTCACTCTCTCCCTCTTTTCTTCTACAACCTACGGCCAACACCACCATACCACCACCATTTTCATTTTTGTTCCATTTTCTTTGGAGATCTTCACTTGGAACTCGAGGTATAAGCATATTAGAGCAAAAGAAGGCTCGTTGGTGGTGTATCTAGAAGAAAAACCGCCATTCTACGTTCTTTTTTGTGAAAATAGCTTGCTAAGACTAAGGTAACCTTAATCTTTTGTTTTAGTTACGTTTTTATACGAAAATGACTACCTAAAAGCTGTAGATTGTTCATCCAAGTAAGATTTTGGGAAAAATCTGTTTTGAAACAGAAAATATGGAATAAAAATGAGATGTATATGTGTATGTATGTGTTCGTACGTGTGCATGTATGTGTGTCGAAGTTTGGATGCTAGATTGTTACTTGATGATGCGTTGTTGATGTTGAATCGTCCATGCAAGTAGATTAAAGTATGAAATCTGTTATAAATCATCTATTGTGACATTTTGATGAAGGTTTACATGTATTAAGTGTGTCTATGGATGACCGTATGCATGCATGTGTGTATGTTGATGTTTGAGTGTTTGTTCTTGCAAAAATTGAAGGTTTATGATTAGATTTGAACATGCAAGTATGGATAACGTTACGGATGGTTCAGAACAGAATATTTCAGTGTTTTGTTGAAGGATTTTGATGGATTTAATGTGTGTATGAATGTCGTATATATATATATATATGCATGTATTGGTTTATATCTTGCAAAATGTGATGAAATAAGACTTGATCTTTGACATGCAACAAGCTGTTTTGTTATGGATAGTTTAGAACAGTAAGTTGGGGTATAATGTAGCATGAAAACATGATAGATTGTGGAGGGATCATTGATTGGTTGATTTGAATGATTATGGTTGAAATTTACGTTGAAATGCATGCTAGACAGATCATAATATGGACTTGTTGGGTCTGAGTTGTTGGTCGTAAATAATACATACAACAAGTCCATAACCAATTGTACCTCATATGCGTATATATATATATATATATATATATATATATATATATATATATATATATATATATATATATATATATATATATATATATATATATATATATATATATATATATATATATGCATGATCATTGTGGACGGATCATAATATGGGTCTGAGTTTAATCAATAGTTATGGACTTGTTGTATGTATTATTTACGGCCATATGAGGTATAATTGGTTCATAAAGTGATACGTGCGTTTGAACATGTTTTATGATGCCTAAATGGTCACTTATGCGTAGAAATTGTCATGATTTAGAGACTTTTATACCAAGTTGGTTAAAGTTGTTTGATTCATGAAATGTGATTTAGGATTTATGTATGTATATAAATATGAGTGTTTATGTGCTATTTGGTTATAATTTTCACATTTTGGTTGTTAATTAGTACTTGTCAAAGTAATGCGTAATTCACCCTTTTCGTTAAGATCTTAACCGAATGTTATAATCACCAACTACTCGCGTAAACAAATATTTTCTTAAAAATAATATAAGTCTAGTAGGTTGGATGAACAACTTGCTTGTAAGACTTGAGTATCGATTCTTAAAGTGTCTATCGTATTTAGGGCACTATTAGGATTGACTAGACGTTCGTTGGTGTAATTGCACGTACTATCAATTTCGTTGATCAAGGTGAGTTTCCACGGCCCCTTTTTAACTTGTTATCATTTTACAAAATCATGGGGGAAATACATGGCTTCGTTCGTTGTATCGTGATTATGTGACTTACTCGTATGTGTTCGTATGATAGTCTCGAGTATGGGTGTTTCGTTGTTGTGTTCATGTGAGTCGTTCATGAATACCCCCTTTCCTATATAATCATTAGCCTTGGGTTAGGTCACAATGTATATTGGTAGATCTATTTGGGTTTGACAGCCCACACTCGCGATCAATAGCTCTGATCAAGCGTTTTGGATGCGAGTGAATGTATGTTGAATTCGTTTCATGGGGATTGCTTACTTTATGTAAAGCTTTCATGTCTTGGTTTGATTATAGCTCCAGGTACTATCATTAAGTTGTATCCCTAGCTAGTTTACAACTTACCACATTGTTTGTCAATGATATCTGATACTGTTGTATGTAATGTTTTCGTAAACCCGTGAAACTCGCTCAACTTTATGTTTACTTTTTAAGCATGTATTTCAGGTACATAGGAGCATTGATGGTGGTATGAACTGGGCTTGGGCAAACGTGGATGTGGCAACTTTTGGTTTTATTTTGGCTATTAATTCAAAAAACGATCTTTGTGTATGATCGTTGTTAAACAATTTGAACTTTTTCTTATTTTGAAATGTTGTGACAAAATCCTATGGTTTGTAATTTAAAACTTATGTTTTAACATTTGCCTATATATCATGTTGGTTTCCAACTATGTCATCGCCATGCTTAACGCATATACAATTCCGCTGCGATATTCAACGTCGTTTTTGGGGTGTGACAATTCTTGAGTCAAGAATGTTCAAAGATGCTTATGGAGTGTTTTGGATGAATTTTAGGTAGGAGTGTATCGATTTTCATAGGTAATTTGTGTGGTTTCATGTGTGGTGTTCCATTCAGTTTGAGTATTAGATCCTATGATGCATTTGTAATTTATTATGTGATTTTAGTGAGTATTATAATCTGATTTGATTAAATCAGGTTAGGAGTGTGTTGAAAATGTTTGAGAATCAAAACTCCATAGCATTGGAGGTCGTTGTGAAAAGTTAAGAACTATCCATGCGAGAACTATTGTTCATTAATGTTTTTTATAAGTATTTCCTTTCCATGCATTTTGTTAATCTTTCTTGCATACTTTAATGCACCAATCTGTAGATGCATATTTTTAATGAAATTCAAGGAAATACTATGTACTACGGCGTGTTAACTTAATTTCACTCTTTTTTCACTAATGACACATCAGGTTTCTTGTTTGGCATTTGATTAGTTACATTCGGTAACTTTAGTTTCATTCTAGATTCTTATTGAGTGAATACGAGTTGCTAGTCGGTCCTTTAAAACTATTATCCTAGCCTTTATGCTCAATAAATGATTTTTTGAATCAACAATTATCATTTTAAATGATTTTAGTGGATTCTTGATTCAAGTGTGTTCAAAGGTGGTTATGGAGTGTTTTGGATGAATTTTGGGTCGGAGGGGATCAATTTTCAAGGGTCATTTGTATGGTTTCATGTTCGATGTTGCATTTTTAATGATTTTAGTGGATTCTATATTCGGCCGGCCCCCCTCCCCCAATCCCTCTTCTCCCTTGAAGCCCACAAACACCACCACTACACTCCATCCTTCTCTTTTCGCCATACATGCAACCACCCATATTTTAACCTCTTCTTGTTGGGTTTGTTAGAACACTAAAACATAGTTTAACCTTTTAAACTTTCAGAAAACGCAGTTGATGTTAAGGATTATAACAAGTTTATAATCTGAAAATTTTGTGTTCTAAATGTAGTTTTAAGATGGAAAACAAAACCCAAAACAATAGGATCTTAAATATGTGAATGGACAAGCTATGAACATACACAAATGTACATAAAATCACAGCCATATGAAGCTGTGATTTGATACCTTTCTCCAGCAGAAAATCGACCAAGATGAAAGAGATTTGAGATGCTTCAAATGGCTAAGAACTCAAGTGTAGAGGTCCTCAAGTGTCTATACCCCAAGCTCTTGCAATACACCTTCTTGTTAGGAAGATTCAACACCTTAATGAACACAAAACAGCCCTCAAAAACCCTGATGCTGCTGCCCTTTGGCCGAAGCTGTTAGAGAAAGATAGAGAGAGTTTTTTTTCTTAGTTGCATGTGTGTTTGAATGAGAAGTATATAGAGAGTATTTCTAGTTAGTGGAACTAGTTAGCATGTGTGTGGTCAACTTGGTGGAACACTAGGAGCATGGGTATGCATGTGTTTCTCTTACCAAGAGAATAAGGAACAAAATAAAGCTACACACACATGCACATGCATGCATGCTACGGGTTTGAGTAAAAAAAAAGAGTCTTCCCCTCTTTTTTTATAAACTTCAAATAATAACACACATGTATTATCTAGTATTTTAGCTAGTTTATACAATTAACCAATTAATTGTATAAGTAGTATACTCTCATTATTATTTGGTGTTATACAACTAATTTAAATAACACTACAAATAATATTATTGAACAAAATATCCTAATAAATTGTTCCATCTCATATGCAACTTATTTAGAAAAACCCATTTTCTAAATTGGTGTAAATATTTAATTGTATGATCATATCACCAATTAAATATTAATTGGTGTTTGCTAAGCTTGTTATTGGGTATAACCCGACTTGGATCATAACGTACTAACCACATCAATATTTTATGTGTCTTGGGCACATAGAATCCTACAATCTCCCACTTGCCCAAGATTCATAGAAGATTGATGCAAGCAGTAAATGACGCCTAACAACGGTTTACTACCCTTAATACGCATGACTTATAGCCATTCAATAACATCATCTCATTCAAGTACCCTACTTGAAATGATTTAGGAGAATCAATCATCTATCCTTTTGTTATAGATGTCATGTTAAATCCAAGAACATAGAATGATCATTCCTTGTTGATTTAACTTAATCAGGCCTTAGACATCTAACTCTCAACGAATAAGAGGAACAAATTCCATCTTGACTACATACGTTTCTCACAAACACCTCGTGTTATACCTGAACATACCCTTATGTACTGTCCACTATTTCAGGACAGTGAAGAATTAGCTCAAGGTATAATACTTAGTGAATATCAAAATCCAATATGTATCTCAGGTCGGAGGATAGCAAATGATATTCGCCTTTACTCAAATTTACTTATGATCAATCGATTAGATTCCATGTAGTAAAATTTGAGATGCGGGTTAGTCCAATATTTGTATCCCACAAATATCTATGAACCTTGGTAGCAACCCATTGCTCTATATTCATCCTTATGAATATCAACCAATCCAAGTTCATAATAGTCTTACCCTCACACTTGTTCCCACAAGTTTGAACGACTACGGACATTTAGAGTAATTAATTTACTCATGGATTAAACATGCTAAATTGGAACATTAATTGAAACATTATAACCAAATAATCTTATTCAAATAATAAAAGTTCCACATATCCAAATACAAAATATACAGATCAAATCCAGTCACTAGAATATCGAAGTCCCATGGCACAAGTATGACCTTCATGCTTTGCCTTTTCAAGGAGCTTCGTGAGAGGATCCGCAATGTTTTTATCCGTGTGAACTTTGCGAATACATATCTTTCCCTTTTCAACTTCATCTCGTATATAGTTGAATCTCCGCTCAATGTGCCTAGTCTTTTGATGAGCACGGGGTTCCTTGATTTGAGCAATTGCACCCTCGTTATCACAAAAGATCTCTAGGGGGTCCTGAATGGAAGGGACAACCCCTAGATCGGCAATGAATTTCTTCAACCATGCAGCTTCTTGAGCTGCCAATGAGGCGGCGACGTATTCTGATTCTGTAGTTGATAGAGCCACCACATCCTGCTTGGAGCTCTTCCAAGAGACCGCTCCTCCATTTAGAATGAAGATGTATCCCGATTGTGACCGAGAATCATCACGATCGGTTTGGAAACTCGCATCCGTGTAACCTTTTATAACGAGTTCCTCGTCACCAGATCCATAGATTAGGAACATATCTCTTGTCCTCCTTAGGTATTTAAGTATGTTCTTAACAACCATCCAATGACTGTTTCCAGGATTTTGCTGGTAACGGCTTGTCATGCTTAAGGCGCATGACACGTCCGGTCGAGTGCATATCATTGCATACATGATGGATCCAATAGCAGATGCGTATGGGATTCCCTTCATTTTATCTTGCTCATCCTTTGAGCTTGGACATTGAGACGTACTCAACATCGTTCCTCTTTGAATAGGTACGGTGCCTTTCTTAGAGTTTTCCATCTTGAACCTTTTCAAGATCTTATCAATGTATGCACTTTGATTCAAACCAATCAACCGCCTTGATCTATCCCTATAGATCTTTATTCCCAGAATATAGGCGGCTTCACCAAGATCCTTAATGGAAAAACAACTTCCAAGCCAGGTTTTTACACCTTCCAAGGTTGGAATGTCATTTCCAAATAGTAGTATGTCATCAACATACAATACTAGGAAGGTTATTGTGCTCCCACTAGCCTTCTTATACACACAAGCTTCATCAGCGTTTTTGATGAAGCCAAATTTCTTCACTTCCTCATCAAAACGATGATTCCAGCTTCTCGATGCTTGTTTCAATCCATAGATTGATTTCTTTAACTTGCATACCTTATTAGGATGTTTTGGATCAACAAAACCTTCAGGCTGAACCATATAGACATCTTCCTCAAGATATCCATTTAGGAAAGCGGTTTTGACATCCATTTGCCAAATCTCATAATCATAATGAGCAGCTATGGCAAACAATATCCTTATAGACTTTAGCATCGCAACAGGTGAGAAGGTTTCATCATAATCAACCCCTTGAGTTTGAGTGAAACCCTTTGCTACAAGTTTAGCTTTATAAGTATCCAAGTTTCCATGCATATCAGTCTTCTTCTTGAAAACCCACTTACTTCCAACTACCTTGGAGTTAAGAGGTGGTACAACCAAGTCCCATACTTGATTGTCATACATGGATTGCATCTCAACGTTCATGGCTTCAAGCCATTTGTCACAATCCGTATTGGACACTGCATCATGGTATGTGGTTGGTTCATCAGAATCTACCACATAGCATACATCCATAAAAAATCCATATCTTTCAGGTGGGTTACTAGTTCTAACACTTCTGCGAACGTCTTGTGTGTATTGATCAACCCCTTGATCTTCCTCAACATCCTCATGTTGAGTGCTAGTTTCAACCAAACGTGTATAGGGTTGTGGTTCTTGATCCTCTTCAAGATCCACTGTTCTACTGCCAGCTCCTTCAATAAGGAACTTTGCTTCTAAGAACTCACCCTTTCTGGCAACAAACACCTTTTGTTCCAGTGGATCATAGAAATAATATCCCATAGAATCTCTAGGATATCCAACAAAGATACACTTGGTAGATCGGACTTCCAATTTGTTTGGGGTGGGAGTCTTAACATAAGCCTCACATCCCCAAACCCTTAAGTATGATAGGGATGGAACTCTTCCATGCCATATCTCAAAAGGTGTCCTTTCCACCTTTTTGGTTGGGGCCATATTTAGAATACGAGCCGCGGAGAGCAAAGCGAAACCCCAAAATGATAGAGGTAATGTGCTTCTAGCCATCATAGATCGAACCATATCCAATAGGGTTCGATTCCTCCTCTCAGACACACCATTATGTTGTGGTGTTCCAGGTGGAGTGAGTTGTGAGATAATCCCACAACTCCTAAGATGATCTTGAAAAACATCACTTAGGTATTCACCGCCTCTATCGGTACGGAGAACTTTAATTGATTTGTTGAGTTGATTTTCTACTTCATTCTTGAAGATTTTGAACATTTCAAAAGCTTCATCCTTGTGCCTTAATAAGTACACATACCCATAGCGACTATAATCGTCGATAAAGGTAATGAAGTATCTCTCACCATTCCTAGTTATTGGCTTAAAAGGACCACATACATCCGAATGTATGATGCCTAATAAATCTTTTGCCCTTTCGTTAGTTCCACTAAAGGGTGCCTTAGTCATTTTTCCTTGTAAACAAGATTCACATACATCAAATGAATCACATTCATTTGTTTTTAAAAGACCATTCTTTTGAAGCGTTTGTATACGTTTCTTGTTTATATGACCAAGATGGCAATGCCAAAGGTAGGTATCACTCAAATCTAATTTGAGTCTTTTGGTGGTTGCTTGGTATATAGAGCTATCATATGTTGCGTTTTCATGAACTAATTCATAAATACCATTACAAGGTATAGCCTTAAAAATAAAATACATGATTTAAAGAAACATGAATATCATTGTCAACAAACTTGAAATCATAATCATATTGTCTTAAACGGGAAACAGAAATTATGTTCCTAGTCAAGCTAGGAGCATATAATACATTACTTAAAATAACTTCCAAACCACTTGGAAGCTTCAAAATGTAGTCTCCTTGGGCTTCCACATGAACCTTTGCACCATTGCCCATGAAGAGACTTATTTCCCCTTTAGCATAATGCTCATTTCTTCTGAACCCCTGCAACAAATTACAAATGTGAGTTCCACATCCGGTATCTAATACCCATGTGTTAGAAGAAATAACATTTAGCTCAATATGTATCATGTAAATTATACCTGAGGTTTGCCCCGCATCCCTCTTTTCTCTCAACTCTTTGAGATAGACTGGACAATTTCTCATCCAATGCCCTATCTCACCACATTTGAAGCATGGGTCGTTGACGGCAACCTTTTGCTTCTTCTCCTTAGGCTTTGGAGGTTGCGCCCTAACAGCCTTCTTCCCCTTTCCCCAAACTTGCCCCTTTCCTTTGGCACCAGTCGCCTTAGGAGGGGGTAGAGACTTTCTCTTTTTCCCACCTTCATTTATGGTGAGAACGGGTAAAACTCTCTTACCCATTCCCGCCTCAGCTGATTTGAGCATAGAATGAAGTTCATTTATGCTCTTGTCCCATCCGTTCATGTTGTAGTTCATGACGAATGCCTCAAACCTTTTAGTTAGGCCATTAAGGATCAAATCCGTGGCCAACTCTTTTGAGACGGGACAGTTCAGCCTTTCAAGGCGGTCGATGTGGCTTTTCATCTTAAGAACATAAGATGAAACTGATTGGGATTCCTCCATCCGACATGCATTAAGCGCTTGAACCGTTTCGTAGCGCTCCACTCTAGCTTGTTGCTGGAACGTTTCCCGCAACTGAGTGATCATGTCATAAGCTCCATGGAGCTCATACTCCTTTTGGAGTTCGGGTGTCATACTTGCTAACATTAGGCAAGAGACTTGGACGGAGTCTTCTACATATCTAACCCAATCATTATATGCTTCCACATCTTCCTCGTTAGGTTCATCGGGGATGGGGTCATCAAGGATGTAGGCCCGCTTTTCTTGTTTGAGAACAATTCTCAAGTTGCGGTACCAATCCATGAAATTGTTAGGTGTTAGACGATCCCTTTGAAGGATCGCGCTTAGGGATTGGTTGTTTTGGTTTGGTACATCATTATTAGCGTTGTTGTTGTCGGCCATCTACAAGATTTTACAAAGTTCTATTAGTAATCGTTGATATAATTATATTTCATTTATTAATACCCTTTATGTCTCATAGACCATTAATAAATAAAATTTTAGAATCCAACGTTATATTTAAATATTGGTTAGGTGACCTTTATCCCATTATTTAAATAAACAAGGTAGTCATAAATGACAATTACAACCTATTGTAACTTCTAGTGGTATGGGATCGTTTGAACATCTCATGTTTATAACGGCATGTTTATCCCATCAACACCTTTTATAAAATATATTTTAGGTGATCCATTCAATATATTTTACAAATTAAGTCGTCCTACTTACACACACGTGTGAGTTTACTATATAAGTGGTTAGGTGACCTTTATCCCACAAGTATGGTATTCTCACCTCAAGTTACAAGTTCCCTCAAAGTGGTTAGGTGACCTTTATCCCACTAGGAGTTTGCAAGTAACCTAAGTGTTGTGTAAAAGGATGGTGTTTAACTTGTTTGTTAAATGTTTAGAGGTTTCATAATTCTAGTTTAGAAAACTCTATGTACTTGTATTTGCATGCTTTCAAATACAAGGTACCCTATGGTTCCTTGATTAAAACCTATTTTAATCTTTTAAAATCATTAAACCATTTTAATAACCTTATATAAACTTTTAGAACCATCAATTTTCAGCTTGTTAAGATGTTAATGATTTTGTTATTCATGTCAAAACATCAACCATTCAAACAAACAACAAACATTTAAACAAGCATAAACATTAACAATCATATGTGCATAACCATAGCCCTTATGTTGACAACACTTGTTTGCCATCACAAGTGTTGTCATTTGGTCTTTCTAAGGATCAAACACATCAAAAGGTCCAAGAACCTCCCACTAGAAACCGCATCCAAATACTCCATGTTTCTTGTGTCTTCTCTTTGTGCTTTTGTCACGTCCTTCTTCATATTACAAGAAATAATGTCCTAATACAAGATTTCTAGAAATATGAAAATAACTAATCTATTTATTACATCCCAATAACAAATAAATTACACTTGGAACAAAAACCAAATAATAGATTATACAACCAAATTGAATGAATGAATACAACCATCATAAATATCCAAACAATCACAAGGTCAATGGCTAGGTTATGCACTAAAACATCCAATGATCAAATCATCAAAATATATAATGAAACCCCACTTAAAACCTTTAAATTTCAGCCAACATAAACTGAAATTTTTGGTTTTAAATATTGTCCAAACAATCAACATATCAACATACATATCTTTCAAGGTTTAATCACAAGCATGTGTAATATAACCTTGAAAGTTGGGGTTTCAACAAGACATAATATTCCAGCCCAAAAAACAGCCTATAACATGTCTAATAACATCTTTTAAAACCAATTTCAAAAGATAAAACAAGCAAGTCATCCACATAACCGGCTCTTGATGCCATTGTTGGGTTTGTTAGAACACTAAAACATAGTTTAACCTTTTAAACTTTCAGAAAACGCAGCGGATGTTAAGGATTATAACAAGTTTATAATCTGAAAATTTTGTGTTCTAAATGTAGTTTTAAGATGGAAAACAAAACCCAAAACAATAGGATCTTAAATATGTGAATGGACAAGCTATGAACATACACAAATGTACATAAAATCACAGCCATATGAAGCTGTGATTTGATACCTTTCTCCAGCAGAAAATCGACCAAGATGAAAGAGATTTGAGATGCTTCAAATGGCTAAGAACTCAAGTGTAGAGGTCCTCAAGTGTCTATACCCCAAGCTCTTGCAATACACCTTCTTGTTAGGAAGATTCAACACCTTAATGAACACAAAACAGCCCTCAAAAACCCTGATGCTGCTGCCCTTTGGCCGAAGCTGTTAGAGAAAGATAGAGAGAGTTTTTTTTCTTAGTTGCATGTGTGTTTGAATGAGAAGTATATAGAGAGTATTTCTAGTTAGTGGAACTAGTTAGCATGTGTGTGGTCAACTTGGTGGAACACTAGGAGCATGGGTATGCATGTGTTTCTCTTACCAAGAGAATAAGGAACAAAATAAAGCTACACACACATGCACATGCATGCATGCTACGGGTTTGAGTAAAAAAAAGAGTCTTCCCCTCTTTTTTTATAAACTTCAAATAATAACACACATGTATTATCTAGTATTTTAGCTAGTTTATACAATTAACCAATTAATTGTATAAGTAGTATACTCTCATTATTATTTGGTGTTATACAACTAATTTAAATAACACTACAAATAATATTATTGAACAAAATATCCTAATAAATTGTTCCATCTCATATGCAACTTATTTAGAAAAACCCATTTTCTAAATTGGTGTAAATATTTAATTGTATGATCATATCACCAATTAAATATTAATTGGTGTTTGCTAAGCTTGTTATTGGGTATAACCCGACTTGGATCATAACGTACTAACCACATCAATATTTTATGTGTCTTGGGCACATAGAATCCTACACTTCTCCCTCGCTCTCTCTCTCTCTCTCTTAAATTTTAAGCCAAGAACACCCACGAATTCTGCACTTTCCTCTACATTTCCATCCATATTCGAAGAACCCATTCAAGAACAACATTGATTCTTACAAGTTCAAGCTACTAGGTGACCACAATGTTAAGTTTCTTGCAAGAACTTGCAAGAACAAGCAACTCCAGCCCTATTTTGTGAACTAACAGCTTTCCTACCCTGTAAATCTTCTCAAAAACGTGGACCATCTAAAGTGTAAGCACCATTGTACCCGAATAATGCTAATCTTGAGTTTCTCGCCTTTATTCTATCAAAAATCTCACTTTTCTTGTTTCAATAGAAACTTGTTGCTATATTTTCGTTCTCATGGGCCTCACAACTTCATTCAATATATATCTTAAGAAAAATTGGTGGATCTAGGGTTGGTGCACAAGGTTTCACCTTGAAAACCCTCTTTTTATGTGTTTTAGCACCATCTATCCACTTGTTTTGAAAACTCTCCCAACCAAAGTTAAAACCTGCTTAAAAACAGTTTATGAACACTATAAGAACTTTATTTTAAAGTTACAAAAATATTTGGAGACATTAGTGCACAATCTATGATGATTACACACGTGTAAATGGTGTAAAACACCCATTAAAAGCAACATCTAAGCCTTACATGTATAATCCATGAACTAATTCTCATTTCCTGTATTTTAGTGATGTTAAATGTTTGTAAGTTGGTGATGATAGTTGATAATGCAAAAAGAATGGTATAGTAGACAAAACAAGCTTGTTTGGGGACCCGAAAAGTGATAAAATTCTCAAAAATGGTGAAAACTTAAAATTTTAAAAGTTTGAAAAGTTCCAGGCCCTAAAATAAGTATTTTGGTGATAAAATTTTGATTTGGTGATTTATTGGGTTAAAATGTGATGTTTATGGAATTATTTAATAAAAATAAGTCTAAACCAGGAGATTTTTGGATAAAATCCTAAAAATAAAATAAGAAGCCTAAAACTAATAAAGATCACATTATTACAGTAAGTTAGAAACTCTAAATTAAGATTTTAGTGAAAAGTTGGATGAAAACATATTTGGTTGTTCGGTTCCGGGTAAAAACGAGTCGTAAACGGGTTATTCTAAAAACAAAGCTTTTCTATCATAATAGCTCAAAACCACCTTTTAAACTGATTATTAGAAGTCCTTAAAATAATATTTAAAGCCTAGGTGTTAAAATTTAAAAGATTTAAAAGTAGATATTAAAATTGTCGGTTTTACCATAACCGGTAACTAAAAATTTGTGTTTTAAACTTCACTAATTAAATTCTGAAAATTTGGAGTTTAAACAGGCCCATAAGTTATAAAAACATTAAGAAATTAATAAGGGTCATATTTGGTCAAGAATTGCGAAGAAAGCAAACTTTAGGGTAGAAATTGTAAATTTTGAAACTTGGGGGACCCAAGTGTGAAATTTGTAAATGTGACTGAAATTTCAGTTAACATATGATCGAAAAAGCTTATTAAACTTATTGCTACATTAACAAATTCATAAGAAACATATAACTTATCATTCATGTGTTAAAACCCCTAACTTTCATAAAAAGGAAACTTTTTGATACCAACCCTTAAGAAAAGAAACTAAATGAGCTTGTGACCATAAAACACACTTAGTTACACTTTCCGTAGTCCAAGAATATATATATAATTTACTACATATATTCTGATAATAGGGTGTTAGGACTTGGACTTTCTCTGTGCTTAAGGAAAACGTTGTTTGAATTCTAAGGTGAGTTTTAGTAATCCCCTTTTTATTACTGCTTAGGGATGAAACATGCTATGCTTGAACTGAAATCACTATTTTGCTATTGTATGATACCTATATGTTGTGGTTAATATAGTACCTGCTTTTATTTATATCACAATCATTAATTCTTGTGTGAACCACTTGTTTTATATGGGTAGATCTACTTGGCAAATCCTCTACACACAGTGCCTTCCATCATAACCCAATGATACTAGGAAGGGTACCACACTGAGATCATGCGGGGTCATTTGTGTCATGTGACAGGTTTTTATACGAAACAAACAAGTATGTATGATGATGAAAGATAATCAAGAATATACCTTGATGTATGTATGATGTATGCTCATGTACGAAAGTAAAGGAAGTGTTTTGTTGAAAAAGGTATTTTCATATATAAAGTACAAGGTATTTTAAACGCTTTAAAACTAAAACTCACTCAACAATGCTGACTTTTATGCATTTTTAGTTGGCAAGTAATTGATGCTGAGGGTGGCACGTGGGGGAAGCTACTCGGCAGGACAAGACTGACAGTCCGTTCATGCTTAATGATTTTGTTGTATTGTAATGCAACTAATTGATGTTTTTTGTAACCTGAACTTAACATGATGTATTACTTTACAACATTAACTATATGCATGAATGATTTTGCTAACTTAATTCCGCTGTAACGTTTTATGAAATGTGTATTGTTTTTAATATTATTTACGATGAATGTCAGACTGTAAGCGTCCCGGGAACGAGGCCTTACAAGGTGGTATCAGAGCTAAAGTTTAAATGAATTGGGTAAAATATTTTCAAAAACCTAATCTTAAACTGAGAATGGGACTAAAGGAAAGGGAAGCCAGCCCGAGTAGCTACATACCATCAGGTATTTATTTCATCAACGTTAACTGGTATTATGTGCGTGTGCTATTTAATTTATGTTCTATTAGTAGATTTAGATACTGATGTAGTTAGGATAGGAAATGCTTGGGGTATGAAGAGTAAAATAAGTGGCTAATCACAACTGGTCACTGTAATTAGGGACTTACTATACTTGACATAAACTAAGTTATTACCTTGAATGACCGTGTTAGTGTTTGAATCTTATAGTATTTAGAGAATGGTAGGAGGAAGATCATCCAAGGCTTCTAGAGGGGGAGTACGTGGTGGACGTGGTGTGGAAACACATGCCATAAGGAAGGGGGTTAGGACTGCTGAAACAGCCCCTGCAGATCCCCAAAGTACACCAGCATGAGGGCGTTGATGAGAGCGCCAACCTGAGGGCCTCAGTGAAAGAGGCAGTGGTTGAGGAGGTGCACCAAATCATGCAAATGATCCTACCATCTGTGGTGACTGAAGTGATCAAGGTGGTGAGGGAGGATGAAAGGAAGGAAAATAAGGAAAGGATGAAAACTGCTGAGGGAGGAGAAAGAGAACAACCGGAGGTTAAGATGGTTGTCTCGAGTGAGGAGGAGGATGAGGAGTTGTGCATGAAACTGCACGGGGCTGTATCTATGGGGCATTTCAAAGATGCAAGCCCCCAACATTCGATGGGAATGGCAATGCTACTATTGCTCACAGGTGGGTGAGGGAGATGAAGGCGATACTTGACATCAGTGAGTGCCGAGAAGATCAATAGGTGAAGTTTGCCACCCTCTCATTTGTGGATTCAGCTTTATGCTAGTGGGATAACATTGTCTAGGCTGAGGGTAGCAGGGCCATTAGCAGGATGAGACGGCCAGAACTAAAGAATTTGGTGATTGAGGAATTTTTCCCTCTCCGAGAACTCGACAAGATCGAAAGGGAGTTCTTACAGTTAGAGGCGGGAACTATGACCCACTAAAAGTACACCGCCAAGTTTAACAAAATGGCAAGGCTGGTGCTAGATCAAGTTACACCGGTTTCAAGGAAGATCAAGCAATACATTTAGGGGTTACCGGCTGACATCTGCAGACACTTGATTGCTGCTCGGCCAAGCACCTTTAGGTCGGCAGTGGATATGGCTAGGTGGTTATATGATGAACAGGAGGATACTGTGGTGGAGGTGAAGAAGACAAGTTGTGGTGAGAAGAACTGGAGCAGGAAGAGGTTTGGACGTGATGGTTTCACTCCAAGCAATAAGAGGATGAGAGTGGATGACCGTAGGGTGGTGTCAACAGGCTCGGGGATGAAGAAGTGTTGTCGATATGGAAGCGAGCATATGGGTGAGTGTAAGTGGCGAACGAATGTGTGCTTCAAGTGTGGAAAGCCCGGTCATGTGGCGAAGATGTGTGGGGTCATGTGGTATTATAACTGTGGTGATGAAGGCCATCTTGTCTTTTCATCAGAGATCTGGAGTGCAGAAGAGGGCGGAAGAAGAAGGACAGAGAGTGAGTGCTAGAGCCTTCATGATGATGCGGGAGGAGGCCAGAGTAGACCCGGATGTTGTGTCAGGTATGTTTCTAGTAAATCAAATTTGAAACTCTGTATTATTTGATTCAGGTGCTGGTAGGAGTTTCATTTCTACTGCTTTTTGTGCTAAGTTGCCTATTAATAGTAGAAGTATTGATGAGCCATTCGATGTATAAATTGCTACTGGTAAGTCTACTAGAATTTCTGATATGATAGAAGACTGCGACATAGAACTAGAAGGCCATAGGTTTTCTGCTAAGCTATTGTGATGCCCCAGGGCGGATTTGATGTAGTAGTAGGGATTGATTGGTTAGCAGCCAACGAGGCAAACATTATGTGTCGCAAGAAGATGATTCGATTAGTTACGGCCGAGGGAAGTTCGGTGACGATTTATAGTGATTGCATCACTACGGTTCCTAAGGTAATTTCAATGGCAGTGGTAGAGAAGTGCATAACACGCGGATGTAATGCCTACCTAGCTTACGTAAATGATGTGGACGCGTCTGTACCACAATTGTCTAATGTACCAGTTATGCGTGACTTTCCAGACGTGTTCCTGGAAGATTTACCAGGTATGCCACCGGATCGCGAGATTGAATTTCAGATTGATTTGATACCCGGTGCTCAACCCATTGCCAAAGCACCGTATCGATTAGCTCCGACTAAGATGAAGGAACTGATGGTTCAATGACAGGAGTTGATGGACAAAGGGTTCATTCGATCGAGCACCTCTCCTTGGGGTGCTTCGGTTTTGTTTATTAAGAAGAAAGACGGCAGTATGAGGATGCTCATAGACTACCGTGAGTTAAATAAGTTGACGGTGAAGAACCGGTATCCTTTACCAAGGATTGACGACTTGTTTAATCAGTTTCAAGGTGCCGGTTGGTTCTCGAGAATAGATCTCCGGTCTGGCTACCATTATTGAAGGTGAAGGAGCAACACATTCCTAAGATAGCTTTTCGTACACGTTATGGACACTACAAGTTTCTCGTTATGTCTATCAGTTTATCTAACGTGCCAGCTGCTTTTATGGATTTGATGAACCAAGTGTGTTGGACATAGATAAATCAGTGATTGTGTTTATTAATGATATCCTGATTTATTCGAAAAATGTGGAAGAACATGTCAGTCATATTTGAGAGGTATTAGAAACGCTTAGAAGGGAGAAGTTGTATGCCAAGTTCTCCAAGTGCGTGTTCTGGTTGCATGCTCCTAGTTTGACTAGGAACATTATTTCTGTATCCCAATTAAGACATTATGATTATGTATTATCTTTTGTTGAAAATGATATTTATGTTTCTTTAAATGATATGTTCTATTTTAAAGCTATTCCCATTAATGGTATTTATGAATTGGTTCATGAAAATGCTTTAAATAGTTCATTGTACCAAACTAACACCAAGAAACTCAAGTTGGATTTGAGTGATACCTATCTTTGGCATTGTCGTCTTGGTCATATAAACAAGAAACGTATACAAACACTTCAAAAGAATGGTCTTTTAAAAACAAATGAATGTGATTCATTTGATGTATGTGAATCTTGTTTATAAGGAAAAATGACTAAGGCACCCTTTAGTGGAACTAACGAAAGGGCAAAAGATTTATTAGGAATTATACATTCAGATGTATGTGGTCCTTTTAAGCCAATGACTAGGAATGGTGAAAGATACTTCATTACCTTTACCGACGATTATAGTCGCTATGGGTATGTGTACTTATTAAGGCACAAAGATGAAGCTTTTGAAACGTTCAAAATATTCAAGAATGAAGTAGAAAATCAACTCAACAAGTCGGGTCGATTAAAGTTCTCCGTACCAATAAAGGAGGTGAATACCTAAGTGATGCTTTTCAACATCATCTTAGGAGTTGTGGGATTGTCTCACAACTCACTCCACATGGAACACCACAACATAATGGTGTGTCTGAGAGGAGGAATCGAACCTTATTGGATATGGTCCGATCTATGATGGCTAGAATCACATTGCCTCTATCATTTTGGGGTTTCGCTTTGCTCTCTGCGGCCCGTATTCTAAATATGGCCCTAACCAAAAAGGTGGAAAGGACACCCTTTGAGATATGGCATGGAAGAGTTCCATCCCTATCATACTTAAGGGTCTGGGGTTGTGAGGCTTATGTTAAGACTCCCACCCCAAACAAATTGGAAGTCCGATCCACCAAGTGTATCTTTGTTAGATATCCTAGAGATTCTATGGGATATTATTTCTATGATCCACTGGAACAAAAAGTGTTTGTTGCCAGAAAGGGTGAGTTCTTAGAAGCAAAGTTCCTCATGTAAGGAACTAGCAGTAGAACAGTGGATCTTGAGGAGGATCAAGAACCACAACCCGATGCATGTTTGGTTGAAACTAGCACTCAACATGAGGATGTTGAGGATGATCAAGCGGTTGATCAATACACACAAAACGTTCGCAGAAGTGGTAGAACTAGTAATCCACCTGAAAGATATTGATTTTTCATGGATGGATGCTATGTGGTAGATTCAGATGAACCAACCACATACCATGATGCAGTGTCCAATTCGGATTATGACAAATGGCTTGAAGCCATGAACGTTGAGATGCAATCCATGTATGACAATCAAGTTTGGGAACTTGTTGTACCACCTCTTAATTCTAAGGTAGTTGGAAGTAAGTGGGTTTTCAAGAAGAAAACAGACATGCATGAAAACTTGGATACTTACAAAGCTAGACTTGTAGCAAAAGGCTTCACTCAAACTCAAGGTGTTGATTATGATGAAACCTTTTCTCCTGTCGCTATGCTTAAGTCAATTAGGATATTATTTGCCATAGCCGCACATTATGACTATGAGATATGGCAAATGGATGTCAAAACCGCTTTTCTAAATGGATATTTTGAGGAAGATGTCTATATGGTTCAGCCTGAAGGTTTTGTCAATCCTAAGCATCCTAATAAAGTATGCAAGTTAAAGAAATCAATCTATGGATTGAAACAAGCATCAAGAAGCTGGAATCACCGTTTTGATGAGGAGGTAAAGAAATTTGGCTTCATCAAAAACGCTGATGAGGATTGTGTATATAAGAAGGCTAGTGGGAGCACAATAACTTTCCTAGTATTATATGTCGATGACATTCTACTATTTGGGAATGACGTTCCAACAATGGAAGGTGTAAAAGCCTGGCTTGGAAGCTGCTTTTCCATTAAGGATCTTGGAGAAGCCGCCTATATTTTAGGAATAAAGATCTATAGGGATAGATCAAGGTGGTTGATTGGTTTAAATCAAAGTGCATACATTGACAAAATCTTGAAAAGGTTCAAGATGGAAAACTCTAAGAAAGGTACTGTAGCTATTCAGAGAGGGACGATATTGTGTACGACTCAATGTTCGAACTCAAAGGAGGAGCAGGATAAAATGAAGGCAATCCCATATGCATCTGCTATAGGATCCATTATGTATGCAATGATATGCACTAGATCGGACGTGTCATGCGCTTTAAGCATGACAAGTAGATACCAGCAAAATCCTGGAAACAGTCATTGGATGGCTGTTAAGAACATACTTAAGTACCTAATGAGGACTAAAGATAAGTTCCTAATCTATGGATCTGGTGATGAGGAACTCGTTGTAAAAGGTAACACGGATACGAGTTTCCAAACCGATCGTGATGATTCACGATCACAATCGGGATACATTTTCATCTGAATGGAGGAGCGGTCTCTTGGAAGAGCTCTAAACAGGATGTGGTGGCTTTATCAACTACAAAATCTGAAAACGTCACCGCCTCATTGGCAGCTCAAGAAGCTGCATGGTTGAGGAAATTCATTTTCGATCTAGGGGTTGTCTCTTCCATTCAGGACCCCCTAGAGATCTTTTGTAATAACGAGGGTGCGATTGCTCAAATCAAGGAACCTCGTGCTCACCAAAAGACTAGGCACATTGAGCGGAGATTCAACTACATACGAGATGAAGTTGAGAAAGGAAAGATATGTATTCGTAAAGTTCACACAGAGCAAAATATAGCAGATCCCCTTACGAAGCTCCTAGAAAAGGCAAAGCATGGAGGTCATACCTGTGCCATGAGACTTCGATATTCTAGTGATTGGATTTGATCTGTAATTTCGTATTTGGATATTTAAAACTCTTTTATTACTTAAATAAATTATTTGGTTATAATATTTCAATAAATGTTCCAATTTAGCATGTTTAAATCCATGAGTAAATTGTTTACTTAGAACGTCCGTAGTCGTTCATGCTTGTTGGAACAAGTATGAGAGTAAGGCTATTATGAACTCGGATTGGTTGATATTCATATGGATGAATATAGAGCAATTGGTTGCTACCAAAGTTCATAAATATTTGTAGGATACAAATATTGGACTGACCTGCATCTCAAATATTACTACATGGAATCTTCATGATTGATCATAAGTAATTTTGAGTAAAGGCGAACATCATTTGGTATCCTCTGACCTGAGATACATATTGGGTCTTGATATTTACCAAATATTATACTTTGGCTCAGTTCTTCGCTGTTCTGAAATATGGCAGTACATAAGTCTGAGTTTAGTGTGACAACCGATCCCAAGGTCACTATTCTAAACCCTAATTTATTGCATCATATCCCATCTTATGAGTACTAATAATGGAAACAATTTAATTATATCAAGAATGTTAGAATCACCATTTGTTATTTGATCTATTTTTATAATTCTATGATGAATTTTGTGAATTTAGTTATTTTAGGTCTTGCCTTTTTAGAAAACTAGTGCCCGGGAATATTAATTAGTCACCCTAAGTAGAAATCACTTAGTCTTAATTAAAACATATAAAATGTGCACACAAACACACACATACTTGAAATTTTCGGTTCTTGCATGCATTATCATGCACAAGACAAATCAACTAACTAGAAAATTTTACCACCTTACACTCTACATTACTTATTAAATATTTGAATTAAAATTTGTCTTATACCCCCACTACTAGACAAATCTCGGCCGCCCCCTTGTCCCCAATGGGATTTCTTGCTTGCCACAACACTCCACTTTTCCTATCAACTATACAACTCTCATGCAATTCTCTATTTGCAAGACTCACCCCCTTCTACTCCCTCCTCTCTCTCTCGGATTTTTCTCACCAGAAAACACACACAACACTCTCTAATCCTCTTCCTTCCAGCAGCAAAATCAAGACCAACAACAACAACATCATCGGCCAACAACAAACCGCAAGAAGGGTGTCCATGTTGTGAAGTTTTGAAGCTTGAATCTTGCAAAACCGAGAGTTCCAGCCTTTGCTCTAGATTCTCCAGCCTCATCCAAGGAGTTCCAGACCATTCACGACCATCCACACCTTCCAAACCGTGAGATACATCAAGTGTAAGCTCCATATGTCGGTTTTGGTCATTTCTCAAGTTTGTCTTCATTTGTCACCTAAAAACCCTATTCTTTCTTGTTGTAGCAGAAACTTCTCACTAATACCTTGTTCTTGGAGAGCTTTACACGTTCTTGAAGGTATCCTACAAGTATAATACGTTAATCTATAGGTGTAACAAGGGTTACACGTAGAAAACCCTCTTTTTGGGTGATTCTCACCATCTAACTTGTGCATCTTGTAACCTTGGAGAACTAACCTTTTAACCTGCTTTATAATGGCTCATTAAACTCCTAATAATCTTTTTTGAATGTCACAAATGGTTGTACACCATGAATGGTAGGCATTAACACAAGAACACCATGAAAAACCCCTCTTTCTACAAGTTACAACACACCTTAAACACTTTCTTGAAAACCCTCTCAAACAAGGGTCATAACCTGCTCAAAAATAAGTTTTAGACACCCCAACAATCTGATTTTTAAGTTAGATGAAGTTTTGGTAATGGTTAAACTCAAGTTACAATGATTTACACAAGTGTAATGGTCGGTTATGACATTTTCTATGTATTTGAAGTCTATGGATGTGTAGAACAACTAGGCCACGATTTGGGACTGTTATTTCAGTAAGTTTTGATGAATATTAAGAGTGTTAATAATGATTAATCTCTGGAATAAAGGACATGTTGTGTTTAGACCCATTTTAGTCACTTTCGGGACCCGAAAACATGGTAAAATTACTTAAAAACAAGAAAACTTGGGCTATAAACTTTTTAAAGAGAATTCCAGGTTCATTTAGTATTAATAAAGTGTTCTGGAGTCAATGGGAATTTTTGGTGGTCAAAAGGTAATTTAAATGGATTTTTAAGTGAAAACGGGTGCTAACCGAGAGACGTTTTTGAGGAAAATCTAAGAAAAATGGGTATAACATTAGAAATTATAAAAATCATGTTATTCCAGTAGGATAAATGATAAAATGACTTATAAAGTAGAAAGGTTGGTCAAAAAAGCTTTTAAATGGTCAAACCCGGTTAAAAACGTGTTTTAACGGTTTAAACGTAAAAACGAGTCTTTCCACTACTAGAGGCAAATTTTAGTGATTCAAAAGGTTGGAAACTTATAAAAATGACTTTAAAAAGTTCTCTACTGGTCCTAGACACAAAAACATGAAAACTCATAGGTAACCATCTTAAACCCTTCGGTTTTACCGTAACCGGCAACGTTAAACGCGTAATTTATAAACCGAGTCCATAAACTGAAAAATTTGGATATATGTTCTTAAAATTAAGTTAGATTAAGGTCTTAAACCTTATTTTTTATTATAAAGGTCATCTAATACAAGAAACCAAACTTAAGGGTAGAAACTGTCAATTTTGAAACTTTAGGGGCTAAACTGTAAAAGTTGGTTAAACCTCATAATCGACTCAAATGACCCCTTTAGTCACTTGAATAGCATATTTACCATATATTCTTGACTTAGTAATGTAGAAACCCTTAATCGTATGAGAAACCTTGACTTTCCATAAAAGGAAACTTTTTATACAAACCCTAATCGAATCAAAGCCGAACCAGACAAACTAAGACTTAGGCACTCTTGTTGCACCTTAAATAGGTTTAGAGCAGTAGCTAATCACTTAATATATATTCATGATAGGGTGGTAGACTTGAGATATTCCCGGCACACGAAGGATTTCTTTGCTTAATATTTAAGGTGAGTTCTAGTGATCCATTTTTACTTACTATTTTTGGGATGAAACATGCTCTTTTGTTTTATGAACTCTGATTGTACTTTACTTGATGCTTGTATGTGGGAATTTTAGATACCTGCTGATACTTATATCATGATCATTAATTCTTTTGTGAACCGCTTGCTTTATATGGATAGATCTATTTGGGGAATCCCCCACACACAGTGGCTCCCGCTACAGGGAGGTACCCCACTGAGATCCCGAGTGATCGTATGTGGCATGTGACAAGTTTTGATTAAGAAACTATGGTGAACCATCCTAGCAGGTATGGTTCACTGATTTGAGGCTTGGTTCCTTCCTTTGGGAATATCCGGTTAAACACAAGTTTAGAAGAGGCCAACCGGGGACCAAGTGCAGGGTTGATTGTGATACCACACGATGACTGATACTAAAAATGATGCTTTTAAAATCAAATGTGATTTTTCATAACCTTTTACACTTGATTCTAAAACCTTTACTGTGGACTTTAAGAGTTCCTTTTATTGTTTTGAAACTTTAAGCACTTGAATTCACCAACTTTTTAGTTGACACTCTTTTCTTTTGAGCATGTTTCAGGTAACCCGTGAAGACTCTTAGCTATTATGGAAGACTTAGATTCAACCCCGAGACCATGGCATTTGCTAGTGTGACCAAAATCATGACTTGAACAATTTGATTCAATGACTATTTTTATTTTGTTGAACTATGTAAACATTTAGGGCTGGATCTGTTTCCAGCCCGGTGTCCTTTTAAAACTTTAAATGCCATGTGATGTTCTCTCCCTTTGAGCTCCTATATTGGTTTGTTTCCGCTGCCATGTATGTTGTTGCTAATCTGTGACGTCCCACCCTACCTGGGCCCGGGGGTGTGACATTCAGGTATGATATAAGGTAATTATGAGAGACGTATGTAGTCAAGATGGGATTTGTCCCACTTATTCGTTGAGAGTAAGATGTCTAAGGCCTGATAAAGTTAAATCAAGGGAGAATGATCACTCTGTGTCTCTGGGATTTAACATGACATCTATAACAAAAGGATAGATGATTGATTCACCTAAAAATTTTAAGTATGGTACTTGAAGAGGATGATGTTATTGAATGGCACTTAGTTATACGTATTAAGGGTAGTAAACCGTTGTTAGGCGGTATTTACGGCTTGCATCAATCTTCTATGAATCTTGTGCAAGTGGGAGATTGTTGGATCTTATATGCCCAAGACACATACAAGATTGATGTAGTTAGTATGTTATGATCCAAGTCAGGTCATACCCAATAACAAGCAAAACAAACACCAATAAATATTTGTTTGTTGATAAGATCAAACAGTTAAATATTGACACCAATTTAGAAAATGGGTTTTCTAAAAACTTTGCTTTTGTTTAAGAACAACATTATATGGATAATTTGATCATGAGATATTCTTTGTTTGTTATTTAAATTGGTTAAATAATAACAAATATATATATGTGTGTTGAAGTTATAAGATTGAAATTGGTTTTAATTTTATAGACTATGGATTTAAAAGGAGTGTAACTTAATAAAATTTAAATCAAAAAGGGAATCTTTGGACCCATTTTCGGGCGCCCAAAATGGGGCCTTGGGAACCCATTTTATCTTGGCTTTTGCAAGATCATTTACACTCTTACACTCCACCATTATTCCCTTGGCTTTTGCAAGATCATTTACACTCTTACACTCCACCATTATTCCACACACTTCTCTCTAGACATCTCATGCAAAAACTCTCTCAAGAAGGCTGAAAATTTTCGGATTCAAGGTCTTACAAGGCTGAAAATTTTCGGGTTTTTGAAGATTCAAGGAAGTAAGTTCTTTGGTGTTGCATCCTAACTTGCAAGGTGCTTGTTCTAACTTATGGGTATCACGGTTTGAGGTCCTCTATTTTGAATACTTGCTACTCAAAGACATCATCATCTTCATCCATTTTCGACCCCTTTAGGCTGCTCAAAGGTAGATTATGGCAGCCCTTTTATGGTTGTCCATAATGTGTGTTTTATGTCTACATAGCTAGTCTTATTCACATATAAAAAGGTCCTTTGTTCTTGGGTTTGTTTGCAACTTATAATATCAAAATATGAACCTGAAATTTCAGTTTATAAACATATTATAAAGTTCATTTCCGCTACGTTTTTCAGAAAGTTTAAATGCTTAAACTATGTTTTAATGTTCTATCAAACCCAACACAAAGAGTCTAAAAAAGATGTAATAAAGTAGAAGTTTGAAAACTTCACTTATATTGTTAGTGAGACCTTGAGCCAACAATACCTCAGGTACATGGACTTAATCGCATCTCTTTAGTCTATGGGAATAACTCTAAGAAGAGAGACATAGTAAGAAAGTTCATGAGTGCACTTCCTCATGAATGGACTTTCTATTGTGTCTTTATCAAGAGAACTAAGAATCTAGACACTAACTACATGGGATCCTTCATGGATACCATATGGAGATGGAGACTTAGAAGGGCCATCAGGTTAAAAGAAGCACAAACCCTTCGGTCAGCAATGCTTTACATGTTATTGAAGGATCAAGAACTCCCCAGCCCCAGACGTACTTAAACTACAACAAACAACCATCATACTCCTCTGGGCCTTATATCATATTTTCTGAGACACCCAGGTCTCAACAAGCTCAATAAAATCCTTTCCAGGATAATTGTGCTTTTGTTTCAGGAAATGAACACTCTGGAGATTTTCAATCCTGTTTTGAAGATCTTGAGTGTTTTAGCCCAGATGATTTTGAATATATGGATATTGTCCAACTGATGGCTCTTTTAACCTATAGAGCAAAGAAGTTCTTTAAGCGAATTGGAAGGCAATTCCCTTAGAACCCAACCGACAACAAATTTGGGTTTGATAAGTCAAAAGCCAAGTGTTACAACTGCAACCAACTTGGTCATTTTGAAAGGGAATGCAAGGCTCCTAGATCTAATCTTGGAGCAACTCAAGCCTTCTAACATCCTGCTACCCTAAAGGATGCAACCAAACCAACTGAGCAACAAACTACAGTTGTTGGTCAAGAGGTTGATTGGAGCTTCATGGTGCAAGATATCACCCCTGCTCAAGCTCTCATGGCTGGAACTGAAGACACCAAGGTATATGAACATCTCTGTACCACAGCCTATATAGCTTAGGTTAAATTGTATCAGGACTATAACATGGAAATTAAATCTGATATTAATTCCTTAAATATACTAAAATCTGATTTTAAGAGAGCAAAATCTGACTATAAATTCAAAATTAAAGAGTTAGAGAAAACTGTATCTACTTTAAAACATGAACACTCAAACTACAGGGCTCAAATAAAAGATTTACTCTCCAATTTGACTAAGGCTCAAGCCTAGCTAGTTAATAGCTAAGGCTAAAGCAAAAAAGTATGCAATTCAAGAGCATAACTTCAACACCATCATTGCATCATCCTCCCACTCAAAGGTGTGTTATCAAAACAAAAGTGGGTTGGGAACCAATGAAACTGCTCCACCATACTCTTATGTGTCTATCAGATAGCCAGGATATGGTACTGATGGGCAAGAGGTTCTAACTACTGACCCACTACCCAATGAGCAGAAGAATGATGCAACAATGGTGACCACCACAATAAAGGATAAGGTAGAAAACCTCATCCACACCACTGATGATCAACCCTTAACCACCAAAGATATAAAGAACAAGATCAGGGCAGCAAGAAAAACTACCAAGAAGTGGCTGAGTCTAAGTTGAAAGTAGACCCAAGACAAAAGGGTGTATTCATCTCAGCTGGATTCTAAGTGGCTAGAAACTCTGATTTAGGAAAGGAATGTAGTACCAGCATTCCTGTCTAGTTGAAAAATCAGAAGTTAAAGGGGAAGGCTATTGAAGAAGAGAAGAAGTGCAAGAAACAGCAGCCCTCATGCCCCATCAAAGTTAACATTGAATGCATAATCTGTGGTCTGCATAACCACATGGCTAAAGATTGTCAGCTAACACACATTATGCAAACAATGTTAAAAAGGAAGGAGTCAAGGAAGGTTTCACATTTGGACCTTATCATATGGTTCAAGTGCTGAAGAAAGGAAAGCTTGTTTCTAAAGCCAAGTTCCTTTTTGGAAGAAACTCATTCTTCCGAAAGGAAAATGGATTTGGAAGACAAGCCCAAGAACAAACAAAGGAATAAAAGGAATCATTTGAAATCTTTCGAGAAGAAGACTACTTCGAAAGAAAAGGTGGTGACAACTTCTTCCGAGAACAAAGAAGCCTCGAAAGCAAGTCATGCTGCTCAAGCCTCTTCAGGCTCATCTACACTGATTAACCATAGGATGGAATGGAAGATCAGACAAGATGCTGTAGCCCAATCCTCTTCTTCACAAACCATAGTTGAACCCCCATGCATATATTTTGGTTTAATTATGTCATCTACTTTGGAGGAGCCCAAGACCAACAAGGCTTGGGTTTCCAATAGTAACTAACCATTACACCTTATGTGCAGGGACATCCACATGATAAAAATGGAAATGTATGGATTATGGACAGTGGATGCTCCAAGCACATAACATGAACAAATCTCTCTATACCAGTTTGAACACTTTGATGGAGGTCCTGTTCAGTTTGGAGGTGAAGCCGGAGGATACATTTCTGGTAGAGGTGGTGTCTCTAATGGTAAGTTAAAAGTTGACAAAGTAAAATTTCTCAAACAACTTGAACATTATCTCTTAAGTGTTCTTAATTCTGTGATCAAAAGCACCAAATACTTTTCACAGAACATGAGTGCATTATCCTCAAACCTAGGATGATAATTCCTTAGGAATTAGTGCTTCTTAGATCTCCCAGGAGAGGGGATATGTACAAGCTAGATATGAACATTGCTTTCCTATTGGGAGAATTATCATGCTTTCTTTTCTAAGCTAATGGTGATGAGTCAACTCTTTGGCATAAAATAATGCGTCATGTTAATGTTAAGACCATGAATAAACTGTTAAAAATAACTTGATACATGGTGTGCCTAAAATGGAGATTTTTTGTAAAGACAACTGTGTTGCTTGTCTTAAAGGGAAGCAACACAAGGCATCCCACAAATCCAAAGAAGTTAACTCCATCACCACTCCATTAAACTTATTGCACATGGATCTATTTGGTCCCACAAGTATAATGAGCATTGGAAGGAAATCATATTGCCTTGTGATAGTTGATGATTTTACAAGATTTACGTGTGTATTATTTTTAAGAACTAAGGATGAAACTGCTAAAATGTTAAAATCTTTTATTCTTAAAATTAAAAATCAAATTGATCACAAGGTAAAAAAATGAAGTGATCAAGGGACCGAGTTTAAGAATCAAGTTCTTGACTCATTCTATAACTCAAAAGGGATTACCAGACAATATAGTGCTCCTACAACTTCTCAACAAAATGGTATTGCTGAGAGGAGGAACAGGACACTTATTGAGGCTGCAAAAACTATGTTAGCTGATTCAAAGTTGCCTCTGACATTCTAGGTAGAAGCAGTCAGTATTGCATGTTATGTGCAGAATAGGGTTCTCATTGTTAAGCCCTATGGAAAAACCCCTTATGAGCTATAGAACAAGAGGCCACCATTCATTGGCTTTCTAAGGTCCTTTGGCAGCAGGTGCACCATACTTAACACAAAGAACAATTTAGCAAAATTTGCTGAAAAGTTGGATGATGCTATCTTTGTGGGGTATTCCCCAAGCTCTATAGCTTATAGAGTATACAATATTAAAAATCAATAATTTGAGGAATCATCCAACATTGTTGTAAATGAGCACACTCCTTGTGTTATGGGGAATGGCCCTGACCATATCTTTGATTTAGAATTGTTTTCTATCTATTCTAAACCATCTTGTGAGAATGTTTCAGTTGGAACAGGAACTCAAAGTACTCCTATAATGATCAGGTGTTTGAGTTATCCAGACCTATTCCAATTTCTCCAAGAATACATGAAGATCAAGCTCCCACTACTGGAAGTCCTGAAAGCTTGAACATCTCAGGAAATAATGGAGCTTGAACAAGTTGTCTGCCAACTGAGCCTCAAAACTTATCAGCTGATAACTATAACACTCAACACCAAGCTGATGAAGACATGATCTGGATGAACAGGAAACTGGTGATGCTGCTTCACAGCAAAATACCATTGATGCTATCATACAATATTCAATCAATCCTCATTGAATGAGTATGATAAATCAGCTGGAACTAATGTTCACAATCCTGAGCAAAACGTTCCAAATTTGAATCTATTGATGCAACTAGATGTGATTCCTAGGCTCAGGATACACTACACTGATCTAATTGAGAACATTACTGGGGATGTCTCGGAAGGTGTGAGAACTAGAAGATAGACTCACAATGAGAATGTCTGCTTGTACTCATGCTTTCTCTCTCAAATGAAACCCAAAAAGGTGGAAGAAGAACTCAACGACAACAATTGGGTTGAAGCAATGCAAGAGGAGTTACTTTAATTCAAGAGACAAAAGGTATGGAACCTATGTCCATTTCCATCTAGCCAAGTCCCTATTGGCACCAAGTGGGTGTTCAGAAATAAAAGAGACGATAAAGGTTGAAGGGGTTTGTTATACCATTTTCAGCTTCTTTAACCATTTAAACATATGAAATGTAGCAGAATGTACTACTTTAAAACATGTTAAAGTTTCTAAAAATTATCTTTCTAATGTGTAAAACAACAAACCCATAACATAAGGATCTTTATTATGTGGATAAACTAGCATACAATATGATAAGAACACCCAAAACATGACATAATCATACCAAGATACTACCTTTCTGGATGCTGTCAAATACGACCAAAAGAAGGCTATAATGAGGCTGAAAATATGGCCAAAACTTCAAGGTTAGAAGTCCTCAAGTGTTCACTCCCACAAGGCTCTAAGTAAGCATCATTGTTGCTTGGATTTGGACACCAAAACTCCAAAAGGAAAGCTGCCGAAAGGGCCTTCAAAATCGTGAACTTCCAGCAGCAAAGTTAATGAAATGGGAGGATGAAATCGACCAAGGTTCCAAGAGGAGGAACCCTCAAGCTTGTATACCCCAAGCTTACTTGAAAACAAGTCTTGTTAGGAAGATTACCACACCAAGAACAAACTGAAACTCTCTTTTTCCAGCTGCTATTGCCGTGAATTAGAGAGAAGAAAGAGAGAGTATTTTTTGTGTTTTGCATGTGTTGTAAGATGGAAAGAGAGGAGTGCAAGGCTAGTTAAACTTGTGTGTTTTCAAGGCAACAAAGGTCAAATAACAATTAAGGGGGGGGGGCGGCCAATATTTTTAAAACACAAGGTTCCCCACTTAAAACTTGAACACACACAATATTAAAACTAGTCTTTTGTCACACATTAATAAGTCATCTACTAGACTTATTTAAAATTGTGACATATGTCTTCTTTAATTAAACAATTTAATTAAAGTACACTCATATGTTATTAGTGTTATTTAAACCCTTTTTAAATGACAAAAAATAACAATAAACTCATCAACAAATTATCCTTATAATTTGTTCCATCTCATATGCAACTTATTTAGAAAACCCATTTTCTAAATTTGGTGTAAATATTTAATTGCATGATCATATCATCAATTAAATATTAATTGGTGTTTGCTAAGCTTGTTATTAGGTATAACCCGACTTGGATCATAACGTACTAACCACATCAATATTCTAAGTGTCTTGGGCACATAGAATCCTACAATCTCCCACTTGCCCAAGAATCATAGAAGATTGATGCAAGCAGTAAATACCGCCAAACAACAGCTTACTACCCTTAATACGCATGACTTATAGCCATTCAATAACATCATCCCTTTCAAGTACCCTACTTGAAATGATATAGGTGAATCAATCATCTATCCTTTTGTTACAGATGTCATGTTAAATCCAAGAACACAGAATGATCATTTCTTATTGATTTAATTTATCAGGCCTTAGACATCTAACTCTCAACGAATAAGAGGAACAAATTCCATCTTGACTACATACGTTTCTCACAAACACCCTGTGTCATACCTGAACATACCCTTATGTACTGTCCGCTATTTCAGGACAGTGAAGAATTAGCTCAAGGTATAACACTTGGTGAATATCAAAACCCAATATGTATCTCAGGTCGGAGGATA
Source organism: Flaveria linearis (assembly GCA_024085815.1). Lineage (NCBI taxonomy): Eukaryota > Viridiplantae > Streptophyta > Magnoliopsida > Asterales > Asteraceae > Flaveria > Flaveria linearis. Next base: position 46,564,245 of record CM044010.1, on the reverse strand, counting down.
CCAAATGATATTCGCCTTTACTCAAATTTACTTATGATCAATCAATAAGATTCCATGTAGTAAAATTTGAGATGCGGGTTAGTCCAATATTTGTATCCCACAAATATCTATGAAACTTGGTAGCAACCCATTGCTCTATATTCATCCTTATGAATATCAACCAATCCAAGTTCATAATAATCTTACCCTCATACTTGTTCCCACAAGTATGAACGATTACGGACATTTAGAGTAAACAATTTACTCATGGCATACAAAAAGTTTGATTATTATTTATTTATTAGGATTACTGTTCAGTCGCACAACATGCATGCGAAGGAACCTCAGTCGCATGCCAAACGTGCGAATGAAGCTCAATCGCACGAATGGTGGGCGTATGGGCTCAGTCGTACGATTGAGCCGTGCGAATGGTCCAATCGTGCGATTGAGTATGTCGGCTAAAAATTGGCATGTCGGATAAGTAAGGCGGTTAAGGGTGTTAGAAGCAGATTTTATCTGCTATATTCTCACCCTCTTGTCCCTTTTGAACCCCAACACCCCTGCTCTTGCTATATTGAGTAAATTAGCTCCGTTTTGGTAAGTTTTGATTGGTGCGGATCGATTCTTGAATATGTTAAGCTGTGTATGTGGTTGAAATTGATCCAAAAACATGTTTTTAATTTGGGTTTTGTTAAATCTTTTTGTTAAACTGAAAAGTGAAGGTTCGGGTCCTAGTTTTTTGTGAAGATTGATGAAGTAAGGACCCAAAACGGTTGTAAATGAGGTGTATATGTTCTGTTGTGAATATGGTATAATCTAACGGTTAAAACTCGAGTTTTTGGATCAAATATGTCAAGAACATAGCTGCTGATCCGTTTCAGGCGAATAAGCCCAGTCGCATGCCCATTCGTGCGACTGAGTCAATCGCATTTTTCAAACGTGCGACTGAAGTTCAGTCGCATGAACCAATCGTACGAATGGAGGTCATTCGCACAAACCCTGTTATAGCTCATTTGCACCTCTGTCGTATGGTCCATTCGTACGACTAAGCTCAGTCGTATGTTCAGTCGTACGAATGAGTCCAGTCGTATAGCCTTAGTCGTGTGAAGTGATCAGCTAGGGGTGGTTTGACTAAGTTAGGGTTGTTGTTTTAGGTTGCATTGAGAAAGAGAAGTTTTAGCTGCCCTAGTGTATTTGAATTGGTAAACACTTGCTGAAAGCATTAAGGTGAGTTCTAATTGCCCTTTTTATGTGTTAATGTCGTTTGATAAATGTTGTTTGACAAAATCGGGCACTGGCATGCATATAAATAAATAAAGATGTGAATATGAGTCGAACGTGGTAAATTGTCGTTAATGGTGAGGTGGAGGTTTGACCCACCAAACTATAGACGGAGGTTTGACCCGTCAACGCCATTTATAGACGGAGGTTTGACCCGTCAACGCGCGAGGTGGAGGTTTCACCCACCAAATTCTAGACGGAGGTTTGACCCGTCAACGCGCGAGGTGGAGGTTTCACCCACCAAATTAAAATGGATTAAAGATGTTCGTAAATACCGTGTGGGTATTCGATATGCATATCAATACTGGGATAAATAAATGGACTGATGAATGTGTGTGTGGATCATTTGGTGTGATAACAATTGATGAATTGTTACTATTGAAATGTGGTGTATGTTAGAACTCACCAGTTTATCTGATTTTGTGTTTGTTTTCTAATGCATGCCAGGTAGTAATAGAGGTGCTCGTGATGGTCCCCCACAGAGTTAGCTTCCGGTTATGGTGTATGATACTGGCCACAAATTTTGGGTTTTGGGAAGGAAGTATTTGAAGTTTAAAAAGTTTTGAAATGTCAGATAATGTCTTGTAAATATTGTTAACGATGTAAACAGTTTTTAATATATGTAAAATTCCGCTGCGTTTGTAGTCTCTGAGTTGTTATAATAACCCAACTAGTAGCACCCTCCTTATTATATCATATTGTTATTAGATTGAGGGTGTTACAAGTTGGTATCAGAGCCATAGTTAAAGAGATTTGAACATTTGATTGCTTCAAACTTTAACTGAAAATGTGGGAAGTGCCAGTATCTACAACCGGAAGTGGGGTGAACTATGGTATGGATGAGTATTTAATTATTTGTGATAATTCATTCGATTGTTGAATGAAAGTAATTGTTTAAGATAACGATTACTATGATGTGTGTGCATGATCTTGTGGGTTAGATAGGGTTAGAAATAAACTGTGAAAGGATAATGAGAAGAGGCAGGATGGTGTGAATAAGTAAATAATTGATAACACCTGGCCAATGTTATGAGCAATTTACATTATATGCAGCATCCTGGTATCATTCATTATTTGATTATGGTTTATTTCTGATCGTAGATGGAGGAAACCAGTAATACAAATTCTAGACTTGAAGCTAGGATCTCAGGTGATGAACTTAAGGCAGCTATAGGTGATGAAGTCGCCCGAGTGTTACGTACTACCTTACCTGAAATGTTGAGCCATCTTAGGAAAGGTGGTGAATCATCTTCCCAACCAACTACTCCACCTGTTATTGTTGAGCCTGTAGTGTAGAAACCAATATCATATAAGCATTTTAAGGAATGTGACCCGCCTAAGTTTGAAGGCCAGAAGGATGTAGTAGTAACTTATAAATGGTTACGAGAGATGGAAGCAGCGTTTAAACTTAGTAGATGCAAGGAAGATCAGAAGGTGGGCTTTGCAGTGCATTCTTTTCAAGCAGAAGCTTTGTACTGGTGGGATACAGTGGAACATGCCATGGGTGAGGTCGTCGTAAGTCAGATGACGTGGGAAACTTTTAAAGAATTGGTGATAGAAAAGTTCTGTCCGAAGGGCGAGATGGACAGAATTGAGATCAAGTTTTTGTAGTTTCAAGCAGGCAGTTTAAGTCATAAAGAGTATACTTCTAGATTTGAAGAAATGGCGCGTTTGGTACCTCATTTAGTAACTCCTGAGACAAAGAGGATTACTAGATATATCCAGGGATTACCCCCTAAGGTGAGAATGCTAGTCAAGTCTAATTCTCATTCTACTTACCAAGCCACGGTGAATTTAGCTGCGGATATGTATGAGGAAGTTGCTGAGTCTGAGAAACCTGTGGTAAAAGAAGAAGTGGTTAGTCCTCAGGAAACTTTACTGAGTTCTAGGCCTAGTTATGGACAGAGTGGGCCGCAGAAGAGAAAGTTTAATGCTAGGGTTTTGTAGGTCCCCCTCCTCGGTGTAATAAATGCGGGAAGTTTCATAGAGGGGAATGTAGACTGAATCACCCGGCATGTCGTAAATGCGGGAAACCTGGACATTTTGTTTCCAGATGTCCAGAACTTCGGTGTTATGGATGCGGGGAGATGGGACATATGAAATCTGAATGTCCAAAACTTAGACCTGGACCGGTTCCTATTCGTGCACTAGGAGGACCGAGTAAAGGCAGCGTGAGTGGTAGTAGCGGTACAGCGGGGAAAGCATTTACGATGACTACGGAGGAGGCTAAGGCATTACCAGATGTTGTGTCGGGTACGTTTCTTGTTAATGATGTACCTGCTAGAGTTTTATTTGATTCAGGGGCTAATAGAAGTTTCATATCAATAAAATTCCATGCCTTAATAAAAGTTAAACCATCCAAGCTAGATGTTGCCTTTTCAGTAGAAACTACCTCTAATGAATTTATAGTTGTTAGTGAGGTAATAGATGATTGTTTTGTCGAACTAGAAGGTGTAAAATTTCCTGCTAGGTTACATATGATGAAATTAGGAGGTTTTGATGTAGTATTAGGAATGGACAGGTTATCTACGTTTGAGGCCCAGATAATATGCAAAAGAAAGATGATTGTGTTGCGACCACCAAATGGTAATTTGGCAACGGTTTTTGGTGATGATCATGATAGTGGGGTGAAGGTCATATCTATGATTAAAGCTGAGAAATTATTGAATAAGGGTTGTGAGTCGTTCTTAGCATATGTAGTTAATACTGCTAAGGAGACGAGGAAATTAGAAGATGTTCCAGTAGTTTGTAATTTCCCCGATGTATTTCCTGAGGATCTACCGGGTATACCTCCTGATAGAGAAATTGAGTTTAGAATTGATTTAATGCCTGAAGCAAAACCTGTCGCTAAAACCCCTTATAGACTTGCACCGGCTGAATTAAAGGAACTCCTGAAGCAATTACAGGAATTATTAGACAAGGGTTTTATCCGACCCAGCTCTTCGCCGTGGGGTGCCCCTGTTCTATTTGTAAAGAAGAAAGATGGCGGTTTGAGGATGTGCATAGATTACAGAGAACTAAACAAGCTGACTGTCAAGAATAAATACCCATTACCCTATATAGACGATTTGTTTGATCAACTCCAAGGTGCTAATTGGTTCTCAAAGAGATCTTAGATCTGGGTATCATCAGTTGAAGGTAAGAGAAGAAGACATACCAAAGACAGCTTTTCGTACGCGATATGGGCACTATGAATTTTTGGTGATGTCGTTTGGGTTAACGAATGCTCCTGCTGCTTTCATGGATTTGATGAATAGAGTATGTAGACCGATGCTAGATAAATCGGTAATTGTGTTTATAGATGATATTTTGATCTATTCTAAGAACGAAGGAAATCATGCTTGTCACATTCGAGAAGTATTGGAAACCTTGAGGAGAATAAGTTGTATGCAAAATTCTCGAAGTGAGAATTTTGGTTAAGAGAAGTGCAATTTTTGGGCCATGTGGTGAATGCGGATGGAATATTGGTGGATCCTGCAAAGATTGAAGCTGTGGTAAACTGGGGAATTCCTAAAAGTCCTTCAGAAATTCGTAGTTTCTTAGGACTAGCAGGATACTATAGGAGATTCATTCAGGATTTTGCTAAAATTGCTTTCCCATTGACGAAGTTAACTCGAAAGGATGTTAAGTATGAATGGAATAAAGAACAGGAAGCTGCTTTTCAGGAACTGAAGAATCGATTGACACAAGCCCCAGTATTAGCAATACCAGAAGGTGTAGAGGATTTAGTAATATATTCTGATGCATCATATCAGGGATTGGGGTGTGTTTTAATGCAACGTGGGAGAGTTATTGCTTATGCTTCTAGACAGTTGAAGACTCATGAAGTCAATTATCCAACCCACGATTTAGAATTAGCTGCTGTAGTTTTTGCTCTTAAGATATGGTGACATTACTTATATGGAGTGAGGTGTACCATCTTTACTGATCATAAGAGTCTGAAGTACTTCTTTGAACAAAAAGATTTGAATATGAGACAAAGGCGATGGTTGGAGTTAATCAAAGATTATGATTGTGAAATTTTATATCACCCCGGGAAAGCCAATGTGGTTGCTGATGCATTGAGCAGAAAGGAGAAGTACGAACCGATAAAGGTTAAAGCATATAAACTTGTAATCACTCCTGATTTTATACAACAGGTGAAAGAAGCCCAACTGGAAGCATTAAAAGAAGGAAACATTAAGAGAGAAAGAATGGTCGGTCAAGAGAGATATTTAGAAGAAAATAGCCATGGTGTTAAGATCAGGTTTGGTCGAATGTGGGTTCCGTTGGCTTTACGTGATATGGTACTTGATGAAGCTCACAAATCTAGGTATTCCATTCACCCAGGCATGACTAAGATGTACCAAGATTTGAAGCAAGATTATTGGTGGCCAGGGATGAAATTTAATGTGATACAGTATGTAAATAAATGTCTGACTTGTGCCCAAGTAAAAGCTGAACATCAGAAACCTTATGGATTGTTACAGCCATTAGCTATTCCAGTTTGGAAGTGGGACGATCTGACTATGGATTTTATAACGAAGTTGCCCCGTACACCAAAAGGTTATGATACTATTTGGGTAGTGGTAGATCAGCTAACCAAGAGTGCTTTATTTCTACCAATACGGGAAACCTATTCGGTAGAAAGGCTAGCTGATATCTTTACTAAAGAAATAGTTAGATTGCATGGAGTTCCGAAAAGTATCACATCTGATAGAGATGCCAGATTTACCTCCAGGTATTGGAGAAAATTTCAAGAAGCTATGGGAACTAGACTTTACTTTAGTACAACCTATCATCCCCAAACAGATGGCCAAAGTGAAAGAACTATTCAGACATTGGAGGATATGCTACGGGCATGTATTATAGATTTTGGAGGTAGCTGGGATAGTCATCTTCCTTTAGCTGAATTCGCTTACAACAACAGTTATCAAGCTACTCTTCAAATGTCCCCGTTTGAGATGTTGTACGGAAGAAAGTGCAGAACTCCACTTTATTGGTGAGACATGGGGCAACACGAATTGGGAAATAGTGAAATAGTTGAAGAAACAATGGCAAAGTTTGAAGTAGTCAGAAATCGTATTAGAGAAGCGAAAAGCAGGCAGAAATCGTATGCAGATCGTAGAAGAAAACCATTGGAATTTAAAATTGGGGATTTTGTCTTGTTAAAAGTTTCTCCATGGAAGGGTATTATTCGATTCAGAAAGAGGGGCGAGTTAAGTCCGTGTTTTATTGGACCTTTCCGAATAGTGGAGAAAGTAGGGTACGTGGCGTATAGGTTGGACTTGCCTGAAGAATTAAGTGCTATTCATCCAACCTTCCACGTCTCTCAGTTACGGAAGTGTTTAGCTAATGAAACTCAATATGTACCATTAGATGATATTGAGGTTGATGAGAAGCTCAATTATGTTGAACAGTCTGTGGCCATTATAGATCGTAAGGAGAAGAAACTTAGAAATAAAAGCATTAGCTTAGTCCGGGTGCAGTGGGCACATCGCCAAGGATCTGAGTCAACCTGGGAAACAGAAGAAGAGATGAGACGGAACTTCCCCCATTTATTTTAGTCAGGTTTCGAGGACGAAACCCTAAATAAGGTGGGTAGACTTGTAACATCCAAAAAGTTTGATAATTATTTATTTATTAGGATTAGTGTTCAGTCGCACAACATGCGTGCGAACGAACCTCAGTCGCATGCCAAACATGCGAATGAAGCTCAATCGCACGAATGGTGGGCGTATGGGCTCAGTCGTACGATTGAGCCGTGCGAATGGTCCAATCGTGCGATTGAGTATGTCGGCTAAAAATTGGCATGTAGGATAAGTAAGGCGGTTAAGGGTGTTAGAAGCAGATTTTATCTGCTATATTCTCACCCTCTCGTCCCTTTTGAACCCCAACACCCCTGCTCTTGCTATATTGAGTAAATTAGCTCCGTTTTGGTAAGTTTTGCTTGGTGCGGATCGATTCTTGAATATGTTAAGCTGTGTATGTGGTTGAAATTGATCCAAAAACATGTTTTTAATCTGGGTTTTGTTAAATCTTTCTGTTAAACTGAAAAGTGAAGGTTCGGGTCCTAGTTTTTTTGTGAAGATTGATGAAGTAAGGACCCGAAACGGTTCTAAATGAGGTGTATATGTTCTGTTGTGAATATGGTATAATCTGAACGGTTAAAACTCGAGTTTTTGGATCAAATATGTCAAGAACACAGCTGCTGGTCTGTTTCAGGCGAATGAGCCCAGTCGCATGCCCATTCGTGCGACTGAGTCAATCGCATTGTTCAAACGTGCGACTGAAGTTCAGTCGCATGAACCAATCGTACGAATGGTGGTCATTCGCACAAACCCTGTTATAGCTCATTCGCACCTCTGTCGTATGGTCCATTCGTACGACTAAGCTCAGTCGTATGTTCAGTCGTACGAATGAGTCCAGTCGTATAGCCTTAGTCGTGTGAAGTGATCAGCTAGGGGTGGTTTGACTAAGTTAGGGTTGTTGTTTTAGGTTGCATTGAGAAAGAGAAGTTTTAGCTGCCCTAGTGTATTTGAATTGGTAAACACTTGCTGAAAGCATTAAGGTGAGTTCTAATTGCCCTTTTTATGTGTTAATGTCGTTTGATAAATGTTGTTTGACAAAATCGAGCACTGGCATGCATATAAATAAATAAAGATGTGAATATGAGTCGAACGTGGTAAATTGTGGTTAATGGCGAGGTGGAGGTTTGACCCACCAAACTATAGACGGAGGTTTGCCCGTCAACGTCATTTATAGACGGAGGTTTGACCCGTCAACGCGCGAGGTGGAGGTTTCACCCACCAAATTCTAGACGGAGGTTTGACCCGTCAACGCGCGAGGTGGAGGTTTCACCCACCAAATTAAAATTGATTAAAGATGTCCATAAATACCGTGTGGGTATTCGATATGCATATCAATACTGGGATAAATAAATGGACTGATGAATGTGTGTGTGGATCATTTGGTGTGATAACAATTGATGAATTGTTACTATTGAAATGTGGTGTATGTTAGAACTCACCAGTTTATCTGATTTTGTGTTTGTTTTCTAATGCATGCCAGGTAGTAATAGAGGTGCTCGTGATGGTCCCCCACAGAGTTAGCTTCCGGTTATGGTGCATGATACTGGCCACAAATGTTGGGTTTTGGGAAGGAAGTATTTGAAGTTTAAAAAGTTTTGAAATGTCGGATAATGTCTTGTAAATATTGTTAACGATGTAAACAGTTTTTAATATATGTAAAATTCCGCTGCGTTTGTAGTCTCTGAGTTGTTATAATAACCCAACTAGTAGCACCCTCCTTATTATATTATATTGTTATTAGATTGAGGGTGTTACATGGATTAAACATGCTAAATCGGAACATTAATTGAAACATTATAACCAAATAATTTTATTCAAATAATAAAGAGTTCCACGTATCCAAATATAAAATTTACAGATCAAATCCAATCACTAGAATATCGAAGTCCCATGGCACAAGTATGACCTTCATGCTTTGCCTTTTCAAGGAGCTTCGTGAGAGGATCCGCAATGTTTTGATCTGTGTGAACTTTGCGAATACATATTTTTCCTTTTTCAACTTCATCTCGTATGTAGTTGAATCTCCGCTCAATGTGCCTAGTCTTTTGATGAGCACGAGGTTTCTTGATTTGAGCAATCGCACCTCGTTATCATAAAAGATCTCTAGGGGGTCCTGAATGGAAGGGACAACCCCTAGATCGGCAATGAATTTCTTCAACCATGCAGCTTCTTGAGCTGCAAATGAGGCGGCGACGTATTCTGATTCAGTAGTTGATAGAGCCACCACATCCTGCTTGGAGCTCTTTCAAGAGACCGCTCCTCCATTCAGAATGAAAATGTATCCCGATTGTGACCGTGAATCGTCACGATCGGTTTGGAAACTCGCATCCGTGTAACCTTTTACAACGAGCTCCTCATCACCAGATCCATAGATTAGGAACATATCTCTTGTCCTCCTTAGGTACTTAAGTATGTTTTTAACATCCATCCAATGACTGTTTCCAAGATATTGCTGGTATCTGCTTGTCATGCTTAAGGTGCATGACACGTCCGGTCGAGTGCATATCATCGCATACATGATGGATCCAATAGCAGATGCGTATGGGATTGGCTTCATTTTATCTTGCTCATCCTTTGTGCTTGGACATTGAGTCGTACTCAATATCGTTCCTCTTTGAATAGGTACCGTACCTTTCTTAGAGTTCTCCATCTTGGACCTTTTCAAGATTTTATCAATGTATACACTTTGATTTAAACCAATCAACCGCCTTGATCTATCCCTATAGATCTTTATTCCCAGAATATAGGCGGCTTCACCAAGATCCTTAATAGAAAAACAACTTCCAAGCCAGTTTTTTACACCTTCCAAGGTTGGAATATCATTTCCAAATAGTAGTATGTCATCAACATACAATACTAGGAAAGTTATTGTGCTCCCACTAGCCTTCTTATACACACAAGCCTCATTAGCATTTTTGATGAAGCCAAATTTCTTTGCCTCCTCATCAAAACGGTGATTCCAGCTTCTCGATGCTTGTTTCAATCCATAGATTGATTTCTTTAACTTGCATATTTTATTAGGATGTTTTAGATCAACAAAACATTCAGGCTGAACCATATAGACATCTTCCTCAAGATATCCATTTAGGAAAGCGGTTTTGACATCCATTTGCCAAATCTCATAATCATAATGAGAAGCTATGGCAAACAGTATCCTTATAGACTTTAGCATCGCAACAGGTGAGAAGGTTTCATCATAATCAACCCCTTGAGTTTGAGTGAAACCCTTTGCTACAAGTCTAGCTTTATAAGTATCCAAGTTTCCATGCATATCGGTTTTCTTCTTGAAAACCCACTTACTTCCAACTATATTGGAGTTAAGAGGTGGTTCAACAAGTTCCCAATCCGAATTGGACACTGCATTATGATATGTGGATGGTTCATCTGAATCTACCACATAGCATCCATCCATGAAAAATCTGTATCTTTCAGGTGGATTACTAGTTCTACCACTTCTGCGAACGTTTTGTGTGTATTGATCAACCGTTTGATCATCCTCAACATCCTCATGTTGAGTGCTAGTTTCAACCAAACGTGCATCGGGTCGTGGTTCTTGATACTCCTCAAGATCCACTGTTCTATTGCTAGTTCCTTCCATAAGGAACTTTGCTTCTAAGAACTCACCCTTTCTGGCAACAAACACCTTTTGTTCCAGTGGATCATAGAAATAATATCCCACAGAATCTCTAGGATATCCTATAAAGATACACTTGGTGGATCGGACTTCCAATTTGTTTGGGGTGGGAGTCTTAACGTAAGCCTCACAACCCCAGACCCTTAAGTATGATAGGGATGGAACTCTTCCATGCCATATCTCAAAGGGTGTCCTTTCCACCTTTTTGGTTGGGGCCATATTTAAAATACGTACCACGGAAAGCAAAGCGAAACCCCAAAATGATAGAGGCAATGTGCTTCTAGCCATCATAGATTGAATCATATCCAATAAGGTTCGCTTCCTCCTCTCAGATACACCATTATGTTGTGGTGTTCCAGGTGGAGTGAGTTGTGAGACAATCCCACAACTCCTAAGATGATCTTGAAAAATATCACTTAGGTATTCACCTCCTCTATCAGTACGGAGAACTTTAATTGACTTGTTGAGTTGATTTTCTATTTCATTTTTGAAGATTTTGAACATTTCAAAAGCTTCATCTTTGTGCCTTAATAAGTACACATACCCATAGCGACTATAATCGTCGGTAAAGGTAATGAAGTATCTTTCACCATTCCTAGTCATTGGCTTAAAAGGACCACATACATCTGAATGTATGATTCCTAATAAATCTTTTGCCCTTTCGTTAGTTCCACTAAAGGGTGCCTTAGTCATTTTTCCTTATAAACAAGATTCAAATACATCAAATGAATCACATTCATTTGTTTTTAAAAGACCATTCTTTTAAAGTGTTTGTATACGTTTCTTGTTTATATGACCAAGACGACAATGCCAAAGATAGGTATCACTCGAATCCAACTTGAGTTTCTTGGTGTTAGTTTGGTACAATGAACTATTTAAAGCATTTTCATGAACCAATTCATAAATACCATTAATGGGAATAGCTTTAAAATAGAACATATCATTTAAAGAAACATGAATATCATTTTCAACAAAAGATAATACATAATCATAATGTCTTAATTGGGATACAGAAATAATGTTCCTAGTCAAACTAGGAGCATACAAAACATTCTTCAAAATAACATCCAAGCCTTTTGGAAGTTTTAGGATGTAGTCCCCACGAGCTTCAACTTGGACTTTGGTTCCATTGCCCATGAAGAGACTAACATCCCCTTGATTGAAGTCCCTACTTCTTGTGAACCCCAGCAACAAGTTGCAAATATGAGTTCCATATCCGGTATCCAATACCCATGTGTTAGAAGATGTAACATTAAGATCAATATGAATCATGTATATTGTACCTGAGGTCTGCCCGACATCCCTCTTTGCTTTCAACTCTTGGAGATGGACAGGACAATTCCTTGCCCAATGTCCAATATCCCCACACTTGAAGCATGGGTCATTGGTAGCAACCTTTTGCTTCTTCTCTTGTGGTTTGGGTGGCACCCTTACCACCCCCTTCCCCTTTCCCCAAACGGGTCCCTTACCCTTGGCAACCTTTGCCTTGGGTGCGGGATAAGGCCTTTTCTTGTTCCCACCTTCATTGATGGTCAGAACGGGTAAAACCCTTTTACCCATGGCCGCCTCGGCTGTTTTAAGCATTGAGTGAAGCTCACCAATGCTCTTGTCCCATGCATTCATGCTGTAATTCAACACAAATGTCTCGAACTTCTTGGTAAGGCCATTTAGGATCAAATACATGGCCAATTCCTTCGAGACGGGACAATTAAGCCTCTCGAGGCGGTCAATATGACTTTTCATCTTAACTACATAAGATGAAACTGATTGGTTGTCATCCATACGACTGCATAGAGTGCTCGAACCGTTTCGAAGTGCTCAACCCTTGCTTGTTGTTGGAACGTTTCCTTCAGCTGGGTTATCATGTCATAAGCTCCGTGATGTTCATACTCCTTTTGGAGATCCGGTGTCATGCTCGCTAGCATGAGACAAGACACTTGGACGGAGTCCTTAGTGTATTTCAGCCAATCGTTATAGGCCTCCTCATCATCCTCAGTAGGTTGATCGGGGATAGGGTCGTCTAAAACATATGATCTTCACTCTTGCTTGAGAAGATTCTCAAGTTTCGATACCAATCAATAAAGTTGTTATGATTTAGACGTTCCTTTGGAGGATCGCTTGTAATGATTGGGTGGACACGGATGAGTTATCATGATTGTCATTATTGGTGGCCATCTACAAAATTTAACAAAGATCTATTTTAGTATTTTCGATATTGCCACTTTTAATAATTAATGCCTTTTAAGGTCATTTTTATATTAAAATCTAGAACCCAACATTACATTTAAATTGTGGTTAGGTGACCTTTATCCCACGATTTAAATTAATAAGGTGGTTAACGATTGACGGTTGCAACCATTTCGAACTTCTAGAGGTATGGGATCGACTTTAAACATTATATGTAAAGTCGGCATGTTAATCCCATCAACACCATTTGGAAACCATATTGTAGGTGATCTATTTAACATGGTTTGCAAATCAAGTTACCCTACTTGCACACACATGTGAGTTTACCAACATAAGTGGTTAGGTGACCTTTATCCCACCAATGTGGTATCTCCACATTAAGTCACAAGTTCCCTCTAAATGGTTAGGTGACCTTTATCCCATTAAGAGTTTCCAAATGACTCAAGTGTTCTGCAAAAAGACGGTGTTAAACTTGTTTGTCAAGATTTTAAAGTTTTCATAATCTTAGTTTAGTAAACTCTATGTACTTGTATTTGCATGATTTCAAATACAAGATACCCTATGGTCCTTTTAATAAAACCCATTTTATTACGAAATCATTAATCCTTTTAATAACCATTTATTAACACAATGATTAAGAACCATTTTTATATTAGCTTGTTAAGATCATTTTTATTAAGATTGTTTGTTATATCCAAATATCATACAATCATTCATAAAATCACAATCAAACAAGCATAATATAATCAACCACATGTGCATATGTGCATAACCATAGCATCTAAATTGGTCCACACTTGTTTGCCATCACAAGTGTGGTCCATAGGGCATTCCTAAGGTCATAACAAAAACATATAGAAAGCTTCCAAAAGCCTCCCACTTGAAACCGCATCCAAAATGCTCCATGTTTCTCTTATGACCTTCCTTTGTGCTTCCAATGTGTATGTCTTCATATTACAAGATATAAAGTCCTAATACAAGATATCTAGTAAAATGAAAAATACACCTAATCTATTTATTACAACCCAATAATAAATAAATTATATTTTAAACAAAGCATAAATAAATTTATATACAACCCCATTGAATAAACAAAACAACCATTGCATACATCCAAACAACACAAGGCCAAAAGCTAGGTTATGCATTATCAAATGAACAATCATAAACATCATTCAACAAACTAAATAAACCCCATCAAACCCCAAATTTTCAGCCAACATAAACTGACAATTAGGGTTTGTTTGTCCAAACAAACAACATCCAAATATATCAACCAATTGACATTCCTATCTTTCAAAGTTTAATCATAAGCATGAAGATATAACTTTGAAAGACATGGGGTTTATTAAATCAACCAAAATAAGCCTCTAATGAGTTGATTAACATCCCCTAAAAACCTATTTTTAAAAGATAATGATGCTAGTTTCCACATAACCGGCTCTAAATGCCATTGAAGGGGTTTGTTATACCATTTTCAGCTTGTTTAACCATTTAAACATATGAAATGCAGCAGAATGTACTACTTTAAAACATGTTGAAGTTTCTGAAAATTATCTTTCTAATGTGTAAAACAACAAACCCATAACATCAGGATCTTTATTATGTGGATAAACTAGCATACAATATGATATGAACACCCAAAACATGACATAATCATACCAAGATACTACCTTTCTGGATGCTGTCAAGTACGACCAAAAGAAGGCTGTAATGAGGCTGAAAATATGGCCAAAACTTCAAGGTTAGAAGTCCTCAAGTGTTCACTCCCACAAGGCTCTAAGTAAGCATCATAGTTGCTTGGATTTGGACAACAAAACTCCAAAAGGAAAGCTGCCAAAAGGGCCTTCAAAATCGTGAACTTCCAGCAGCGAAGTTGATGAAATGGGAGGATGAAATCGACCAAGGTTCCAAGAGGAGGAACCCTCAAGCTTGTATACCCCAAGCTTATTTGCAAACAAGTCTTGTTAGGAAGATTACCACACCAAGAACAAACTAAAACTCTCTTTTTCCAGCTGCTATTGCCGTGAATTAGAGAGAAGAAAGAGAGAGTGTTTTTTGTGTTTTGCATGTGTTGTAAGATGGAAAGAGAGGAGTGCAAGGCTAGTTAAACTTGTGTGTTTTCAAGGCAACAAAGGTCCAATAATAATTAAGGGGGGGTGGCCAATATTTTTAAAACACAAGGTTTCCCACTTAAAACTTGAACACACACAATATTAAAACTAGTCTTTTGTCACACATTAATAAGTCATCTACTAGACTTATTTAAAATTGTGACATATGTCTTCTTTAATTAAACAATTTAATTAAAGTACACTCATATGTTATTAGTGTTATTTAAACCCTTTTTAAATGAAAAAAAATAACAATAAACTCATCAACAAATTATCCTTATAATTTGTTCCATCTCATATGCAACTTATTTAGAAAACCCATTTTCTAAATTTGGTGTAAATATTTAATTGCATGATCATATCATCAATTAAATATTAATTGGTATTTGCTAAGCTTGTTATTGGGTATAACTCGACTTGGATCATAACGTACTAACCACATCAATATTCTAAGTGTCTTGGGCACATAGAATCCTACAAAGGTTTGATCATTAAGAACAAAGCCAGAATTGTGGTTCAAGGATACACACAAGAGGAAGGAATAGATTACAGTGATGTCTTTACACCTATTACAAGACTTGAGGCTGTGCGAATCTTCCTTGCTTTTACAGCATCTAAGAACTTCATAGTCTATCACCTTGATGTCAAATGTGCATTTCTGTATGGGGATATCGACAGAGAGGTCTATTTATGCCAGCCACCTGGATATGAAGATCCACAACACCCCAACTACATGTGCAAATTGGATAAAGCTCTTTATGGGTTACATCAAGCACCTAGGCTGTGGTATGAGATATTGTCTCAGTTTCTTTTGAAGAATGGCTGTTGGATCTAGAGTGTACAGGTCTAGATCATTTTGTATAGGCTTAGTACTTGAGTCAAGTCTTGTAATTAATACTTGTAACAGTCAATATATATATATATATATGTGCATTGAATCTATAGGTTAACCCATATATGTGTGTGTTGATTTGTGACTGTTGACAGGGAGAAACAATATACTTGGAAGGATTCATGATATTGACCAAGTGTAAGAAACATCTACGGATGAACATTATTGTTTATCCGTAGATATGTTTCTTACAAGACCAAATGACCAAGTGAATGTTCCTGCAGATGATCAAGGACCATGAAGTGAAGACTCCTACGAAAGAAGGATTTCCTACGGAAGAACAACACTTCTACGGAAGAGCAATTCGTCTACGGAAGAACAAAAGTTCTGCGGACGACAAGACTCCTGCGGAAGAACATTATACTTGTGCGATTGCAAATACCAAGAAGTCAAACAAGTCAACACAATCAATAACAAATCCCAAGAGATTCGGTGTTTCCTTAGCCGACTCAAACCATCTATAAATACGAGTCCTAGGTTTCACATCTCGAGCAACACAATCAATCAATATTGCGGCTGTCAAGAGTTACATCATTGTGCAACCCTAACCGCCGTCACATCAACATCAACATTATTCGATTCACTGAATTCGTTGTTCATAGTTATTCTTTATTATTCTTTTGTAATCATTACTTGATAGTTAATGAAATACGTTTGAATAATTACTGAGTTCGCATTCATTGTGTTTCTGTTGTTGTGTTCATCATTAATCATTAAAACAATTAAGCATCAATTAATGATAATTCCGTGATCATTGGATTGATTTATTTTAATACTGATAATTCCTGAATTGAGATCCTTGGATTCACAGGTGGTATAAGAGCTTGGTGCTCATTGATTTAGATCAATTGATCTATCAGTATTAAAATTGTTTAATTGATTTTCAAACAATTAAATCAACGACTTGTCATTCAGCAAGCATTCTATCATTGCTTGTTTGATTTAGATCTATATTCAAATTAATTGAATACTAGATCTGAGTCTTCGATAGATTTGTCAATTTTAACATTTAAGTTTTGATTCATAATCTTGCATCGAACATGAGTACTTTTGGTGGAAGATCTTATCAACCGCCAAAGTTGGAAACCAAAGCTGATTTTAATCCTGGAAGATCAAGTTCAGGAATCATGTGAACTACACAGATTCTGACTTGTGGGAGTCCATCACTCAGGGTCCTTATATTCCACCCACTCTTGGGCCGGATTATAATGACAAGAATCAACCGATCGGCACGAAGAACTTGTCACCTGATGATGTCAAGAAAGTCAAAGTCGATATTAAAGCATACAGTTTGCTTAGTATGGCTTTGCCAGAAGAGATCTTAATCAGGTGCGAGAATTACAAAACAGCAAATTCCCAGTGGAAGATACTTCACACTCTCTGTGAAGGGAGTGATGAGATCCGAAGCATAAGGAAAGTCACCCTCAGATCACAATATGAAACCTTTCATCATATTGAGGGTGAATCAATTCCTCAGCAACTCCATAGATTTATGCAACTTGTTACTGAGATGAATATCTTGGAGTTAAAGTATACCACTGAGGAACTGAACAAGAAGATGCTCCACACTTTGCCTGAAAGTTAGAAGCAAACAGTGTCCATGTTCAAGAACACCATAGATCTCAAGACAACTGGTCTAGATACATTGGTTGCTAAGGTAGAAGCTCTTGAACTGGATGAACAATCAAGAAACAAGAGTGTGAGAACTTATGTCTCACCTTATCACTTCAAGGAAACCAAAAATGCTGGAAGTGCATTTATCTCAAATAATGAAGATGATAACTCTTGTACTTTGAGTGATGATGAAGAGGAAGTCAGTTTTTATGCATCCAAACCCACTAAGAAATCATTTCAAAGTAAAAATCAAAAGGAAAAGGGAAGATCTGCAGAGAAAAGAGATACTTCAGCAACTGCAAACTCTTCTCAACAAAACAAACAGTCAGAACCAATAACTGTGATATTGGATTCTGAAGAACAAAAAGCCGCCTTTGCAGCTTTTAGTTCTAGCTTTCAAGCATATCTTGGAAGTTCACTTACATCAGTAAACATCTGTCAGCAAGATTTGGAGGAACTCCATCCTGATGTAGTAGAAGAGATGGATCTACAATGGCAGATGGCAATGATTGCTTACAGAGCTAAGCAATATCTGCGGAGAAATAATAATCTGGCTGCAGCAAGTAAAACATCAAAGATTGGTGTTGATAAGTCAAAAGTCAGATGTTTCAAGTGCAATCTCTATGGTCACTTCTCTAGAGAATGCAACCAACAATCATATCTGCAGTATCAGCAGCAGCAGCAGCAACAGCAATATCAGAATCAGCAATCAACCTCTCAAAGACCTCTGCATAGACAACCTCAGCTA
Source organism: Flaveria linearis (assembly GCA_024085815.1). Classification (NCBI taxonomy): domain Eukaryota; kingdom Viridiplantae; phylum Streptophyta; class Magnoliopsida; order Asterales; family Asteraceae; genus Flaveria; species Flaveria linearis. The sequence continues at coordinate 46,546,226 of CM044010.1, read as the reverse complement.
ACATCCCCACCAGCCACAACTACATCAGCAGGACCAAGCAATTCTAAGGAGTCAGGGCTGATCATACTTCAAGATGGAACATGTGACTGGAGTATATATGAGAAGGAAGTCTTGGAAGAAAATCAAGCATTAATGGCACATATGGAAAACAAAGTTCCTCCTATGGCCAGAGAGGTAAAAGACAGGTTATGTTCATCATCATGTGTTGAGGAAGTTGAACGATATAGAGTCCATGCTCAACAATTGGCTGATAAAGTAAAGGAAACAATGATTTTGAATGAATCACACTTAAGAGAACATAAATTATATCAAATCAAAATAAGTTCTTTACAAAAAGATTTAGAAAAATATGTTTCTGAAAACTACAGCCTCAAAGCCCAAGTTGAGCATCTAACCACTTCCTTAACAAAATCCATGGCTGATCATGCATCCACTGAAGTGAAACTTCAGAAGTTTCAATTATCATCTCAGCAATATGAGAAGTTGCTAAACTCTCATATTGAATCAAAGAACAGGTCCGGGTTGGGTTATAATGCTGTTGCACTACCTATTAATGATAACTACACACCTTTACCTGAAACAATGACTAAAAATTTGTCAAATCATTTTGTGCCAAGCACCAATATTGACATAAAAAACAGTCATATAAACAATAATGAAGCTGAGATGAGTGAAACTGAATCTACTGAATCAGAATCACTTAAACATAATGAATCAGATTTTGATAAATATGATGACTTGGATGATTCGGATGAACATGATACTGTTCAACTGAACATTGGTAAGAATGTTCAAGTTGAAACTAGTCTTCCGCGAGTTCTTGAAGAATCAAAGCTGCAGTATCCTCCAAAGCAACGAAACATGCTGAAGACTATCTGCAAGAGGATTGCTGAATTGAATGAAGGACTTCAAGAACTGAACCTTCACAAAGTTAATAGCTGCGGATCAATTGCTGAGATACCTTTGTCTTCTTCAGAGAAAGGTAAGAAACAACAAACTTCAACAAAGAAAAAGAAAAATTCAAGTGTTGAAGATCTGCGGAAAGAGAAATCTGAAGAATCCGTAGAACATCTGCGGAAAGCAAAAATTGCTAAGTCCGTAGATCATCTGCGGAAGGCCAAAACTACTGAATCCGCAGAAAAGCAACGGAAGAGAGAAACTGATTCTACGGATGAGGTAAAAAGGGATGCCAACATGCACAGAAAAAGCTGAATATCAAGCAACAAAAGGCAGCCAACGGCAAACAAGAAACAGCTGATGATGCTCCCAACAAAAACAAGAAGTAATCAACTGATGCTTCAGCAAGTGAGAAAAAGAACAATAAACAGATGGCTGAATCTGAAGAAAATTCAGAAAAATATTGCAAATGGTATGATATGAAGAATCACAATACTGATGAATGCTATTTCAGCAGCTATTGTTCCATTTGCAATATGAACAATCACATGACTGCTGATTGTTTCTTCAACAAACACTGTGCCATATGTGACAAAAATAACCATTCCACTCAGGAATGTTATTTTAATAAGAAGAACAAGAAAAAGAGCAAAAAGAAGTCACAAGATGCATCATCTGAATCAGATTCTCAATCCTCAGTAAGTGACAAGGAGACAAAGATGCAGAAAGAAAAACAAAAGTCAAAGAAAAGATCATCTGCTGCGGACAAGACTTTGAAGAAGAAAACACCAACACAGTCTAAGACACCTCACAAAAAGGTGGATTTGTCTGATAAACAGACTGAAGCAGTTGATGGTTTCTTTGATAACTTTGCAAAAGGAACTCCTGTGCCTCAATCAAAGCTGAAAGATAAAGAAACTTTCAAAACTACAGGATCCTCCTCAAAGTTAAAATATCAACCAAAACAAGCTACGTTGAAGAAAGACTCAGATAAG